>JBCNJP010000009.1:19324273-19485472 GCA_039602395.1 Deinandra increscens subsp. villosa
TCATTTCATTCGTGACTGTTTTGAGAAACACCTGATTGATCTGCAAAAGATCCATACTGATTTTCAAAAAGCGGATCTTTTTACGAAAGCTTTTGACAAAACCCACTTTCGTTATCTTTTGCAGATCAACGGCATACAAAAGTTACCCGTTGAGTAACTTTCGGTTGATCATTTTTTCATTTGTTTATTTTTGTAGTCTGTTTTTTTTTGTTCTTTTTCTTCTTTTTCTTATTCACAAAATCCAAAAATAGAGTTTTGTATTTTAGGGGGAGAAAATCAGAAAATATAAAAAAAAATGGAAAAATGCAAAAAGCATAAAAAAAATGAAAAATTATAAAATTGAGAAATTGATCCGGCCAAGCGAGAAATGATAATACATCGGCGTGTGTTATCAACCATAGATAAAGTAAAAATGAAAAGCTGTAGGTACTTGTTTGGTTAGTTAAATGCGTAATGAGAAATCTGATATATGCTAGTATGATATAAATATAAAAATTTGCTTGATTAAATGTAAGGCACATCATGACGAATGTTGTATGATCTTGGCATTAAATGAAATGAAAAAGGCAAAAACAGAATAAGAGATGTTCTGGTGTATGCATGCTTTTATTTTGCAAAGATTTAAACTTGTTTGATTTTCTTTATTTTGTCAAACAATCGGCCTTTCTCTGCGTATCGAAAGATCGACCTAATTGGTGTTCGTTTGACGTTCTGCTTTATTTTCTTTGGTGTTTCGTATAACTCATCGGACTTTCTCTGCGTGTGCGGGAGCACCGACTTGATTGTTGTTGGGTTATACAATTTCTGCTTTATTTTCTATTTTTTATTTTCCTAAACAATCGGACTTTCTCTGCATGCCTACTGGCCGACCTGATTGTTGTTTGTTTAGGGTTCTGCTTTATTTTTGCATGAAACACCATGGACGATAAATCTCGTTGGAAATCAAATTCTGTGGAAAATACAAAAATAATAAGAATAAGCCAGATTACCAGTATTTCTGATTGTGTGGGCTGTCATATTATCAATGCATGCTAAATATACCTTAACATATCAGAAAGCTATAAAAATTTATCTGTCCAAGCTGAAATAAACAGAAAAGTTGTATTTGCTGACAATTTGACTTGCATGCTGATTAAAAATGAAATTGAAGTGTGTCTGATGCACATTAGCCGATATGATCTCGCGTCTGGATCTTTCTTACAAAAATATTTAAGTTATATCAGTTTTTAGTAATTTCGTTTCATTTCTGTTTGGTTTGTTATTTGAATATCTGAAAAATCACAAAAAGATTCTAGGTGTGTTTTAGCTTAATTTTGAAAAATTCCAAAAAGATTTTCGATGTGTTTGAAAATTTACAAAAATCAAAAAGATTTTTATTCTACGTTATTTTCGATCAACCGTTAGTGAAAGATTCCAAATTATGCCGGTGACAACCAAATGGACTTGATTTTAGAAATTTCATCGGTAAATTGAACGAAGTTTGAGGAAAATTAATGATTTTTAAAACTTCCGAGGTTCAATTTGAAAGATTCATCAAGATCAAGGGTTATTTTTAAAATTTTTTCAAATCTCCAAACCTGGAGTTCGGACAACCGAACGTGGAGTTCGGAGGTCCGAACCTCATCATCGGACAAGGATTGGAGATGGCCGAATTAGGAGTTCGGTGCTACTGTTTGTTCGAACGTGGAGTTCGGAGGGTCCGAACTTGATTGGCTATAAATACACCAAACCTGGAGTTCGGAGCTCATTGTTTACTGTTATCTCCGAGCGTGCACCGAACTGCTGCCAAAATTTCAAATTTTCACTTAACGTGTATTTGGCGATTTTGAGACTGATTCTAGGTAGATTCCTTGATTCCGAACACACTGGTGGGCTTAGATTCGATTTTCATTCGTGTTTTGTGGGTTTTCTGTTGGAAAAACTCGTTCGGATATAATCCAGTTCTTAGATCTGAAATTACTCCATCGAAAACGTGTTTTTGGCAATTAAAAGTGATGTCTATGTGTTGTTTATCAAAATCCGACCATGGGTGTTGATTGGTTGTGTCTGATTTGAGCGTTTTCACTGATTTTAAAATTCAAAACTCTCGGAGTTCTTCAGGCTCCGAACCTGGGGTTCGGAGACTCCGAACTTGGGGTTCGGAGGGAGCTCGGACAGAGTTCGGTGGGTTTCAAATTTTGATGAAATGTTGTTCGTTTATGCAAACGATAATGATTTGACAAAATCAGTGATTATATCTGTTAATAACTTTGAATTTAATGAATGTTTTCTTTTATGTGTTTTCAGATATGGCGAACGACTTGAAATTGGCGATAAACACAATATTTGTGCACATATTGGTGTTGCACGAGGCAAACTCGATAAATTCGGAGAACCTGGGATATTTGATTTTCTGCGGCGGTCGAGAATTCACTATGCTATTACTTAGCAATGTGACGTGTATAGAGACATCATTCTGGAATTTTGGAATACTACACGTACGATTACTGATGGTCCGATTAGAATCATTGCGACTATTCAAGGCCGACCGGTTGAAGTGACTGAAGCAGACATTCGCAGAGTTCTTCAATTAGATTCTGATACAACAGCGGCGTCTATTGAATTCCCTCATGAAGACAATGTGGCATTTTTGAAGCGGATTTGGTATACGGATGATCCGAGCAAGGAATGGGTATACAAGTCATCGCTGAGCGTCCCATACAAGTATCTGGCACATGTTTTGTTGGTCTGCTTGGGACATAGGATTTCTGGTCATGATGAAGTCCAGCAGATTATTCTATCTCTGATGAACGCGTTGGTGATGAACCGGTCGTACAATGTTTCTGGAATGATCTTTCATTATATGAGAGACAATCTGACTCTAAGACAAAAGAAAGCTGCAATTTATCCTAGATTCCTTCAGATGGTGCTTAATGATAAATATCCTGATTTGATAAAGAATGCCGCACATAGAATGGAGCTGAAACACATGACTGAGGCTAGTGTTGGTGCTCTGGCATCTTACCAAAAGAAGGCACTAGAGTTTCAGCCTAAATTGAAACGATTGATTGGTCATCTTGCCAATGTCAACTATGTGGCACCGGCAATGGGTGCACCTCGTCATGATGATGGAAGTGATTCAGAAGAATTGGATTATAGCTGGATAGAGGAACAGAACCAAATTCCACAACAAGGCAGAGTGAAGAGGCCTAAGAGGCAAGTTCCAGTGGTTCAGGAACCAGTGAATCAAGAACCAGAACCAGTGGTATCTCAGCCGCCAATTACTAAACCGGTGGTCTCAGCACAGGAAGTTCCTATATCTGTCGTTGTGACTGAGACACCAGCGGTGAATACTCTTGATGATGAATCTGATGACGATGAAGATTTTCTGAATGCTGAAGTTGACTCTGAAGACTTGTCGGAGACAAATGATCCGTTTGTGCGAGTCTTGATCAATTCCAAATTTGTGAAGCTAAAGAAAGGTAGTGATGAACACCTTGCTTACAGAATCAGCAAGAACAAAAGCATTGATCGATACAAAGATCGAGTGTATGATTTGGTGGCTTCGTCTGAATCTGATGAAGATTATAACCCGGATGCCGAGGTGGTTTCCAGCAAAGGTAAATAGCCTGTGACTGGTTCGTCATCTGTAACTCCATCCAAAGGGAGAAAGAAGTCAGTTGTTGGAGGCCGAACTAAGAAGAGGAAAGGCGTAGGCGCACAACAATTCATTTTACAGCCTCGTTCTGGTGTCTCTACATCAACAGCAACTACTGAAGCAACTACAAATGTTCAGACTTCAGTGTCTGATGTCCAAACTGATTTCTTGCAGAATTTGATGAATGCAAACCATTCGACAACTGTTAGCACAACACCTTCAGCAAGTGCTGGTGCGCAGTTTGTTAATCAGCCGATGGGATCTATGCCTACAACTCCAATGTTTTCAACTGCAACTGCTACTGCTTCAACTCATTCGACACCTGATGTGAACTTTAACTTCGAACAGGGTTCAATTTCTTTTTCTCAAGCAAGTATCCTGCAAAGTGCTTTATCTGATCAACAATCCCAGATTGATGCCTTGAAGGCTAAGTCTGAAGCACAAGAGAAGACTATCAATGTGCTGAGATTAGATAATGCTGATCTGAATCAACGAGTTGTAACTCTACAGAGTCGGGATGAAGTCAAAGATCAGGAGATTCTGAGATTAAGATGGGTTAGTCAGACTCTGTCCAAGATGATTCTGGAAATGGGTGAGCAATTAAAATTCTTGATGGAGAAGTTTAAAGCTCAGGGGGAGATTAGAGATGGCTCGGGTTGTAATGAAGATCCGATGCGATTTCTGAACGATGATCCCGATCAAGATGATCCTGAGGGGAACGTTGGTGGAGGACCAGGCCCATCTGGAACTACGGGTTTGGGTGCTGGTACATCATCTTCCCAGGGGGAGAAAGACTCATGAGAAGCTGTGCCAATCACTTCGATTCCATCTGATCAAGCTGCAAAGAGTATGAGTGAATTTGTTGAAATGTTACAAACGCTTGAAGAAGGGGAGTTTGTTGGTGACTTGACAGCTGAAGAGTTACAAAGGGTGTTTGATTTAAATGATGAGGATATGAGGAAAGTGTCTGAGAAAGCTCCAGAGAAATACAAAGATCCTGAACCAGAGAGTCTGATGAAGACGTGGAGGGTATATTTGAAGAGTAGATTGAGGTGGAGGATATCACAGAGGAAGAATATCCAGATCTGTACTCCAACTTCAACAATAATCAAGCTGGTGATGAGTTTGAGGTATTTCCTTAGAAGAAGGATGTTGAGGTTGAGGAGAGGTTGAAAAAGAAAGAGTCTGAAAAACCTGAAGAACCGATGGTTAAGGATGCAAAGATTCAGAGACAGAGTCAGACATTTAAAGAGTTCATGAAAGCCTTTCATGCTAATTATGTACCGCCTCGAAAGCCAATCAAGCAGAGACCGTCTTTCAAATTCAAGGGTCAAGTGTCAGGTGAAATTATAAGTTGGATGTATGCTTCAAGCTTGAGGTGCTATGGGATTAAAAGAGAACATGGAATCCAGTACTTCAAGTGTGCAAAAGATTTTAGCAGCCTGCCGGTTTGGAATGTTCGTGAGTTGACCAGAAAACCTTTCTGCTGTTATAGCAATGATGCAATGGGTATGCAGTTCAAGAAGATACTTGAAAGGGAGTGTCGGGAAGGATTTCAGTTTTTGGATCCTCAAAAGCCAAAGAGACGCCGATCCCGAACGAGAGTTCACGAAAGAACTGGCAAGAGGTTGATAATCTTGGTGTTTCCAAAGAAGCCAGATGTGATGAAGAAAATTCCTCTGATGAAGATGCAACAGGATTTCATCAAAGATCTGAGATGGTGGTATTACAATGAGAAGACAGGTGAAACAGTTGTTGTTTTGAAAGATAACAATCAGGTTGTGAAGATATATGATCCTATGTGGCTGATTAACTTGTCGAAGGCTGATATAGACGAGCTTTATTACAATCCAATCTTGTATCACCCTGATTACATGGAGCAAGCGCTGAAGTTCTAGAGGGTGATACGAGTTTGTTTTGCATTCAATATCTATGCTGGAAATAACCACGATTTGATTCGGAAGGGTGATGGGGCTGCTGCAGATGTTCAAGGCTGATGAAGAACGGTCCAGCTATTGCCAAGGGGGAGTTTGTTGATACACGATATGGCAATGAGCTGGATCAGACAAAGACACGAAGATTTCATGTTTTGGGTCTGGTGGCCGAACTCCGTCCGAACCTTGGCCGAACCTCAGGTTCGGACAAGCATAGGAGTTCGGACATCCGATAGACTATAAATAGTTTTTGTTTGTGTCTTTGTATGAAGGTGTTGAGAGTGAGCGAACTTTTGTATGTGAGATTGTGTGTGTACTCTGATTCTCTTGTTATCACGTTTTAATGAGATATTGAGTTATTTACATTGTTGTGTTTGCTTTCTCACGTATATACGATTGTTATCGACCAAACCGATCCAACGCTCAGTCACTTTCAGTAAGACCTTATGGTCAAAGTATCATTACGCTCGAATAAGTTGTCATGAACCAGCAAAGGAACAACCTATGCAGCAGATTATATTATTGAATAAAAACCTTGTATAAGGAGTTGTGGTCAGTTTCCTCCCTTACACTGTTATCGTGCATGCTCAACTGGTCGTAAGCAAAACCAAGTCCACAAACGTACCACTCTGGCATGTACGAAGTGAAAAAATATTACCAACCCGAAGTCCCAAACGAATACCTTTAAACCACTCTCATGCGTGTTGTTTACATAGACATAAAAACACGAATACATCACTTTCCATGAGGTTGAAGTTTTGCCTGCTACATTGCCCCAACCACTAGTTGGGTCTCATCCACCGACTAATGTGCTTTTGAGGGCACAAATATTCCATGATACACAAGACATGTTATGTTTTTTAAGAATCAGTAATGAACTTTCGATATTAAAGATTAGTTTCAAAGTCATTATTACACACATTTAGGATAGTTTATATATTCACGTTACCAACCCATCCAAGTGAGTATTAGGTTTAACCAATCATGGCTTTAAATATTTTTTTTTAAAAGAAGATGAAAATTTCATATACAAATGTAAACAAATTTTTATTAAGATTACGTCTTACAATCTTGATTAAAGTT
This sequence comes from Deinandra increscens subsp. villosa, assembly GCA_039602395.1. Lineage (NCBI taxonomy): Eukaryota > Viridiplantae > Streptophyta > Magnoliopsida > Asterales > Asteraceae > Deinandra > Deinandra increscens. The sequence continues at coordinate 19,330,928 of JBCNJP010000009.1, forward strand.
AATGAAAGGTTCTAAACAATAGCTCAAAAACTAAAATGTAGAGAGAAGAAAAGAATTGAGAAAAGAAATAAGGAGGAGGAGGGTATATATAGGTGAAGTTGATTGGTAGGCATGATCTGTGTTAAAATGGCATGGCTCGTGCTTAACTAAAAGTCAACGATTCTTTAAATCTTCCAAATCTTGGTTGTATGATTCTGTTAAAGAGGCACGAAATGTGATCAAACTTGGCACAACCTGTGTTGCTTGGAGGTTGCCACGTGTCTAGACAAAAGTCAATGACCTTGTCTCTTCTATAGGATGAGGCACAACCTGTGCCCATAAGGGACACGTCCCTTGTCAGGATCTAGAATCATGAAGTCTTCAGTTCTTTTGTCTTTTTTCTGTGTTTTTGACTTCTTTTGTAATTTTGCATCTGGATCAAGTCTGAAAACTACAAATGAAACATTATTATATTGTTTTATAAAAATTAATCAGAAAATATCCCGAAAGTGAGGAATATTTGATATAAAACCGTATATACTTTTATGTACATCACCCACATCATGATCCTCATATGGACCATTGAACTATGATGAAATTCAAGGAAATGGTTACATGGCTATCGACATGGATGATTTTTTTTTTGTTGCTATTCTCGATGAAGGGGAATCGGTTAACCCACCTTAAAAAACCCTTCGGTTCGGTTAACCCACATCCTCAAGACCCTTATGTTCTCCCACCTCCTTAAATCAAAATCGACAACACCTCATGGGGTGTTCCTCGAGAACGAGGACAACTGGTGAAGAAAGTTTGTTTATTTTTTCCTATTTATAACATAATTTTCAATATCTTTTTAATTTTCGATACCTGTTATAATTTTCTAAATTTATATTTCTGTTTTTTATGTAATTTTCTTCTATTTCTGTTGTAATTTTTTTAAATTTTTGTTTATGATGTAATTTGTCACACCCAAAACGACGCGAATTACAAGTCAGCACATGATGATTGTCCAAATTCACATGACACTAATTGAAATTCAATATTTATTCCAACCAAATTTCAAAAGTCATAAATAACAACAATGTATCAAATAATCATATAATGTTTTCATTGATTAAAACAGGAGCCTTACACATGGGTGTAGTTGTGTTTGTCACATGGTCAAGTAGACGTTGGTTTAAACGTTGTGTCTCCATGGCATTTTCAAAACACATAGTAAAATGAACAAGTGAGTTAGTATGATGAGAGTAAGCCCTGAAAAAAGAATCATCCCGTAATGTGATGCTCATTATACAACACATTAGTATGTCCTTGAAATAAGTCGGTACCCATCTCTCCCTGATTTCAAACATGTCATGAAGCCACTTGTTCTTATCCAATTTACATTCAGCAACGAGCTTATGCCAAGATTCCTCGAACTCATCCGGTAAAAGATATGTATTCGTCACCAGCTTATGAAGACGGTTTCCCAAATAAGTGTTCTCCAAGACATCTCCATATAGGATCCATAGCATAATTAAATAATGCTATATGTAGCATGTCTCATGTAAGGCTCAACCACATCTCATGTAACATGTATAAAAAATAAAGGGTTAGGTCAACTAAAAATAGTTGGTGAGTAAACAGTAGAATCTTAATCGTAATAAAGCACTAAAATGATTGTCACATGTCTTCATTTTAGATGGTCCACATCACCACTGCCACATGTCAAACTCAAAATCAATTACATATTTAGTTAATCAAATAATGCTATATGTAGCATGTCTCATGTAAGGCTCAACTACATCTCATGTAACATGTATAAAAATAAAGAGTTAGGTCAACTAAAAATAGTTGGTGAGTAAACAGTAAAATCTTATCTTAATCCTAATAAAACACTAAAATGATTGCCACATGTCTTCATTTTAGAAGGTCCACATCACCACTGCCACATGTCAAACTCAAAATCAATTACATATTTAGTTAATCACCAATTAAGAATAATTACCAATTTTATGAAACATAATAAATTTCTATAATCAACAATTTGTCAAACATAATAAATTTCTTTTAAGAAAATTAATCAATAATTTGTCGAACATAATACATTTCTTTAATTTATTAAATTATCATTTAATTTTTATAAGAGTTTTACGTCAATCATAATTTTAAAATATCTTAATCTTTTTTTGTTTGTATTTATTTAATACCATGAACCTAAATTCAGCCCGTGTACACGGGCTACTAACCTAATATATATATATATATATCTATATATATATAATATATTATATTATATATTATATTATATATATATTATATATTATATATATATAATCTTCCTACTCTAATAAACAATTACAATTGTTGACACATGTCAACACTAGATTCATTCTCACACAAATTTTCCCTCCCAAATCTACTCTCTAATAAATTATTTTTTTAAACAATTACAATTGTTGACACATGTCAACACTAAATTCATTCTTACAAAAGTTTTCCCTCCCAAATCTACTCTTTAATAAATTACTTTTTTTGGAAATTATATCATATTTTATAGTCATGATATATTTTTATCTATTTATATTTATAGAATCGTAACAATCATATATTAATTTACATCTTATTTTTATTTAAAGATAATTTTTAAACTATTATTGTTTTCATTTTAAAAAATATTTATAAACTTATGAAATACCAATAAACACTTATTTAGTGTGTTTTCAAATAAAATAGAGCAAATCATATTTAATATTTTAATTTATGAATACCGAATACTATTTTACAAATTCAATCAGCATGCGTTGTGAGTGATACTATTTATAGAGAAATTCATAAACGATAAAAATAATGTTCAAAATATCCAATATTAAATAGTTTTTTCTACCATATCAAATGAGCCATGTTCATTCAATTTGGAAATTTTAGACATCGCGACTAATACAATTGTAAGTTTTCTAATGTATATCAACATAACATTTTTTATTGATAACATTATAATCTTTTGATTATAATTTAGATTTTATACTCAACAATTAGAATGTGCTCATTATAATTTTGATAAAAGTTTATATTTATCTAACTTTCTATACAAATTTAAAGTCTCAAGTTTCTCAATTTATAAATCATGTTAGTCACTATTGAGGATTTGATTGCTTTTTAAACACATGATCACGTTTATCTTGCATATTCCAAATATACAAATAGAAACATGCCCTAAATATGTTTTTTGATAAAGAGAGTAAATTCATCAATACCATATTATTAATTATAACTGTAGTTTTTTATTTAATGTAATATAACACGTTATTCTGGTAATAAGAAGAGTATGCATGAATTATCAAATCTATATATTTTTAATGATTCAACCCGTATAACATACGGGTTCTATCCTAGTATATAATATAAAAAGATTGGATGAATGCCACGTGACATCACCACAACATTTCTTATACTCATTTTCCCGCTCAATGATTTCTACTAAAATCTGGGCTTCAAGATAGACAGATCCTTTCAAAAAAACCGACCCACTTATACTTATACATAGCAGCTTATATACCAAAAACCCTAATTCCCAATCTAATTCTATTCGTTTTTGTTAGAAGTCTCCGCCTCATTCTGCTCCTCTGAAATATCGCCTCCATCGATATCGGACTCAGTTTCGTCGATTCAAGGTAAATTCTAAGAGATTATCGATTGCAAATCATCCTTTTTTGTAAACCAGATTTATGTTCTTCTATGTGTTATTTCATTCGTTTGATTTTTGGTTTGCGAATTAAACCCTATAGAACATCTTAGAAATAGATTTCGATGTGCACTAAATGTTATCTCTGTTTAAAATAACTCCAATCGGAATCGATTCTGATATATGATTTCGATATTCATCAATCATCTGTGTTTTATCTTGAACAGATTTACGTAACCCTAAAATCTATCTATTGCAACTGCACGCCATTTGAGGTTTCCTTATTATTATTTTTTTCAAAAGATGTGATGTTAGTTCTCATGTTATTGTTCATTCAAGTTTATGATTCACTGATTTTAGGGGTGAAGAACAGACCCCTACACGAGTATGATTTAGGGTATGTTTCTGATTATGATTTGTGTTCTTTAATATCAAAACCGCTTCTTTAATTTCTATTTGAAATCTTCATTTTCTAAAACTAAAGTTTATGTTTCATATTATCTTCTATAATAAGGTTTGTATCAATTTAATAGTGTGCAGACCCAGTAGAAAAGTGCTTGGTGAGATTGAAGTTTTGAACAGAACTTTAAACTACATTGTTGTACATGTACACTGGTTTGGAAGTGTGATTTTGATGTAAATATATCAGTTCATGTTATGAGGATGCCGTTGTTATGGCTCAACTACACTTTTATGAGGTAAATATGGCTTAACTACACTGTTATGAGGTATATATGGCTCAGTTCATGTTTGATGCTCTTTGTTTTCCCCTCCAATCATGTTTTACTGTATTAATTGATTTCATCTCAATAGGTTAATGTTGGATGCTCTAAGGATGCCGTTGTAATTTGTGTGTTTGCAGAAGAAAAAGGAAGTTGTAGAGGAGATAGAACTCGATTCACTCTCTCACGGGTTATAAGAGAAATCCAAAAATTTCATACATAATTGTGTCATGATTTTACTCATAAATTATGCATGCATGTTCACTACTTTATACATTTTGTTACTATGCTACTACTAATATCTAAAATCTAAATTGGTTGTACACCGACACTAAGCTCTAACCTTCTTTAAAACTAAGATAGAAAACCAACATAGTTTTATTTGTATTTCAGCAGCCATGTCAGTAGCACAAACTATCCAATTTGGTCAAAATATGTGTAGAAGCAAGGTTAGTATCTTTTCAGTATTGTGTTTATGTAAAATATGTCAAACCTGCAGGAAGTGTAACTAATCTCACTGGTTCTAAATATCATATATGGGATCAGGTCCTATTTCTCAACCTCTCTGTAATCGTTTCTAGATATATTACAAAGATTTGATCACTAATGATTTTATCTGGGTTGTGTTTTATTGGGTCAAATAAAGATCTATAAGAAATAAGTTAAAAGAGCTGAAATTTTACCAAAGTGTTTTAATGCATACAACTTCCTAAATCGTAATGTTTTTCATTTGGTTGCAGCGAAGACGGCTTCACTAAGTTGTGACCAAACTGTCTAAACATCTATCTAATCTTGAAGACCTCAGAACTGTAAGCTATTGCTTTTGAGTTTTGTTTTACATGTTTTGATCAGTGCTACAACATCTAAAAGGCAAACATAATCTGAATTTAGGCTTGATTAGGCTGATTAGTAGTATACTTTATTTTCATTTATGATCATAACCGGTTAACTTTCAATAGCCAACATTGCAAACAATTAGGAGATATGCATCATATTTTGGGGCTTTCTGTTGGTAGATGAATAGGATTTTTGCTTACGCTAATTATCAATGACTTCATTTTTAAATAAATAAGTAAACATGGCATTTGTATCAAAATGGTTGCACTTCCTCTGTACATAAATGATTGTTTGTGATATACAGAGTCTTCACAACAGAACTTGAATTTGTAACGAGATAAGGGATAGATCCGAGTTACAGAAAATCACCGCTCGGTAGCACGTTGGGCCAATCCGAATCACAACCAAGTTACACACTATCACCAACTGATCGTCATTTGGTTTCCAAGACGCCAAAATATTCTCCCACAAATTGAATTAGCAATGGAACAAAGGGATAAACTCACAGTTTATGATAAATCACTCTGATCTTTTCATTGCATTGAAATCACAATACATAGAGTACTGAAAATAGTAACTGTCCCACATGACCCACCACTTATGAAATATGGGAACCAAGGAAAATACGAAAACCAATTTGACAAAGTCATAAACATAAAACTAAATTAACATAAAATACTAAAATGAAAATTGCATTGTCCATGTAGTTGCATACTAAATTAACATAAAATACTAAAATGAAAATTGCATTGTCCATGTAGTTACATGCAGGTTAAGGGTCACATGCATGAAGCATGTTGACCCATTTTGATGTAGCCGGATCTTCATGTGGGTCTGTAACGGCAAGGAGGGTTGAATGGGTGGATACATGGCCATCATCCTGCCTTCTCATTTAGTATTATTGCCTTCTCATTTAGAATAAACAATCTAATAACTTTGCTTGCTCGGAACAGTGGTGGAACCAGAACACTTTTTTTGAAGGGTCATCATAAATTATTTTATTATTGTTAGTATATATCAGTTACCCCTTTCCCTTAACTGATTGTTACTTTTGTTAGTAATTGTCGTCTTTAGGGTCCCATGTTTTAAACCGTCATAAAACTGTTTCACTTTCAATATGTATAAAATCATTTTTCCCCAATTAACACGCTAATACATACTACATAAGAAAAATATCTCACCTTTTGTTACATAAATTAGTGTTTATAACAAATCACTTTTGATATGCATATGCTATATAAATACAAAGTTTAAAATTAAATATGATAAACAACTCGTGAAGTGATATAAAATAGACAAAAGCTAAAACTAAATAAGATAAATTAAACTTTGTTTTAAAAATACAAGGAATTAAAGCTGATGTAACTTTAACTATTGATTTTTTTAATAGGTTGGGTAGAGCCAGAGATACAGTAATATGTCATTTCTCTTTTAAGTACTTTATGATAAAAATATTATTTTCCCTATAAAACATTGTTTTGACCAAATCTAGAGGGGTGATTTTGAAGTCACCGCTAGCCCCCTTACCCATCGTCGTCTTCTTCACTTCTCCATTTCACAGAACTAAAGCCATAATCAAACACTGTTTGTTTCGTTTCTGCTCCAGACATTTTAACAATTTCGCACCTCCTTTTTAGCTTTAAACCCTTCACCGAAGAAAACTTAGAGGGTCAACTATAAAAAGAACTTCTCCGGCTGAACCTCCGATTAGTATAAGATTTCGCCGGCCGGAGGGTCAATGGACCCTCCGGACCCTCCTGTAAATCCGCCCCTGGCTCGGAAACTTTTTAGTTGGAGTCTTTTCATTTAGTATTATTGCCTTCTCATTTAGAATAAACAATCTAATAACTTTGCTTGCTTGGAAACTTTTTTGTTCGAGTTGATGAATCAAGAGGATTGATGGAAAACCATTCTTTGGTGATAGATGGTCTGGTGGAGGAGTTTCCTTTGTTATTCGATGATTTTTATTGTGTTTGACTTTCTGAATCAATTGAGGATATTATTGTATTTTACCATAGTAGAATATTATTGTACTTTATTAAACGCCATCCATTAAATGTATAGTAAAATTTCTGTAAATTAATAATGTTGGGACCGGGATATTTTATTAATTTAGCGAGATATTATTAGGTCGATAAATTAATAAATTATTAATTTAAATAGTTGGCTTATATTCGTGAGCAACTCTCAAATTAATGCATCAACCTTCGAAATTTTTATGTCCATTCACTTTTCATATTTGAACAAAACAGAAATAAGTATATTCAAAATTCACATGTACATCTATACATTAATGAATTTGTCAAGTTCAATGTATATAGATCTAGATTGACCACTATAAAATGTCCAATAATACCGTTCAAAATTTGGTTGATGATGAAGTTGATGATTCAATACCTCTTGAACCGGTCACTCGGAAAGAAGCATTGCAAACGGCAACAACTCTTCACAACTTTTTGTTGCAAGATGAGAATATAGTGGGTGAGCCAAGCCTGCAATGGGGAGATTTAAAGATGAACTCAATATAGATTTGAAGTTCATAAAAAAATAAATGACTATAGATTCATTTTTTACTAGATAATCCTAGAATTCTGAAATATTGTAGTAATTATTAATTTATAGTTTCGATTGGAACAATATGTTTACATTGGGATTTCAAAAAAATTATTATCTTATTATTTTATCGATTGGGGTCTAATTTTGTACTGGTCCTAAGTTGGGACCGGACAAATTATTAATTTATCGAGTATTAAATTATAGAGGTTCTACTGTAGTTTATAAATCTGTCTTTTCTAATATGTATTTTACTTTTATAACTTATCAAATGTTTCGTCTTACCTTTAATTCAAATTATGAAATTCATTATAATTGATACATTTTTGTTTTTGCTTTTCCTCTTTTTATTATAATATTTTAAATGTTCGATTCATTTTTTAAAAATCCATCCGTGCGTCGCACGGGTATGAAAAACTAGTATATATATATATATATATATATATATATATATATATATATCCTACTCTAATAAATAATAACAATTGTTGACACTTGTCAACACTATAATCATTCTCACACAAATTTTTCCTCCCAAATCTACTCTCTAATAAATTCTTTTTTGGAAATTATATCCCTTCTAATCATGATATATTTTTATTTAATTATATTTATGGAATTATGACAATCATATATTAATTTACATCTAATTTTTATTTAAAATTATTTTCATTTAATAAATATTTAAAAAACTTATAAAATACCAATAGACACTTATTTACTGTGATTTTCAAATACAATTGAGCAAATCATATTTAATATTATAATTAATGAATAACTAATATTGTTTTACAAATTCAATCAACATTGTAGATGATACTATTTATAGAGAAATCCGTAAACGATAAAATTTATGTTCATAATATATAATATTAAATGGTCTTTCTATCATATCAAATGATCCACGTTCATTCAAATTGAAAAATTTAAACATCATGACTAATACAATTGTAAGTTTTCTAATATATACTAAGATAAATATTATTTTTATTGATTTAACATTATAATATTCTGATTATAGTTTAGACTTTATACTCAACAATTAGAATATGTTCATTATAATTTTGATAAAACTTTATACTCACCTAACTTTCTATCGAGACTTAAAGTCTCAAGTTTGTCAAATCATAAGTTAGTGTTAGTCGTTATTCAGGTTTGCATTGTTTTTCTAACAACTATTTTTTAAAGATGATCATGTTTATGTTGTATTATTTCCAAATATACAAGTAGAGACATGCTCTAAATATGTGAAGAAGGTAAAGTCACCAATACCATATTATGAATTATAACTTTATTAAATGTAATGTAATACATTATTCGGGTAATAAAACGAGTATGCATGAATTATCAATTATATATATTTTCTAATGATTTAACCCGCATAACCCTTTACCCCCAAAAAATTGATTTTACCCGTATAACATACGGGTTCTATCCTAGTATATATATATATATATATATATATATATATATATATATATACATACGAGAGTATAAATTGCGACTCAAGTGTCAAATGTAGACTTAAGCATGTATGAATATAATGAATGTTGTATAATCAAACCTTGATGACTAGTGTCCATAACTTGCAAGTTATGCTTAGCTTGAATTAGGTTTCAATCACCCAAATACCATGGGTTATCACACCAATGGATCCATCATTGTACCCTAGGCTTGATAAGTTAATGATTATGCTAGCTTGAATAATGACAACATAGTTTAACCCATAGCATAGAATCACACATACACATAGCATGAATCACATAGTTTGTAAAATGAATAAAGATTGAGTATTTGAAATAGATATATGTTACACCAAAACTTGAAAAGTAAAATGGACTATGAATACTCACATGATTAAATAAAAAACCCACATGACGCAAGTAAAAGGCGCTTTTGATAACTCCTGAGAGTTACCCTAGAATGTATAGTGCTAGAATGATTAATAGAATACGACGAATTCGAATGACTTAACGACTTCTAGATTCATATGCATTTGGGGATTTGTTTTGGATTTATTAGTTAGAAAAATAGAGAATAAATAGTTTTTAACATGATCAAATAATTATTAATGATTGATGATAAAATATCTTATTTACAAATGGTAGTTTTTTATAAGTTAGACGTTTGGTATGACATGCTTTGACCTAATAGGTAAAACAGTCTCACCAAGAATTCCCATATCGGCATTCATGTCCATCGGTAGATTTGGATTTGTACGTAATGCCTTTATAGACAAGAAAACTCGGTTACCTGTATCCACTCTTCCAGTTAGTACAAGTAAGTCTGTATAAAGTGTTATCACTGAATGTTACTTAGTAAATAACCAATTTTAGTAAAAAACGTTTATCTAAAAATTAAAGATTTATAACGTATTATAAAACACTATAATTAATTTACTTTGCTAATAATTTTTTTTTTTAGAACGGCGATGTTGGTCACGATGGGTTAGGACATCGCGCACCTATCCTACCTCCATAGAGGAGGAGATAAGGGTCCACCCCACAGTCAGCCAGACATGAGTGTCCTAACCGTGCCTCAGCTAGGGTCGTGTGCGGCATATGGACGTTCCCCGGGAACATGTATTATTCGCATGCATAATTTATATATATCCATGATGTAGTTTAGCAAAAATAGATTAATAGTACCTAATACAAATTATATGCATGTAATTATGATTATGATTTAATTTATATATAATTCACTATATCAAATATAATTTTTTTTGAACGGCAATTTGGCTCAGCGGTGTATCGAGACTGGTTACCCTGGACTTACTCACTGTCCCGAGTCCAAACCTCATAGCGAGGGAACCCGGGAGCGCCCCCCATTTGCACCATCGGGCGGGAACCGGGCAAGCCCGTAAACCCTCCTTTGTGACTCAGGATGAAGCAAGCTTTAATCCTTCATTGCCCACCAATATTTCACAAAGTGGTGTGAGTAAAACTAGAACTTGGGTCTCTTCAACCACAAGCTTAGAATTTTAACCACTACACCAACTTTGCTTGATATCAAATATAATTAAATCACCAATAGTGTAAAGTATATGATTTTATACGTAGGTGAAAAATAATGTAATTTATTAGCGATAAAAACGTCAAACTAATTAAATGAATATAATTAGATTAGTGAAATACATGACAATTAAAGTTTCGAAGTTAATGAAAATAAGTATTGCGACCCGCGCGTTGTTGCGGGCCGAGAGGTACTTACATATGTTTACATGGTATCACGAGACTAGGTCTCAACCCTAGCCGCCCACCTCTCATTCTTCACGTTTTTTTCAGCCTGCCCTTCCTCCTCCGACTTCCTTCACCATGTCGGCTAAACCATCGGACCCCTCTTCTTCCTCCTCTTCGACCCTCCATCCCGCGGTCACCGTAACGAACATAAAAAACTTCGTTCCGGTCACTTTGGAGATGGATAGTGGCCAATATACTTCTTGGTCGGAACTTTTTAAGATCCATTGCCGCGCTTTCCAGGTTATTGATCATATATTCCCCCTAAAACTGGTTCCTCTTCCGCACGTACTGGGGATGATACGGATCTTTGGGCTCGTTTAAATGCCATTGTTATCCAATGAATCCATAGTACAATTTCTAATGATTTGCTGAATACGATCCTCAAGGTTGATTCCACAGCAAAGCAGGCGTGGGACTCTCTGGCCAGTATTTTTCAAGATAACCAGAATCAGCGGGCTGTTTATTTTGAACAAAAACTCGTCACTACCAAGTTATCAAACTTTCAGAATTGCTCGGCCTATTGTCAATCGTTGAAGATGCTGTCTGACCAATTAGCCAACGTTGGTGCCCCCGTCTCCAACCAACGATTGGTTCTCCAACTAATCACCGACTTGCCAGAGTCGTATGAAGGTATCGCTATGATGATTCAGCAAACTAACCCTTTCCCTACCTTCTATGAAGCTCGATCCAAATAGATCTTGGAAGAAACCCGAAAACAGAACCAAGTCGCCGCTGCCGCCGTCACTACCGGTGCCGCCCTTACTGCTCAGCCATCTCGTGGTCCGGATGCTTATCGCCAGGCAAATCCCAGCCTCGACTACAACTCCACCCGCGGAGGCTATTCCCGTGGATGCGGGTATAATCGTAACAGCGAAGGACAAAGACACAACCGAACCGGTCGAGGTGGCGGGTCAAGTGGCTCGAACCGCTCCTCCTGGAATTATGCTATAGCCGGGCCGAATTGGGTTCACCCGGGTTCTGCTTGGTCGACTCAGCCCCCTACACCGGCCCAGTACTGGGCCCAACAGCAGCACAACGCCGGCCCCTCCTGGACAGCCCAACCCCCCTGCCCGTATCCCACATTCCAGCAGGCCCAAGGCCAGACTCGGCCCAACACGGTTGGGCTTCTTGGCCCTCGCCCAACAGCCTCTTTCACATCTCAATCTTATGCTGTTTCTGATGCAGGGTACCCAACTCCTACTGATGTGGATCAAGCCTTTGCGATTTTATCTTAGCAACATCAACAGGACCCTAACTGGTACGTGGATAGCGGCGCCACGTCTCACATGACCAATAATCCAGGTAACTACTCATCTTATGTCAATAATGGTATTTTTTGGAATATAATCGTAGGCAACGACGAGCATATTCTAATCCAGGGCACCGGTATTCAAACTCTTTCTCCACCTTACCCTCCTCTACATCTCCCTAACGTTCTTTATGTTCCCAGTCTAGTTAAAATTTTATTGTCCGTTCGTCGTTTAACGACTGATAATAATTTATCTATTGAGTTTGACCCCTATGGCTTTGTTTTGAAGGATTTCCCGACCAAGACTCCGCTTCTCAGATGTAATAGCCTTGGAGATCTTTACCCCTTGACCTTCAAGCCTTCTCAAGTCTTCATTCCTTCTGCCTTTGCTACTACAACACAGGATCTTTGGCACTCTCGTCTAGGGCATCCTGGCTCTCATGTCTTTTCTATTTTAAATAAACATTTGTCTTTTCCTTTTCGTAATGTAATAAAGCATTCGACCATGTCGAATTGCAACTCATGTGCTTTGAATAAACATATTCGTTTGCCGTTTACTTTATCTAATACATCTTCAAATGCACCTTTTGATATCGTCTATAGCGATTTGTGGACATCACCCGTTCTAAGCACGGGTGGCCATCGTTACTATCTATTATTTTTGGATGATTTTTCCAACTTCTTGTGGACGTTTCCAATATCCAATAAATCTCAAAGTGTTTAACATTTTTACCATTTTTCATGCTAATGTCAAAACACAATTTTCCAAATCAAAAAAAAGTCTCCAATGTGATAACGGTCGGGAATACGATAATCAATCCTTCAAACAATTTGCGCAAACCAATGGGATGACATTCCGTTTTTCGTGTCCCTATACATCGTCCCAAAAGGGAAAGGCGGAACGAAAAATTCGGTCCATCAACAATGTCATGCGCACTATTCTACACCATTCCTTTACCCCTACCACCTTTTGGCACCTAGCCCTAGCCCATGCCACATTTTTGCTAAATGTTCTTCCCTCTAAACTTCTCAAAAATTCTAGTCCAACAAAAAATCTTTTCAATCGCCAACCCTCATACTCTCATCTCAAAGTCATTGGGTGTCTTTGTTTTCCCCTATTTCCTTCCTCTACTATACATAAACTACAATCCCGCTCTACTCCATGTGTTTTTCTAGGACACCCTCCCAACCATCGTGGCTACCTTTGCTACGACTTATCCACAAATCGCATGCTTATTTCCCATCATGTTTTGTTCAATGAAACATCCTTCCCTTTCAAGGGTCTCCACTCTTCCCCTCCCTCATATAATTTTCTGGACTCACCTCCCCATCCTAGTCTTTGGACGTCTCAAAACGCAACCTCAATCCCCACTAACCCCTCCTTCACACCACCTTCCCCCTCTATACCGTCTCCCACTCTGCCGTCCCCTCCCCACTCCCCTTCGGCTCCCGTAAACCAGACCAGCCCCACATCCACACAACCGTCCAGCCCTTCCTCCTCGTCACCTGACACCTCCCCGTCGCCTACTCCCCCCTCCCTCCCGCCGCCCCCTACTCGCACCATGCGTACGCGAAGTATGTCGGGCATCTCAAGACCAAAAATACCATTAAATCTTCATACTTCAACCACCCTTTCTCCACTCCCTCGGAACCCTATCGATTCCCTTAATAACCCGGATTGGAAGCACGCTATGCTAGATGTGTTCCGTGCCCTTATCCATAATAAGACTTGGGTTTTGGTACCTCGGCATTATGGTATGAATATTGTACGCAGTATGTGGGTTTTCAGGCACAAATTAAAATCTGACGGGACGTTGGAAAGATATAAAGCCAGATTAGTATGTGACAGGAGATCTCAGACTGTTGGGGTTGATTGCGGGGAGACGTTTAGTCCGGTTGTCAAGCCTGCTACGATCAGAACATTTTTAACTTTAGCTCTCAACCGAATATTCATCAACTGGATGTGAAGAATGCCTTTCTTCACGGGGATTTAAGTGAAATGGTTTACATGCACCAACCGGCCGGGTTTCGTCATCCAAAATATCCCGATCATGTCTGTCTTCTCAAGAAATCTTTATACGGGCTTAAACAGGCCCCCCGGGCATGGTACAAACGGTTTGCTGATTATGTTTTACGTATGGGTTTCTATAACAGCAAATGCGATAATTCTCTATTTGTTTATCGTCGGGGGAATGACACGGCATACCTTTTGTTGTATGTCGATGATATTATTTTTGGTGACTTCTAATTCAGATACTCTCCGGGCAAAATTCATGAAACTTTTGGCGTCGGAATTTGCAATGAAGGATTTGGGACCGCTTACTTTTTTTCTCGGCATTGCTGTCACGAGACCGTCACCTGGTTCTATGTTCCTCTCACAACAACGATATGCTTGTGACATTTTACAACGGGCCGGACTTGAATCCTGCAACCCTGTTTCAACCCCGGTGGACACGCAATCTAAGTTAAGCGCCACGGCAGGTACTCTTCTCGATGATCCGACTACTTATCGGCAATTGGTTGGGGCATTACAGTATCTTACTATAACTAGACCAGATATCAGTTACGCTGTTCAACAGGTTTGCATGCATATGCATGCTCCTCATACAGGGCATATGAATGCTTTGAAACGAATTTTGTGCTACATACATGGTACATTATCGTATGGTCTCACATTTTCTCAGTCCAGTGCACGTACATTAGTAGCATATACGGATGCTGATTGGGCCGGTTTCCCCGACACTCACCACTCTACCTCCGGGTACTGTGTTTATTTGGGTGATAATCTATTGACTTGGTCTTCTAAACGTCAACCCACTGTCTCGCGCTCCAGCGCCGAAGCTGAATATCGCGCTGTCGCAAATGTGGTCTCTGAAACATGTTGGCTGCGTAATCTCTTATGCGAGTTATTTGTTCCTCCTGATAAAGCTACTCTCGTTTATTGTGATAATGTTAGTGCTGTCTACTTATCCAGCAATCCGGTACAACATCAGAGGACGAAGCATATAGAGCTCGACATTCACTTTGTTCGGGAGAAAGTGGCCAAAGGCCATGTACGAGTTTTGCATGTGCCTTCCTGTTATCAGATTGCCGATATTTTCACCAAAGGACTACCGCGGATACTATTTGATGACTTTCGTTCCAGTCTCAACATCCGGCAACCTCCCGTTTCGACTGCGGGGGTGTATTAACGTATATGTATAGTTTGTAATTATATGAGGTAGTCATGTGAAAATATTTAGAATACCTTGGGAAGCAAGTTTTTGTTGGAACTTTATTAAAATATATATATATATATTATTTAATAAAATAGTAATTGAATGGAGATTGAGTCTTATGAGTTGAATCCATGTAATAATTCTTGTTGAATATGTTTCAACTTGAATTTATGATGTTGAATGGTGTTACACCATGAGTTATGAACTTGGTTTATGGTGAATGAGTTGTTACAACTCATTCTCACCTATAAATACCAAGGTAATTCTTGGTTGAAAGGACACCAAGAATTAGATAATTCTTTTGTCTCTATAACTCTCTCATCTTCATCTCAAGAACTTCTTCCGACCTTCTTGAAGATCATCATCAAGTTCAAGAGCTTCAAGGTAACTTTGGGTCTAGAGTTATCCCGGTCGTACTCTCGACTTCGACGATTGTACCCTGGGAAACAAAATGGGATCTTGTGTAGACCCGTAATTTGTTTTAAGGGAAACGGGTTTTACCCGATGCCTTCGTCTAAAACCCTTTCTTAAATCTATATTTTCATAATTTAAAACTCCTTTATTCAACCCAATTAATCTAGTAATTGTTTAATCAACATAATATTTTCAACCCACCGTTCTTTCTTTTGTTTATGTAATTCTCTTATTTTCGTTTGTATTGTATTTCATTTATTTGTATTGTCTTATTTCTTTGTATTGTAATAGTTAGGTTTCTTTTTCTTGTATTTTATTAGTGTAGGGATTTTGTCTTTCCGTTGTAATTGTATCAAATATCTAGTGGAAATTTATTTTATCGTTTAAAATACGAACGACGGTCCTACAAACTTAAAACAAATTTTTAAAAACACCGTTCGTTTTTACTAAAAACTTCTTCATCTCGAGTTTCAAAGTTGGACTTAGAAACCTCGAGTGATTAAGTGTTTTCAAAAAAATATTTAAACCATAACTCGTTTTTCTTTTAAAACGAGTTGTCGTTTTTTTTTCAAAACTTTCAATTCTCTTGTAATTTCCATAAGTTGGAAAATAAAGAGAATTTAATTTTCTTTTAATTCGACCATTAGTTGGTCAAGTTTTTCATACACAACTTTAAATTAATTGGAAGTTTCAATCTCTTTTAGTCTTCTATTTGTTGGAGTCTAAACTCTCATTTAATACCTTTTAGTCACCATAAGTTGGAGTTTAAAAGAAGTGTAAAACTCTCATTTAATCCCTTTTATTCACCATAAGTTGGAGTTTAAAAGAAATTGAGAACATGTTTCCATAAGTTGGACTTTAATTCTAACGTTAAAACTTGGACATTTAATTCCATTAGTTGGAAATCTAAAACGACCATACGTTGGACGTTACGTTTGAAAACGTTTTTATACTCGTGGTTAATTCAAAGTTGGACTTATAATTACACGACTTAAAGACGTAATTAAAACTCGTGTCTAAACAAGTACGTGTTATTTCAAAGTTGGACTTAGATTATAACAAGTACGCGTTGAAACCTCAAGTTTTATTTTCTAAACGTAAGCGATTAAAAACAACCAAGTAACACTATACATCCATTAGTTGGAACGTATTAAAAGAAAACGTGCGCGTTAAAAGTCATAAGTTGACACTTTAATTCTGGACATTAACTCTTTAAGTTTATTTTCAGAAATGACGAATGATACTAACGGCTCAAAGGACAAGTCTAGTGACAAGTCGAGTGGGGGGACATCCGTTGTCACCCAAAAGAGCGTAACGCCTAACACTATTGCGAATCAGGCTGAGAAACCCGAGAAGTTCTCGGGTCTTCACTTCAAAAGGTGGCAACAAAAGATGTTATTCTATTTGACCACCTTGAACCTTGCAAGGTTCCTCACTGAGTCCGCCTCTTAGTGAAGGGGAGTCCAACGTGGAAACCGTTAGCGCGGTAGAAGCTTGGAAACACTCGGACTATTTGTGCCGTAACTATGTGTTAAACGGCCTAGTGGACGCGTTGTACAACGTGTACTCGGGTATAAAGACTGCCAAAGATTTATGGGAGTCCTTAGCCAAGAAGTATAAGACGAAGGATGCTGGCACAAAGAAATTTGTGGTAGCCCGTTTCTTGGATTTTAAGATGATCGATTCAAAATCGGTCATGACTCAAGTCCAAGAATTACAACTTATACTTCACGACGTCCACGCCGAGGGTATGTCCCTTAGTGAGACCTTTCAAGTGGCAGCCATGATTGAGAAACTTCCTCCAAGTTGGCTAGAGTTTAAGAATTACCTTAAATACAAGCGAAAGGAGATGACCATCGAGGACCTTATTGTTCGTCTTCGTATCGAAGAAGACAATAGGATCGCTCAAAAGTCCACCAATATCCAAGCTTCGGCTAAAGTCAATATGGTGGAACATGGTCGATCTTCTAAAGGAGGGAAACGCAATAGTGCGGCTAAGAAAGGCAAGGCCAAAGCAGTGGAGCATTTAGCGCCTAAGAAAGGGGTTGTGAAAAAGAAACCTCAAAAGTTCATGGGCAAATGCTACAACTGTGGCAATCATGGTCATCGTGCTGAAGAATGCACCAACCCAAAGCGTGAGCGCGCGCAGATGGTGGAAGATGATATGCCCCTAGTGGCCATGATTACCGAGGCATCTGCCTTCATCGCTGAAGTCAATGTTGTGGGTGAAAACCCAGGCTGGTACATTAACACGGGTGCCACTCGCCATGTCTGTGGTGACAAGACCCTCTTTAATACGATTAAGGAGGCTGCGGGGACTGAAAAGCTTTACATGGGGAATAAAGCGACTGCCGACATCATGGGTGAAGGCGACGTGATCTTGAAGTTCACCTCCGGGAAGGAACTGACACTCAGCAACGTTTTGTACGTGCCAGAGATACGCAAGAATCTTATGTCTGGTTGGCTGTTGAATAAGTTTGGATTTCGCATAGTTATCGAGTCTGATCAGGTCGTGTTGACCAAATCTAGAATGTTTGTTGGAAAGGGCTATGCCCAGAATTCCATGTTTAAATTTTCTACCATGGTGGTTAATAAAATGGCCAAGGCCAAATCTTCTACTTACTTCATTGAATTGTCTGATTCTAATATGTGGCATGGTAGATTAGGACATGTGAATTTTAAATCAATTCGTCATTTAATTAATTTAAAATGTATTCCAACATTCCAAATAGACTCGAAGTATAAATGCGAAACATGTGTTGAATCCAAACTTACGAGATCACCTTTTAAATCAATCGATCGTAAGACCGAACCCCTTGACTTAATTCACACCGACGTGTGTGACTTAAAAGCGGTCCCCACGCGTGGTGGAAATAAGTACTTCATCACTTTTATTGATGATTGTACAAAATATTGCTATGTATACTTACTTAAAAGTAAGGATGAAGCAATAAACAAGTTTGTCTTGTTTAAGAATGAAGTTGAGAACCAACTTCACAAAAAGATCAAGGTTGTTCGGAGCGATAGGGGAGGTGAATATGTTTCACCATTTTCGGCCTTATGTGCACAAAGTGGAATTGTCCATGAGACCACTGCACCTTATTCTCCACAATCAAATGGTATTGCGGAATGAAAGAACCGTACATTGAAAGAAATGATGAATGCCATGTTGATCAGTTCCGGGTTGAGCGCGGACATGTGGGGGGACGCCATCTTGTCGGCCAATTATCTTTTAAATAAGATACCCCGCAAAGATAAGGATAAGACTCCTTATGAGATGTGGTCGGGCATAAAGCCTAGCTACAAATACTTGAAAGTGTGGGGGTGCCTAGCTAAAGTGTTAGCGCCTTTGCCTAAGGTGCAAAGGATAGGACCCAAAACTGTGGATTGTGTTTTCATTGGATACGCACAAAACAGTACTGCATATCGGTTTCTTGTCCATGACTCGAAAAATCCCGATATACAGGAAGGCACTATCATGGAATCAAGGAATGCTTCATTCTTTGAAAACGTGTTCCCGTGTGTGTCACAGGATCACGCGAGTTCTTCAACACCATTTGTTGAAGATGAGGTTCATGAAAAAATTCATCAACCACCTGAAATTGAAGAGGGTGAGGTTCGAAGAAGCAAGAGACAAAGGGTCGGAAAATCCTTTGGTCCAGACTTCTTGACCTACATGGTTGAGGGTGAGCCCAATACCTACCGCGAGGCGGTATCCTCTTCTGATGGGCCTCAATGGAAAGAAGCCATTAAATGTGAAATAGAGTCTATTTTACAAAATCACACTTGGGAGTTAGTAGATCTTCCTGCTGGTTGCAAACCACTTGGATACCGTTGGTTATTCAAGAAGAAGATGAAAGCTGATGGCACCATTGATAAGTTCAAGGCGAGGCTAGTGATCAAGGGATATAGGCAAAAGGAGGGCCTAGACTACTTTGATACTTACTCACCTGTGACACGCATAGCCTCTATAAGGTTAGTGCTTGCTATAGCGGCTCTACGAAATTTGGAGGTTCACAAAATGGATGTTAAGACCGCCTTTCTAAATGGTGATTTACAAGAGGAGATCTACATGGAACAACCTGAGGGTTTTTCTGCTCCGGGCCAAGATGGCAAGGTGTGTAGACTCGTCAAGTCATTATATGGCTTGAAGCAAGCTCCAAAACAGTGGCACCAGAAATTCGATCATGTCATGCTTGACAACGGATTTAGAATTAATGAGTGCGACAAGTGTGTTTATTCTAAAACCACAACAAGGGGTTATGTGATATTATGTCTTTACGTGGATGACATGCTTATCGTTGGAAGTGACGATAAGATGATCAAGTCCACTAAGGACATGTTGAAAGCGAGATTTGACATGAAAGACATGGGGCCCGCTGATGTTATACTCGGTGTAAAAATCATCAGAACCCCAAATGGTCTTACGTTGAGTCAATCTCACTATGTAGACAAGATTCTTGAGAAATTCAATGCGGACGATAAGAGTGTGTCTCAAACTCCGATTGATACTTCACGCCATCTAAAGAAGAATAGAGGCAAAGGGGTTGCTCAACTAGAGCACTCAAGGGTCATTGGGAGTCTCATGTATCTAATGACATGTACCAGACCTGATTTGGCTTATGCGGTTAGCAGACTAAGCCGGTATACGAGCAATCCGTGCGCGGAACATTGGAGAGCAATGACTCGTGTACTTAGGTACTTAAGATACACACGAGACTATGGACTACACTATACCCGATATCCAGCGGTTATCGAAGGATACACCGATGCAAATTGGATTTCAGATATAAAGGATACCAAATCAACAAGCGGATATGTGTTCACGCTTGGTGGTGCGGCTATTGCCTGGAAATCGGCTAAGCAAACGGTCATAGCACGTTCCATAATGGAATCTGAGTTCATCGCCTTAGATAAATCTGGTGAAGAGGCGGAATGGCTACGTTAATTCGTGGAAGATATTCCAATATGGCCTAAGCCACTTGCGGCTATTAGCATACATTGTGACTGTCAATCGGCAATTGGGCGCGCCCGATCCGTAATGTACAATGGAAAATCAAGGCACATACGACGTAGACATAATACGATACGACAACTAATGTCTACGGGCGTTATCTCTGTTGACTATGTGAAGTCAAAGGATAACATTGCGGATCCGCTTAAAAAAGGCTTAAGCAGAGACTTAGTTTTGAAGTCGTCAACAGGAATGGGACTAAAGCCCATTGGGTAAAGTTGATGCGAAGGAAAACCTAACCTATGAAATTGGAGATCCCATGCTCTAGATTCAATAGGACAACCTAATTGTATCGACTGTGGTCACTGTGGGGGAGTACCCCAAAACTATTAAAGGGAGTATTGTACTTCCTAGTCCATTCCTATCACCAAACAGTGAATGGTGTGAGGTTAAGCATACGATGGCCATTGATTTTGTGTAAATCATAGATGATCTTGCGTAAATCATACATGCCAATGCTTTTAATGATCGTGGTAATCACCTATGCAAGAGAGAAGTGGGGTCGCTTCGAATGGTTTGTAGGGGCACAAATCCTAGAGCTCTCGCAGAACCAGGCTAGTGTTCCAGGACCATTATTGGACACAACCATGAGGGCTAACCAGACTAGGGACAATATTGTGTGAAGTGTAATGTCGTTTACACAAAAGGTCGGTTGGATCAAAGACATCGCGTCTACCAAACACCAGTAAACTAAGTATACTTCACAATGGAGGGTTCAAAGGTGTAACCTACCCATCCTACAATACTCAACTGTCGAAATCCCCGTGATACTTGAATTTTGTTCGATCTCCATTAATGTGGGGGATTGTTGGAACTTTATTAAAATATATATATTATTTATATATATATTATTTAATAAAATAGTAATTGAATGGAGATTGAGTCTTATGAGTTGAATCCATGTAATAATTCTTGTTGAATATGTTTCAACTTGAATGTATGATGTTGAATGGTGTTACACCATGATTTATGAACTTGGTTTATGGTGAATGAGTTGTTACAACTCATTCTCACCTATAAATACCAAGGTAATTCTTGGTTGAAAGGACACCAAGAATTAGATAATTCTTTTCTCTCTAAAACTCTCTCATCTTCAGCTCAAGAACTTCTTCCAACCTTCTTGAAGATCATCATCAAGTTCAAGAGCTTCAAGGTAATTTTGGGTCTAGAGTTATCCCGGTCGTACTCTCGACTTCGACGATTGTACCCTGGGAAACAAAACGGGATCTTGTGTAGACCCGGAATTTGTTTTAAGGGAAACGGGTTTGACCCGATGCCTTCGTCTAAAACCTTTTTTTAAATCTATATTTTCATAATTTAAAACTCATTTCTTCAACCCAATTAATCTAGTAATTGTTTAATCAACATAATATTTTCAACCCACTGTTCTTTCTTTTGTTTATGTAATTCTCTTATTTTCGTTTGTATTGTATTTCATTCATTTGTATTGTCTTATTTCTTTGTATTGTAATAGTTAGGTTTCTTTTTCTTGTATTGTATTAGTGTAGGGATTTTGTCTTTCCGTTGTAATTGTATCAAATATCTAGTGGAAATTTATTTTATCATTTAAAATACGAACGGTGGTCCTACAGTTTTGTATCAACTATATATTGTAATCCCTTGTGATTAATAAAGGCATGCAAATTATACCCAACTTTACAGTTGGTACATGTCACATGACAGCTATATCTCTATGTAAATGCTGGTTTATCAAGAAGACGCAAGAAAATCATTTTGAATTGTTGACTAATCACCAGATATGGAGGGGCTTGAACCCTCATGATTTTTAAAATCGACAGATTTTCCTCTTACGCTGCACGCCCGTGTTTACAGGGCAGAGATCGATTTTCTAAAGTGTATGAATGTAAAAAGATAATTAAGCCTATCAAATTGGACTTTTATAAAGTTTAGAACGTTATGGACCCGTACGTTGAACTTCTAGAAAATTTAAAAAGTTATGGACCCGGATGTTGCGTCCATTAAAATGTCAATTAATTAACTTTCTTTCGCCTAGAATAGCAAAACAAAGGCGAAAAGCAAAACAAAGGAAACTTTGATTAATAAAAAAAATAAGAATCTTATTAAACGAATCTTTATTTGTATTGGTCATTTTCAATGGTTCTTCACTCCCTTAAATACAGTGAAACACCACTATCAATTTCGTATAAAATTTAAGAATGATAATTTGCTATTCAAAATGTCTAGTTTTATTTATACTGCCGTTCCAAAAAAAAAAAGACAAAACAAAAAACTTCCATATTGTTTGTTCATAGGCACGAAAGCACTTCAATTAGCCCTAATAAACCCTCAACAAAAAAAGCCATGGAGAAAAAGTGACAGATTATTCAGAAAGTTATCATCATGGCCACGTTATACCTATTTTTAAGCATATATATATATGAAAACAACACAACCTTAAAAAGGCAAATGGAAAGGAGATTTTGTAAAATTAAACAGCTAAGAAAACTACCATCATAGCCTTAAACACATAAACCATCCAGATTTAACACAGCCGACCCAACACAACCAACCCATATAGAAACCGAGATTCCTGTAGAAGGCTCAGGATTTTATCATCATAGCCCTAAATACATAGAAGCCCTCCAGATCCAACATGGCCGAGCCATCAGTTTAAAATCAATTTGTAAGCATGCAGGCAATCAAAGCAACCTAACCACAACCTTACAGACACATAAATGAGATTTTAATAAGGGTCAAAAAACCTCAAAGGTAATTTTTTTTTAGTAAAGTGATAGCTCAGGAAATTATCATTATAGCCCAAACACATGTAAGCCATCCAACTCTATCACAATCAACGATCATTAAAGAACCGACCACAACCAAGAAATAAGTGATGAAGATAAAAAAATCATAAAATATGATTTTTTGTAAAGCAATACAAACTGGCATCACATGAATAACCCTAAATAAGAACAAAAAAATCAACTCAACGCATCAAGATCAACGGTGCCGTCAAAGCCAATAAGAAACCAAATACAAATCAGAAAATATGTAGCATCAATATTTTCCATTGTGAGAACGAAAATTTAATAAAAACACTAAACATATACCTCAACCACCACAAATAAATGAAAGCATCAACTTCCGACGGGAAATCCGGCCAAAGCGAACAAAACTGATAAACGACCGTCAGAAGAAAAGTATCGAGTATCGACAATAGAAACCTTCAAAATCCACATGATCGTTGTTATTTTAAACAAAAAAAAAACTGATTAAAAACACAACAAAAGAAACTCAAATCTCAATAAAACTGAATCACCATAACCACGGCAAACCCTAACCCCCAAAATCTGTCAAGAACAGAAGTAAAGATGATGTAAAAGGGTAAGAAGACTTAGACTACTCTCCAAAATCTTGCCACCAACGATACCAAATCCGATAGTGAAAAGATCTAGAAAACACCCCAGAATACGAAATCCGACCGTCAACGATACGAAATATCTCCACCCTGCTACAGATTCGTCACTTCAACGTAACAACAGCCGTCAAAGAGAGGCAACCGGAGTTGCAAATAGAGCAACCGACCGTTGCATCAATGTTAGAAAATCCGACAGCCGTAAACGAAGCAACGAAACTAAGATAGCATGAGATTTTAAGAGATAGAGAGCAAGATCGGAGACGACCTGATCTGGAGACAGGGAGATCGGTGAGAGATGGGAACAACCGATGGAGAGAAATCTCCTAGCATGAGATTTTAAGAGATAGAGAGCAAGATCGGAGACGACCTGATCTGGAGACAGGGAGATCGGTGAGAGATGGGAACAACCGATGGAGAGAAATCTCCTAGTAGAGAGAGAGAGAGAGAAAGCTTGGTTGAAAATACACCCATATGGACTACATAAGGTCATTCCCAATGGGTGCCCCGAGGGTTTCGTGAAATGCCGACTCAGATTCGGTGCCCTCTGTGGCACCATTGGGTGTCTTTAGAGTTGTAAACGAGCCGAGTCAAGCCGAGCCAGTGTGAGCTCGGGCTCGGCTCGTTTAGAAACCGAGTCGAGCCGAGCTAGCTCATTTATTTTATCGAGCTAAAAGATTGAGCTCGAGCTCGGCTCGTAAATAATCGAGCCGAGTCGATCTGTCTCGTCGAGCCAGCTAGTTTATTTTTTTAAAATTTATGATATAAATATATAAAATGAGAAAAACGTGATATTTTTTAAAAAATAAACTAGCCGTAAACGGAGCGACGAAACTGAGATAGAGTGAGATTTTAAAAGATAGAGAGCAAGATCGGAGACGACCAGATTGGAGAGGACCATATCCGGAGATGGGGAGATCGGTGAGAGATGGGAACAACCGATGGAGAGAAATCTTCTAGCAGAGAGAGAAAGCTTGGTTGAAAACAATGTTTTAAAAACCGGTTTTTTAGTTGAACCGGAAAACTTTTCGGGGCCGGTTCAACCGGTCGGACCGGTTAGACCGGCCGGTTGAACCGGTTAGAGGATTTATATATATATATTTTTATAAAAATGTTAATAAATTTGTACACCACAACGAAAATAGTTAAAATACAATGATAATCCACTAAAAAATAATACCAAATAGGTATTTCCTAAGAAAATATAAGTTTTAAACTTTAAAAAATAATAAAAAATAACAATAAATTAAATTTTTTTTTTTAAATGTCAGAAAACCGGTTGAACCGGACCGGTTGAACGGGAAAAAACCGGAAAACCGCCCGGTTCAAAACGGTCCGGTTATGTCCAAAAGACCGGGGATTAAAAAACCGGTATGATGACCGGTTGGCGGTTGAACCGGTTTTTAAAACATTGGTTGAAAATACACCCATATGGACTACATAAGGTCATTCCCAATGGGTGCCCCGAGGGTTCGGTGAAATGCCGACTTAGATTCGGTGCCCTCTGTGGCACCATTGGGTGTCTAATCGGTAATCTGATCCCGTTACACACTGGTATTTGTTAAATGATTAGATAGTTTAGTATATATATATATATAATATATAATTATATATATTTTATTCCTCTACGTTACAGAATTAATTTTATATTAATTCGGTAAACTCTTTTGTAAACTATTAACCCGTCGGTCACGAAAATTTTAAATATGTCACCGGGCGACCCGAATATCACTGTCCAAACCCAACAGTGGTATTAGAGCCTTAAATACCACACGCAAATTGGAACCGGTCGGTTTTAAATCGGTGGATTCGCAAACTGGGGTTAAACGCCTGAAAGTTGGAATCAGATTTTTATTTGGATTGCATAATCAAATTGCATTTTGGTCAACTTTATTTTGACCAATTGTATTTTAATTTGTTTTGATTGTATTTTATATGTATTCGGCCCGACCCATGTTTTGACCAATGTTTAAAAACCGGTTTTTTAGTTGAACCGGAACACGCCCCGGAAGCGGTCGAACCGGTCAGACCGTTTGAACCTGCCGTTTCAACCGGTCATTTTCTAAATCTTGGGATTTTAGCCATGGCCTAGTACAACCTGCATTCTTGTCCTCTAAACCTGCATTCCAACCTCATTAAAACCATTTTCCACTATTTATTGCAGCATTTCTTTGGAAGTTCTATTAAATCAAACGAAACTTTCAAAGTACAAATCCAAAACAAACAATCCAAATTACGAACACTATACCAAGTATATGAAACCATACGAATAGATTGAAATAAGAATGTACAAATCCAACACAAACAAAAGCATAAGCACCATCATGGAGACATAGGAGTGTTGTATTCGTTAAGCGCGCGATCATCCACTATCATCTTCTTCTCCATCCTCATCAACAAGAGTACAATCACCATCATTGTCTACAATACCAACTAAGAAGTAATAAAGTAGTGGAATGACTATAAAAATTATATAAGACATTAGAGTCACTTATTAACATATATTAGAGCCAAACCTTGCATTTGAGTAGCCGGTTGGGTTTCATCAAGCATGTCTTCTATATCATTAACATTGAGTTCCCCTTCGGGTTCTTCTTCAACCACCCAAAAATCCACATCTTCAATGCACTCATAATCAATTGGATCATATGACCTTTTAGATCTTAGCTGCCTAAAAAACAAGTGAAATACATATAGTATTTAGTTACTCGTATTATTATGTTAAAAAAGAATATATATATATATATATATATATATATATATATATATATATATATACATCTTATCTATTCTGCAAACGCAAGTTATAATGAACAAATACAAGATCATTTAGTCGTTGATGCTCCAACCTATTTCTCCTTTTGGTGTGGATCCTTTCAAACACACTCTAATTATGTTCACAACCCGAGGAAGATGCGGGTTGACTTAATATTCGAACAGCAAGCCTTTGCAACAATGGATATTCTCCACCAAATAATCTCCACCATTCAGCTAAAAAATAAACCATTAGAGACTTTGTAACATAATATATTATTCAACATTAACATATAATACAAATTCTTACCGGGTTGAGTATCATTATGAGAAGCCACCGCACTACTCCTATCAAAAGTACCATGAGCATCACGAAACTTGCCTAAAACCTTTGTGATTTCCAAAGCATTAAAGCCAGAAAAGTTCTTCTCAGCCATATCAAGAACACCACGAACCACAGTAGCCTCTTTACAAAAACTATTTGGATCATACTGAAAAGCGGGATTTAACCAATATGCCGCTCGATGAATACTAACACTCAAGATATTTTCCCAACGACGATCAAGTATATCCGTATATGGCTTGTATAAAACTTTCTTTCCCTTAAACAATGCCTCAATCCCTTTCCTCGCCCGATACATTCCATCATAAACATACCCCATAGAAGGTTTCTCATCCATATCACATAAACGAAAAAGTCTTAACAAAGGGGTCATAACTTTCATGGTGATCAAACAATTATTCCAGAATTCCTCTTCCAACACAATCGACTTACAATCATATGCATTTCTCACTTTCAACATCTTTTTTAAACTCATTAGAAACAATCATAGCTTACAAATCATCTTTGTGATCAACCAATCTCTTTAATGCAGTGAAAGATGCACCAAAATGAGTGTTACCTGGCCTAATTATTTCTGTCCAACCGGGTCTTTGTCTTAACCAATTCAAAGGCCACTTATGATTATAAATAAAAACAGTAACCCTAGATGCAAGAGCGATCAAACATTTCACATTTTCTAATTCAGAAACATCCTTCATGACAAGATTGAGACAATGTGCTGCACAAGGGGACCAAGTCATAGACGAGTATCTATCACATAACAATTCACCAGCATGTTTGTAGTTAGCAACATTGTCCGTTATGATTTGAACTACATTTTTTGGTTCAACCATTTCAACAATTTCAGCAAACAAGTTATGCAAGTTAGAAGAATTGCTCTCTATATCAGAAGCATCAACAGATTTAATGAATGAAACTCCTTTCTCACAGTAAATCAAGAAATTAATTAGATGGCGTTGCCTAATGTCCCTCCACCCATCACTCATAATTGTGCACCCACTTTAAATCCAATCACTTCTAAATGAATCTATTAAACATGAAACCCGAGTTTTTTCATCTTTCAACAAATTGACCCTCAAAGCATGATAATTAGGGGCTTTGTAACCATAACCATGGTAGCAATTTTATCTATTGCAACTTGAAAATAAGGAGAGTTGCAGGCATTCATCGGTATACATGAATCATAGAACCACAATGCAAGGACCAAGTCAACGTCATGCAATCTTTCCTTAGTTTGCATAGCTTTTTTAATAGAGGGTTGAGTAAACTCGTTTGTACCTTTCGTAAAGAAAGGATGCACGGTTGATGTGGATGGTTTTTCCCCTTTCTTGCTTGGTTCTTTCTTTGTGTTTCATCACCTTCTTCTTCATCCAAGATATCGTCTTTATTTTTGAATTTCATTCTTGTTCTTTAATAATACATTGCATAGTAAATTTGACATCCGCCGGTACCTTTTGACTATTCACCTTTTATGTTATGGTTTGGCCCATGTTTTTGGCCCATTATTATAATAGTTTAGGCTTTGGGTTGACCCACAATTTTTGGAGTCAAAATTGTAGTTAAGTGTTTCCTTTTATGAAATTTTCTACTTTGGCACGAGTTGTCATCAAGAAGATCCGAAGATCCAATCGATGTCTAGAGGCGTCTTGAGGTTAGTGGGAGCTTATAGAACACGCAAGCTACATGAAGATACATGCCTTGTGGTTTGTTTGTACTTTTGTCCCGTGACCCATTTGGTCTCGCTAAAGGCTCTAGCAAGACGAAAACCCTAATGGCCGAATACATATTCGTTTCGCTTGGTTTGGTTGCTTGATTTAATAGTGGTATTACAAACCAACTAAAACACCGAAATCCTTTTAAAAATGGTTCTAAAACTGATAATACAATCAATAGGTTACAATTTCTAAAAGTCTTTACAACTTGACCTAAATTTTAATGTAACCACCTTAATGAGTTTTTGGAACTTTATAAAACTCAATCAAAATTAATAAGTCATTTATTAACTTTTGACTAGTTATATAACTCGCGACAACCTAGTTGTAAATTTATATAATAGGTTATTTAAAATGAGTATCCCGAGTGAAGATAGGGTTCTTGTTTCTGTCAAACGATCACCAATATTAAAACTAAATTTTAATATCCCTATCTGGTAATAATAAATTGATAGTTCATGTCATCCAGAATCAAGTCAAACTTGGAACATATTTACCGATGCATCAGTGTTGGAGTATATAACACCGCACTTGGTGTTGAGGGTATCTTCCAAGGTGTAGGCATTGGAGTATACAACACCGTGTCTATCACATTGACCATTCAGGATTACTATCGTTTTCTTTGTATATATTTGTAGTGTTGGAGCATACCACACCGCACTATGAGTGGGTACAGATAACGTTGGCATGGATGAGGCTAAACGTATCGCAAAAATATAAAAAATTGTATTATGCGGCCTCATATCGAGAGTTGTGACTGTGATTTCGCAATTGACACCCGTTGTCAGTTTGGTTACATAAATTTGCTCCTGAGGCTCATTTGGCGGTCTCAAGTAAAATTGTCTAATTAAATTCTCAATTTTCTTATAAAATAAATCTTACCAATTTATAATAAGAAATTTTTTTACATCGAAAGTACTAATGTATTGTGCGTTGCTTATCATTTCATAACGGCTAATGAAAACGAATCCCATTCTCCCTTTAGTCAGTCCTTGAGTAGGACAAATCAAATAACACCAACTTTCATCATGTTGAAACAAACTCAGAAGATGTTCTGACAATCTTTCATCAACTTTATGTCTTTAAGAGCCTAATCGCCGTAGTTGTGTTACTTCATAAGAATACAACACGCTAGGATTGATCAAGATAACACTGACACCTCTAAGGTAGAAAGTATTATGTATATGTTTCCCGATCTTCAGCAAAAGCATACTCACGTCAGGGAGGTGTCAAGGTTTGAGAGCTCCACAGGTTCAACCGACTTCTAATCTGATTTGGTATGAGGTGATTTGGAAGCCATAAGCAATCAATTTGAACGGTTGAATTCGAACCATTTTGTAACCGGTGGAGGCAATAACTCGATAAGTATCGATCACTGGTCGGAGACGGTGAAGGATATACTGATTTCAATCATTCAATGTGTATTAACTCAAGTTAGGTTAAATGACTCTATGAACCCTCAAGTTTGACAAATATTCATACTACCCCCTCTGGTTTGGTTTGAATAATAATAAACCCTCAACTTATATTTTTATAAACTACCACTTGTAAAATACTATTATTATAAAAAAACTTGGTAATACATATTTAATTCACAGACCAAGTATAATTCACATAAGACCACAACGTAAAGCTCACATAAACTCATGAAACGTTTTATATAAGATCATACAACATGTAATTCCACATGAAATCATAAGACGTAAGATCTTGCACGTTGATCATGTTTGTTAATTTAATTCACCGACGTCTAGACTCGAGTGCAATGCTTGTGTAGTGACAGACCCACAAAACCCAAATTATGTGTTTAATGCAATACATGCATGGATGTTCATAAACACGTTCCTAATAATGTATGTTTAGTTTAACTAGGAATCACCTGAAAAGTCGTGTTGTCACATACATGACATTACCATAATATGTAAGGTTAAGTATTCTAGTTAACTAAGATAATGGAACCTATTAATGGAGTTAACCTAGAAATTAGCAGTTGTCACGTAGGACATGAATCATGAATGCATAAAAATCAAACCTTTGGTATAAAAAATAAATTAATAAATAAATAAATAATTAAATAAATAAAGAATCCCTAAGTTAATTGTTAATTACCAGGTATCATAAATCTTACCAATTTGAGGGTATTAGTGATAATCGTTGTAAAGAAATGATCTTTATCATCAAGATTCACTTTATCATATGTTTCTGCTTTACGAATATGATATTTTTTTTGGCATTTCTAATAATATCATGTCTTATTCCTATTTTGGTATTTTTCATTTCGGGATTTTTAGCTCCAAGTAGCAAAGGACCGGAGAAACTTTCTAGTTATGAATCAGGTATAGAACCAATAGGTAAAAAGTATGGAGAGCGGTTGTTTTTTGTAAGGATTTCCCGGATTTCAGACATGAAATCTTTCGGGAAGAACATAGAATAGTAGAGGATCCAGCATGCGGAACACGGCGATCATTAGAAATTCACGAAATCTAAAAAGGATATCTGCTCTCTAACTTAGCTGATCGGGGGGGGGGGGGGCTGTTGTTTGCTCACCACTGGGAGATGGAACCATATCCAATCAATGGGGCTTCTTTGTTCAATCTCTTGAGGTCGAAGAAAGGATTGACAGCCTGTTGATCAAGGAAAGCCAAAATGAAGTCTTAGTTCTCTAGCTTGGGTTGTCTTCCCAGATCGAAGAAGAAAGGCAAATACGTATGGGACTTAACCCAGAACAAATCGGAGTTCGGGCGAATCAATCATCCGAACCTGCGATAGTTAGACGAAACTAATATAAAGAGAGTGCCCGAAAGAAGTGGAAATCCGACCCCTGAGTTTATGAGTAGAAAACTTTGAACCCTATACCGTGTGAGCTTATGCCAAAACCTTTTCTTCTCTTATTTCATTATTCGTTTTTGCTGCGGGGGATATTCCCCGGTCAAAGGCATTAAGACATGCCGATTTTTTGAATACCGTAGAATAGGAGTAGGACAAGGATACCAAACCTTTTGATCGGTATTCGCCTTCTCTTAATAAATTTTGAGTTTTACGAAGGGGCGAAACTGCTTTAGATCGGTCCCAAAGCGCCCTTTCGCCTCAGCCCACAAGAAATGACGTAAGTAGTAGTGCGGATAGAAAAGGCTTCTTTTTTCGGCTCTCATCCCCCGAACTGTCTCACGAAGAGACGAATTTGTTGTTCATTGCTTAGGAAGCCAGCATTTACAGTGACAGAGATCGGGCTTTGATGGAATACTTCAATCAAGAATAAATTCCATTTTGTCGGGTGTAGGTCTGGGATCGCCCCCTTTCGAGTTCAAGAATAAAGCCCTTCAAAAGCCTTAGGGCACTCCTATTACAAGCCATTCAATGAGACCAGCCAGCAAGTGCATACCTAAGTTTAGGTTCTATTGATCTTCCTAGTCGTACTCGTTCCAGGCCTTGGTAGCTATTCAGTAGAGTTGACTAAGGGGTGGCCTGCCTCCTCACCGGCCAATGGGTAGCTTCGAACAAAAAGATCCTGGGCCAATCCACATTCCCATAATGAGACATCTGAAGCCTAGGAAACAAGTATGAATGTTAGCTAGTTACTCTTAGTACTTAGAGCGATAAGCGAACCAGATACAACAACAAGAAGTTATGTCATAAACTTTCTCGCAAACAAGTACTTATTTAGATAATTCAACGGCAATAAAAAAACGTACTTCTCTTAGCCCAGAAACAAGTAGATTTATAGAAAGACTTGTGTCAGGTACAAGAATGAGTGGATTGCCTGAAAGAGGTGAGTCATAGGAAGGCTTCCTCTCAGTGAACGTACTATTACGATCCCAATATGGAAGCAGATTCCAACGTAGTGGAGATTGTGGGAAACCGACCACTAATGTGTCCTGCTTTACAGAGGAAAGTAGGACCAGTAATACCAGAGAAATCGGTGCCCAAGAGAGGGAGATTTTACGAATCGAGAATTGGATATTACGTGATCGCGGCAAAATGCCAGTAAATTAGAAACCGCTAACCAAAGGAATCAATCAGTAAGAAGGAATACAGCAAGTGGCACAATTTCACACACCACTCCATGGTCAACTGCTTGGCGTTCCGGAACGTCATTCTGGATCACATCAACGATGGTCCCCTCCGAGAGAGGTAGACAGGCCTCAAAAGGCCAAGATGCTTATTCAGGATCTGGAGGAGAAACATACGTATCCGTCTTCGACGTCCCCCTGGACTCTAGAGTGAAGCCAAGAAAGCTCACCCCTCGGATAGGAGGAATGTCCAAATGAACCTCAAGTGGAAGATGATGGAAGAATGGGGCTACGAAGCTAAGAAAGGGCTAGGGGCAGGGCAGCAAGGCATGACGGAGCTAATCAATCTAAAAGAAAGTGGATTTGGTCTCGGCTAAGCCGATTTAGTGATCGGTGGATGAAGGATGAATGGTTTAGCCCAGCAACAACAACCGCAGCAGTAATTAGAAGAAAAAAGAAACTAGTATTTACTCTCCTGCCCTGCACTTGATCACAGTGATTCTCGTACCTTGTGCTGCAAGGCAATGTTAATTGACACTGTCACCATCAAAGCCAGCGTCTGATCCACCAGGCACTCTGTTCACGGGGAATGAATGTAAACCAATTCTCTTCTCCTCTACCCTTGGTACAGAGCTTCCATTTCGAGAACCTTTCATCCGAATCTCCCAGCTGATTCAACACGAGCAATGAAAACTACCAACTCTAGAACAGTGAAAACAGAGCTAATACCGATTCCTGGACCTGGTGAAAGCTTTTTCCCTGCCTTTATTCAACAGTCCGACAGGATCTTGGACAAAGGATTACCGATTTTGCCTCCCTATCCCATCTAATAGCCTATTGGTCTTACCAGCAGCCTATACTATGCTCTGCTTCCGAAGAGCCTAGACCGCTAATGCCATTGAATGAATTACATACATGCATGCAAGATCTAATATATATACCAACAATCACCATAAAAATCACATTTTTATTATCAAACTCAAAATTTATATGTCCAAACACTAGATCCATGCATATTATCATCATATCATTATCAAAGAACGTTAGATCTATCATAAAGTTGCCATCTTTATCCTTTTTAAGCAACAAAAACACAAGATATGAACATACCTATGATATACGAATGATCGGGGATGAAAACCGAGCTCGTTTCTTGAACTTAAACACCAAAAGCTCAAGCTTTTGGACTAAGAACGTTGTGGACAGAATTTAAGGGTTTTAGGAGTGTTTTGGGGGGCTGTTAGAATGAATGGATGAGGCCTAATAATCTTTATATAGTGGATTATTATGGTTTTCCCGACCTGGGTCAGTCACGAACCATCACTGGGGTCCCATGACTGATCTCGCGGTCCACGAACTGCCTCGTCAGCTTTCCCTGGTTGACTTCCATTGACCGGGTTACGTTTTGTCTGTTTTTCGCTTTTTTGGTCCCGGTTTTCCACTTTTTTCCCATTATTAATTCACCATCATAATTATCACATTGAATCCCATAAAATCAATTGTTCGCATGCCATATAACATATTATGTTTGCACAATTAAATTCACGCAACAGTTTCGTACGTAATGCAGAGAGCATTCATGGTGGGTTCACTAGATCAGATCTAGAATGCTTTAGTAGTGCTGATGACCTGGAAGAAAAGGATATCAACATTCAACTAGCGATGGTCTCCATAAGAGCTTAAAGGTTCTACAAGAGAACTGGTAGAAAGTCTAATGGAGATAGAAGTGCCCAAATTGGGTTGGAAAAAAGTAAAGCAACAGGCTACAATTGTCACCAACTAGGACACTTTGCTAGGGAATGTAAGCAACCCAGAAGAGAGAACGTGAACCATGATGGAGGAAAGAAATACCAAAGACCTCGTAATGCATACACAAAGGCACAAACCTCGAATGCCTCTACTGAAGGTCCCTCTGCTCCCGTATCAAGTTCAAACACTCAAAACCATGACACTACTGCTGTAGCCAACCAAACTGGTTGTGTTGATTGGGAATAAATCATGCAAGAATTTGCCCCCATCAATCATGCTTTGATGGCAAATGAAGTTACATATTCTGCTGACAACTCTTCAACTTCATCATCTACGGATACCTCTTCAAACTGTGAGGTAAATACTGAAATACCAACTGAAGTACTCTATCTTCTTTACAAACTTGCCTGTGCAGAACAAATTGAAAGTTATAGAAAGCATAACTTGGAACTTATTGAGGAAATAACCAGCCTTAAAGAAACAAAAGAATATTCTACAAAGGCTGACTTTGCTTGCAATAAGAAGATTAAGGAACCAATCAACAGTAATAGTATTCTAAAACATGATAAAACCAATCTTGTTACTCAAATTAAAGACCTGCTTTCAAAGTTGGAGGTTGCAAACGAAGAATGTGAAGATGTTAAGTCTGAATTGAGCATCACAGAAATCAAACTTTCTAATCCCATTGCCGACCATGAGAAACTCCAGTGCAGTAATGAAAAACATTTAATATTATGGCAAAACCAGAAGGCAACAGGGAGCAAAACTAATGGGATTTGGTATAACGAAGTGACTTATCCTGACATGTAAATTGAATGTGTTGAAAAGGTTAAAAATGAAGAAACAAAAGTTCAACTTACTCATGACCCCATTATTGAAGCTGGTGATTATAACAAAATTTATATTGAGACATCTGAATTGACAAATAAAACTGATGAGAATTCATTAGAAAATGCTTTGACAGAAAAGGTAGTCACACCAACTGTTAAACCACATTTATATAGCATTTCTGAAAAAATTATTAAAGATCTCAAGAAATTAAAATCAATTGAGAACACTGAACTGGGTAATTTACAAAAAAAAAATCAAATGACAACAAGAAATCACCTTCAGTCATTTTTTCTGAAAAACTTGATGCTATTCCTAAAACTAAGAAGTTGAAGTAATGCATAATCTGTGAAAAAATTGGTCATGTTGCAATTGACTGTCACCACAATCCATTTTTTAAAATTAGTCAAGCTGTCAAAAGTCAAACAATTGACAAAAATGAAATCTCAGTTGTCGGGAATATCGAGACCGAGACAACAAGATTTGGTTAGGTGAAATTATTATTCAACGACCACTTATCATATACCGTCCATACAACACGGTGAAGACCATGATGACTCAATACATATGACTCGAGGCCTTCGTGATTATTATTTATTGTAATATTATCACTAGTTAGTATTTACTATAATGCCCTTAGTGAGTCTTGTACTATATATAGAGGCATATCCTATAGAGGAATGCATGAGTGTATGAGAGAGAATTGGTCATAGATCTTTAGAAACTTGTAAGGGTACATGAACTCATAATAGTTCATGAGACCCGGGATGAGTGGGGTCAATCGTCCGGTTAATATTTTATCTACCATTCCATCTTGTGTATCATCTATCTATGTATACTAGCTTTGCTCATCATCATCACATCTCAAACACTATCGTTGTTCTTATCTGGGTGTTCATTTGTTCTACAATACACAAAGACTCGATCCTATTTCCACAGCGCAATCAAGGTATTTGTCCACCATGCACCTCGGTTTTTTAATTGGCATCAGAGCCATGGTCGAGATAATGCAACCTCACGGTTGATATCTTAACTTTGTGTTCGTATGCTTGTTTTTTAAACAAACGGAGATGTTTTTGTTTTGAAAAAGGTTTTTGAATTTCTCCACCATAGATTAGTCAAAACCTATTTGTTCTTATGTTTCGGTGGTGTTCTTGAAGATTTCACTGGGTTTTTATGTTTGAATACCATTTATTCTTTCAAAACCCACCCATTCGTTGAAGCCTCTGAATATATGTTTTTATTATTTAAAATTTTAAATAATTAGATGCACATGATTTGAGCATTTCAAGACTTATACCACATATTACCCGTTTTTTTCTAAATTGTCTCATATCCCATCTTTTTTTTTCTGATGGAGTTTTGCTTTATAGCATTTGACTTTTACTTTTTACTTTGTGTGTCTCGAGTCCTTCAAAACCAAATCTCAAGACAATACAAAGTAAAGTATATCTCATACCCCCATAAACCCATTTTTCACACCTAATACAAAATACTTTCATCTTGTGGTCCCTTAAAAGTATGTATGTGCATGTGCAAACAATATGCATTGTTACATGTTACTTTACCCATAATATGCATTGTCACATGTTACTTTACCCACGTTTTGTTCCATCCATACCCACTCCCTCACATAAATTAACACTTGTAAAAGTACAACTCTCTCTCTCTCTCTCTCTCTCTTCGAATTAGAAGAGAAAAAAACTAGAAAGTATATTGAGTGTTGCAGGTTGATACTAAAAAATGAAGATGAAAGTCGTTTAAACAAAAAATGGAGGTGAGACTGCAACTCGTCTTTGGTCTATGGTGTTCAAGGTTGACGTTGGGTTAATGTAAAAAGGGATGATCGATGAAGGTTGATGGTGTGACAACCCGAAAATTGCAGCAGAAAACGTTTGCGGTGGTGGTAACGGAAGTTGGTACTTCAAGTTTTATCGGGCAATACGTTTAAGTTTCAAATAATTAGAAACAAGTTTTTGGATACGCATATTAAAACATTCCACATTTATTCAAAACAAAGTTTATTCTTACTAAAAACATCCAAATTTATTAAAAAGAGGTCCCATGAAACGATCTTCGCCAACAACGTATGCCCAGCCAACACAACACATCCATCCATCCATTCATTTATCGAACCCTGAAAATATACCCAAAATAATCAGTTAGCATTAAGCTGGTGAGTTCCATAGAGTTTTTATTTAAAACACTCGGCGAGCCATGCTCCCGGAATAATAAATCCAACATTCGAATGGATATTATTTAAACACAATTGATTATAATTATCATGCAAATTTCTCTTATAATGATATTTTAACGTAAATTAGCTAGATTCACGTTTGTGATCTAATCTATGAGCCCATAATCAAACCAAAATATCCACACGCTATTTCTATTTATATTACCCCAATCTGGAACAAGATCAGCACGACTGATCAGGGGCGGGTTGTCACACCCGATAGATCTATGAATACATACAGTGAATCATTTACCCGAGCTAATGATTATGGCTTAATAAATCAGCGAGGGACAACTTTAAAAAACATTCAAGATCATCACACATCATCTATAAGATCATGCCATTTCTAATTATATCAATAAAATTTAACATTGACATATTTTCCCCCAAAACAGTAAAAATATAAAAGAGGGGCTATAGAAAACTCACAGTGATAAGTCGGTAGTTTGAACTTTAACCGTCAATACAATGCTCTAAATAATTCATAAGGGACATATAATAAATTCAAGTATTTTTAACGGGTAAGTTGATCCTCCAACTTACTTGACTTGATAATGATTCCAAACATTAATTTTTTTATATATTTTTAACAATTTGTTGGTGACTCAACGAGCAACCCAATTAACCGTATCCACCGATATATCTTAACATGGTTATAAATCTTTTATATATATTTTTGAAATTTTACAAAAATAGTTTACAATTTTTAAGTCAAATATGACATGCTTTCGGATTTTTGCGACATAGTTTAACCCGACACAATTAATTATTCTTAGATATATATTTGTATAACTTTTAGAAATAATTTTTCTCATGAAAATATATTTTTATTGCTTTTTGGAATTTATAAGTAATCGAAATTACGTTTTTAAGCCGATTTTTGACGTTTTTAAGCCGCAATTCTTTTATTTTTCTAAATCATATACATATATAGAATTATTATTATTCCTGAATTTTTAAGGAATTTACTTAAAATTTATTTTATGAATATTTTATTAATCATGACAAAATACCACTTTTGAAATAGATTGCCTTTTTTCTAGGTTGTAGGTGATCATCATTATTTTTATGTTTTACTCAAATGTATATATATATATATATATACATACACACATTCACGACACATGCATGTATGTATGCATATGTATACTTTTTCACCCACATAAACTTACACATATAATCATACATACATGTATGTATATGTATCCAAAGGAAAGCACACCATACATAGATATATATATATATATACTCACGTATACATGCATGTATATATATATATACATTTCGATACACACCCACATGCATGTATAGATACATGTGCATAACACACATTCATATGAATGTAGATGTAAAAATTCAACTTAAGTGGGTTAATCTTTCATTTATATCAAAATCCATAACATATATATATATATACACATACGACACACATGCATATACATATACATATATATATTTTCGACACATGCATGCATATATATATATATATATATATATATTTTCACGACATACACACACATGCATATCATTTCTTCATCTTTATTAAGCATTCAAGCATAATCAAATGTGTTCTTCAACCCAAACATTACCCACTAACTTTTGTCAAACTTTTAACCATATGAAAACAAAAACCCGCTAGTTTTTTATAAGATTTAGGTTCATCAAATAGATCAAAGTTTCAAGAATCATTATCATGTGGGTTTTGGAGGATCAAAGCTCAAGTTAAACTTCAAAATTCTAGAGAGAGAGTAGAGAGAGAGAGAGAGAGAGAGAGAGAGCTTCATACTTAGAGATATTGAGGTGATATGGAGGATGATCTCTATTATTTGCTTGATTCTTGAATGTTTGTATCCAAATCTCTTAGTGTATGAAGAAGTTGAAGATTATGTGTGTGTGTGTGTGATGAAATTTTCGAACTCAAGGGAGAAGGGGGAGGGGTTACGGCCGAAAAAAAGGAAGGGAGAGGGAGAGAGGAGGTGGCGTGAAGTGGGGGTGGTGTGGGAGAGTGTGTTGTCCCTTGATTTATGTTGATACATAGTCCTTGATCGTCATGTGAAGTATCGAATACAAGACGGATTCACA
This sequence comes from Deinandra increscens subsp. villosa, assembly GCA_039602395.1. Taxonomy (NCBI): domain Eukaryota; kingdom Viridiplantae; phylum Streptophyta; class Magnoliopsida; order Asterales; family Asteraceae; genus Deinandra; species Deinandra increscens. The sequence continues at coordinate 19,370,910 of JBCNJP010000009.1, forward strand.
CAAGGATGCTGAGGTCCGAACTCAGGCCGAACCTGGAGTTCGGACATGGCCGAACCTTAGGCCGAACCTGAGGTTCGGACCAACGTATTTCTCTAGTATAAATATGTGAGTCTTGTGTTGTATTCAGGAACGGTGAACAGTCTAAGCTTTCGTGTCATACGATCCGATTGTACTCTGTGGTTATCTCTGTGGTTAATACAAGTCAATTGTATTTACTCTCTGTGTTTTACACGTTTATATTGATTTCATTACGACTAAGTAGAAGATCCGCACGCTCACGCACTTTCAAGTGTTATCGGAGCATTAGGTTTGTTCTACTAGTCGGAAATCAGTGTTTTTCGGAGTTTTGAGTTCAGATTCACGTTTTTACGAAAATGTCAATCATTTTTGAGTTCGTTTGATTGTCTCGAGTGTGTTTTTCGTCAAAAATCTGTTTCTAAATCGTTTCTATTGAGTTTTCTTGAATTCCTGTCGAAAATTCCAGTCAAAAACGTTGAAAATCGAGAAAATAAGGTCGAGTGAAATCTGTCTCATTTGAGGTTCGGACAACTTTGGAGTAACCGCTCCGAACTCGAGGTTCGGACGAAGTTCGGTCTTTATCTAGGTTCGGTGAGAGATCGGTCTAGGTTCGGAGAGAGTTCGGTGGTTTTTCGGAGCTATTTCGGAGTTGTTTGGTTTTTGTTCGTCCGAAGGTCAGGTTCGGAGAGAGTTCGGCGTTGTCAAGTTCGGAGGCAGCTCGGATGAGGTTCGGACAAGGTTCAGAGTGAACAGTAACCAATTTTTCAAAAATGTCCGATTTTCAAGCGTTCGCGGCTATTCAAAATTCGGTTCAAGCTACGATGCAAACAATGATGAACTATGATAATGAAATCGGAACAAGTCAGAAAGTTCCCAAATTGCTAAAATTGGAAGATTATCATAGTTGGGTTAAACGATTTGAAGCGTTTGTCGATACAAACGACATTGATATGTGGTTAGCTTTCACTGAGCAATATGTTTACCCTAAAGATGAAACTGGTGAACCTATTCTTCAAAGGAAAATGTCATCTGAACAAAAGAAAGCTTATCAAGCTGAGAAAAAGGCGTATGGTACGTTAACGATGGCATTGCCTAAGGAATTACTTCATCAATTTGCTGGTAATTACACATCAAAAAGTCTATGGGATGCGTTGGAAAAACGATGTGAAGGCAATGACCAATACAAGAAAAGTCGACAAAAGGTTTTGAATAAAGAGTTTGATAGTTTTAAGCATTATCAAAATGAAACGATTCCCAATCTGATTGCAAGATTTGCTCATCTGATGAGTGAAATGCGTTTCGTGAATCTTACTAAAGAAGAGGTTGATATGAAAGAAAAGACCTTGGAAGCTTTGCCTGAAAAATGGGAGAATTATGTGATGATGATTACTCACGATAAGGATTTTTCAGGATTATCTTTTAATGATTTGGTTCAAAGAATTCAGGCTCAGGATATGGAATTAATGGTGAATAAATCACTTCCTACACAAATTCAGAATTCTGCAGTGTATCATGGTGAAAATGACTCTACAATGAATGCTGGGAAGTCTAATATTCTTAAATCTGCTCCTCCTACAGCATTTATGGCAGGTAAATTTGAAATTCCAAGTTATTCCTCTGCTGGTTGTACTGTGTCAATTCCTAGTTCTTCGACTCAAAGTGCATTGTCTGTTCAAACTGTCGATGATTATAATGCGTTGATGTCTGCATTAGTGTCTTCATACTTTGGTGTTATTACTGGTTCTGTGAGTAATGCTGAGTTAGAAAATGAAGATTACGATCAGATTGATTATGATCATTTAGAGGAAATGGATCTAAATTGGCAGTATGCGATGTTGGTTTGTCGAACAAAGAAGTTTTTCAATAGAACTGGTAAGAAGAGACTTAATCAGGAAGGAAAGATTGGATTGGACAAATCTAAGGTGAAATGTTATAAGTGTTCAGTTTATGGTCACTTTGCTCGAGAATGTCCAAATTCTACAGAATGTAAATTGAAGACTGGTCAGCATGCCCATTTAGTTTTTCATCCGTCAGATAAAGCTGAAAAGGTTGATCAGAAATCTGCTACTCTAGCTCATGATTGGACTGATACGTTTATGCATCCAGATGGATTTGCTTGGAATGCAAATTCAGTAGTTAAAAAGAATCATACTCCAATCTCAATTGCTTTAACTGTTCAACATGCTGATGATGACAGTTTTTTAACTGAGTCTGATTCATCTTCAAGTATATCTTTGGTTCAAGAAGAATTATCTAAGATTCATGAGAATTCAAAAGATGATGAATTTAAATGTTATAAATGTGAGAAGTTGCTCAAGGAAATTACATGTTTTGAACAACATCGTCAAATTTCAACTGAAGAAATTGTGGTATTGAAGAAAGAGTTGGAGGATTTCAAAAGAAATATTATGAGTTAGTTCATATTCATGAAGATGTTTTATAGGAAAAGGCTCAATTGGCTGAAGAGTGTGAGAAAGCCAAAGCTGAAGCAATAGACGCAGCTCAAGATTTTGAGAATCTGTTTGAGAAGAGTTATCCGGTTCAGCAAAAATATGAAAAACCTACTGCTCTTATTGCTACAACTGCTGTTACTGTTGAAAAATTGCAAAATAAGATCTCTATGCTTCAAGATGAGAATGTTTTGTACCCGGACAAGAATGAAGTATTAACTAAAGATGTTGAGATCTATAAACAGAAGAGAGAAAGTGTTCTTCAAGAACTGTTTGCAGAATGTGAGATCAGGAAGTTACAGACTTATGAATATGATGATCTCAATGCAAAATTCATCAAGTCACAACAAGAGGTGTTTGAAGGTCAACAGAAAATTAATGACTTGAAATTGGAGATTTTGGAGTTGAAAAGACAAGTTAAGAATTGCAATTTGTCACCGACATTGCTAAATTTCTTATACAAGCAGGATCAGAGTTCAAAGAAGTCTAAGGAAGAAAATATTCACTTGGTACCTCAACCAGTGGATTTGATTGAAGTTACTTCTGCTCAGATTGATCCATCCAATGAATTGCATGACTATTCAAAGTTTGTCACTCCACCCAAGAAGAACAAGTCCAAGTCTAAAAAGAAGGAGAAACCTTTAGGTGAAGCTCCAAAGTTTATTTCAAAGTCTGTATTGCTGGAAAATGAGAAAGTGTTTGATAAGGTTGCTTCGAGTTCTTCATTTGCAACCAAAGAAGAAAAACTTTTGATTTAAAAGAACAAGCTGCAGGATATCAAGGCTAAATTCATTAGTGAAGCTAAGTCAAGAGAAGCTTCAGGTTCTTCTTCAAGTTCGTCAAAGGTTTCAGGTTACAAACACAAAGGTTTGGGTTTTGTTGTGAAGGAAATTTCAGTTGAAACTAAGAAACCGGTGAAAGCAGACAAGGTTTCTAAGACAAAAGTTGCAAAGAAATCACCATCTCAGAAGGAATTTTCTTATTATTCTGGAAGATCTTCATCTTCAAGGAGTCCATCTCCTAGGTATGATTCTTCTGATGGTTTCTTTGATAACTTTCAATCTGAACATTCATCTGATTCTCATATATTTTAGAGAAAGACTTTGTTATGTATGTCGTCAACCGGGACATCTAGCTGCTGATTGTCCGACGACTGCATATATTCACAAAACTGCCAAATATGTGGATAACAACGGTCAAATTTTTGATGAACCATGGTCCCCAAAGCTTAAGTCAACTCGTAAATCGTCTTGGTCTAAATCAAGTTCGTCGGTTGAATCTGATTCAGGTTCCGATAAAAAATTAAACCTTTTACAAATTTGGAAACCAAAAGTTGTTTCCAAGGCCAACAAGGACTTTGTGGAAGACACTGGGCGACCCGACGCTGTTGATTCGGGTCAATCCCAACGCAACTAATGTTTTATTTGGTGTTAAGCAGGTGTTTCAGGAAGACCTTTCGGTGATTGGAAAATTGCTGATTGTGAAATATCTGTTCTAATTAAATTGAATTTCAAACTCAATTTTGTTTTTCAAAATGCTAAACTGCTAGTATTCGTGTTGGTTGATCATTTTTCTTGTTTTTCACTTCGTCCCATTCTGAGGGGAAGTTTGTTTTTGCAAAACTACAAAAATAGTGTTTTGTTTTTCAAATCGTAAAAATAAAAATCTATACATAGAGTTGTCATTTTTAGGGGGAGAAATTTGAAAAAGACAAAAACATTGAAAAATACAAAAAGTCAAAAACATTGAAAACATGAGAAATTGTATCCAACATGATTGGAAAATGATGGTACATTGGCTGACATTGTCTGACTCATGGATAAAATATATGAAAAAGCCATAAGACCATTTGATCGATGTGCAAGGTAGGCTCAGCAAATGAGAAAGTATACAAATGTGATATACACTAAATCTGATGCTTGACCTAGTGGACAACATCTTGATGCATATCTCATGATATATCAAGAAGAATATATGTGAAAAATAAAATGAGAAGTCACTGTGTATACATGTGTTCATTTTGCAAAGATTTAAACTTGTTTGATTTTCTTTATTTTGTCAAACGATCGGACTTTCTTTGCGTGTCGAAAGACCGACCTGATCGTGGTTCGTTTGACATTCTGCTTTATTTTCTTTGGTGTTTCGTATAACTCATCGGACTTTCTCTGCGTGTACGGGAGTACCGACCTGATTGTTGTTGAGTTATACAACTTCAACTTGTTTTATTTTCTTATTTTGTTAAATCCGAGGCCTTATCTGCGTATCGAAAGATCGACCTTAAGGTAGACGATTTAACGTTCTTATTTCTTTTTGCATGGAACACAGTTGACTATATCATGGTTACAATCATTGTGTGATTAAAATCACAAATGAGATCACAAAATGTGATAAGCAAAAGCGTATCTGAGTATGTCTGATAGTGTGGGGTACACTGGTCAATGCAAATTTAATCAATACTTTAACATATCCAGATGTTATGAGTATGATTATGTCAGAGTTTAAAGTTGGACAAATTATATCTGCAATCGGCATGGCTTATGTGCTTCAATAATTGAAATTGAAATGTAGTTCAGCATGTTATGACCAATATGATCCCAAGTTGTGATCTTTCTCACAAAAGACAAAAATAGTGTCTGATTCTGTAATGCATTTACATTCCTTAGTAGAAAATACCAAAAAATTTTAGGTGTGTTTTGATATAAAGTTTCTAAAAGCCAAAAGGATTTTGTTTCTGATTTGTTTTCGTTTGATCAACACGATATACAAAATCAATTTCCAAAATCAAAATATCTTGGAGTCTCAAAGAGACATTTTGCACCAAGATTATTTATGTTGGCAGGTTTCTAAGTGGGAAGAGAACTTCACAACTTCAAGTCTTATGAAGTTTGTTGAAAAAGAGATTACACACGATGCAATATCAAGTATTCACGATTGAACTCATCGTCAAGGTTGAGGAAGAGTTTGATTGAAGATACAAGATACAAGTTTGATTAGAGAAGATGATACTGCACATGCCGAGGGGGAGTTTGTTGATACATAGTCCTTGATCTTCATGTGAAGTATCGAATACAAGACGGATTTACACAAGGATGCTGAGGTTCGAACTCAGGCCGAACCTGGAGTTCGGACATGGCCGAACCTGAGGTTCGGACCAGCGTATTTCTCTAATATAAATATGTGAGTCTTGTGTTGTATTCAGGAACGGTGAACAGTCTAAGCTTTCGTGTCATACGATCTGATTGTACTCTGTGGTTATCTCTGTGGTTAATACAAGTCAATTGTATCTACTCTCTGAGTTTTACACGTTTATATTGATTTCATTACGACTAAGTAGAAGATCCGCACGCTCACGCACTTTCAATTTATTCTTGTGTGTGTATATGTAATCATTACCTATAAAAGTAGGTATGATTACTTGTAAACATTACAAGTAATGTCTCAAGCCATGTGTAAAGCCAGGTGTCCATCGATATATATATATGCATATTTTATAGAGTTTAGTAGTATAACTGGTAAATTTTCTGTCACGAATCATAAACGTAATTATATGAAAATTACTAGAATTAAATTACGCTCGCAATGGTATAATCCAAAATAATTTTTACCATACTTGATTTATCAGTTATTTTTATAAGTGTTCTTTTATCTTTTTGGTGGATACCGGGTTGATCATAACTTGAGTTGTCACCAACGTTTGTTAACGAAATATTTTTCATATGACGGCATTAAACTTTTTATTTGTCTAATAAAATAATATTTATTTTTATAGGAAATATGAATCTCGTATAACGTTTATAGGAAATATGAATCTCGTTTAAATTCACATAAAATTATAGATTTTAATTTATAACTTACACATATATTTAAAGCACATAAATTTATGAATAATGAATTGTAATTAAAATCCTTTAAAATCATAGCATGGAGATTTAAAACTCATAACTTATATATTAAAGTCACATATAACTATATAAATAGCTTGTAATTAAAACCCTTTAATTAGATAACATCATAAATCTCATAAAATCATATTATATACATAAGTATTTAATCCACATAAAATCATAGAATTTCAATCGTTTAAAATTTCGGTGTATGCTCGTATAGTGATAATTACACAAAACCCTAATTGCTAAAGTCAACGCAGATAAGCACATAAATGTTCACACAACATTTAATACGTTTTACGTTCAGTTAATGTCAGAAAATGACCTGAAAAGTCGGATTGTCACAGTATCCCCTTGTTGAAGAATTTTCGTCTTCGAAAATTGCGTAACGCGGTAAAAGTTAATGAGCTAGACACAAAGAAACGAAAAGAAAAATTCTCAGTCGTCACATCATCCCCTTGTTGAAGAATTTTCGTCTGCGAAAATTTAAACCAATACCTGAACTAGACGAAGGCTGATCCTTGAACAGTCTGGGATATTTCTTCATAATCTGATCTTCGCGTTCCTAAGTAATTTTAGGACCATGTCTCGAGTTCCAACAAACTTTAACGATTGGGATCTTGCTACATTTTAATTCTTGGAAAATTGGCCTGTAATAATACAAGTTTTCACTCTTTGGCCAATAATAATATGAGTTTTTGAGTTGGTCTGTAATAATACCAGTTTTCGAACTATTGGACTGTAATAGTATGCCGTTAGTTTTTACTTAACGAGGTTAAATCCCTGCCTACGTGGCTGTCCACGTGGCTTCATTAATCATACGTGGCATTTTTAAGTGGGGGTTTTAAAAAGGAAAATTGGCCTGTAATAATACAAGTTTTCAATTTTTGGCCAATAATAATATGAGTTTTTGAGTTGGTCTGTAATAATACCAGTTTTTGAACTATTGGACTGTAATAGTATGCCGTTAGTTCTTACTTAACGGGGTTAAATCCCTGCCTATGTGGCTGCCCACGTGGCTTCAATGTATTTCTTTTAACAAAAGACTATAGTGGGGGCTGTTACATTAGCTCTGCCTATGTGGATTCCGATTTCTTCTTCAAACCTAGATCTGAACTTTTCCCCTTTTCTCCCTCTTTGCGGGGGCTGTTACATTAGCTCCGCCGATGGCGGCCGGTGGCGATGGCGGCGGAGGGGTCGATTGCGGCCGGTGGCGATGGCGGCGGACGGGTGGGTGGCGGCAGGTGCGATGGCGACGGAGGGTGGTTGCGGCTGTTTGTTCTTCCTGTTTTCCTTTTCCTTTTTTTTCTTTATATCTTAATAAAAAACAAAAATGAAGTTTAGAAATATTACAAAACTAGTCCTTATACTATAGTCTTTTGTTAAAAGAAATACATTGAAGCCACGTGGGCAGCCACATAGGCAGGGATTTAACCCCATTAAGTAAGAACTAACGGCATACTATTACAGTCCAATAGTTCGAAAACTGGTATTATTACAGACCAACTCAAAAACTCATATTATTATTGGCCAAGATTGAAAACTTGTATTATTACAGGCCAATTTTCCTTTTTAAAACCCGCACTTAAAAATGCCACGTATGATTAATGAAGCCACGTGGACAGCCACGTAGGCAGGGATTTAACCCCGTTAAGTAAAAACTAACGGCATACTATTACAGTCCAATAGTTCGAAAACTGGTATTATTACAGACCAACTCAAAAACTCATATTATTATTGGCCAAAGAGTGAAAACTTGTATTATTACAGGCCAATTTTCCTTAATTCTTTAACCTCCCGGTCCATAATTTCTACCGGTTCTTCGATAAATCGAAGTTGTTCGTCCACATGCAACTCTTCGAGTGGAGTGATTAATGTCTCATCTGCTAAACATTTCTTTAAATTTGACACATGGAAGACGTTATGTACCCCACTTAACTCTTCTGGTAAATTTAGTTCATAAGCTGATAGACCAATTCTCTTAACAATCTCGAATGGCCCAATGTATCTCGGGTTTAACTTACCACGTTTACCAAAATGTACTACACCCTTCCAAGGTGAGACCTTTAACAAGACCTTGTCTCCTTCCTCAAATTCCAAAGGTCTTCTCCGTTTATCGGCATAACTTTTCATTCTATCTCGTGCGGCTGCCATACGATTACGAATTTGCATGATTTTCTCTGTTGTCTCGAGTACCAACTCAGGACCTGTGAGTTGATTGTCACCAACTTCCGCCCAACAGAGAGGTGATCTACACTTTCGCCCGTAAAGTGCTTCAAACAGAGCTACACCAATACTGGTGTGATAACTGTTGTTATAGGAAAATTCCACTAAGGGTAAGTGCTTATCCCAACTTTCACCAAAATCAATCGCACATGCACGCAACATGTCCTCAAGAGTTTAAATGGTCCGTTCACTATGACCATCGGTTTGAGGGTGATATGCAGTACTCATATCCAAACGCGATCCCAATGCTTCATGTAGAGATTCCCAACATTTGGATGTAAATCGGGCGTCTCGATCTGATATGATAGAAACTGGTACTCTATGTCGCGAGACGATCTCTTTGAGATAAATTTTGCCTAATGTCTCGGAGGTATCAGTTTCATTGATTGGTAGGAAATGTGCCGATTTGGTTAAACAATCAATAATTACTCAAATTGTATCACACTTGCTCGCTGTACGGGGTAATTTTGTGATAAAATCCATAGATATTCCCTCCCATTTCCACTCGGGAATTTTTGGCTGTTGAAGTAACCCCGCCGGTTTCTGGATCTGCCTTGACCTTGGAACAAGTCAAGCACTTGCTTACGTAAGTGGCAATGTCAGCTTTCATCTTTGGCCACCAGTAAATTAGTTTCAAATCTTGGTACATCTTATCCGAGCTTGGATGAATAGAGTTACGAGACTTATGGGTTTCATCCATAATTAATTCCCTCAAATTTCCATACACGGGAATCCATATTCGGTTCGCACAATACCGGATACCATCGGATCCAACTTCCAGTAATTTATCCATACCCCGCAAGGATTCTAATTCAATGTTCTCATCTTTGAGTGCTTCGAGTTGTGCATTCCGTATCTGATCGGGCAATCCGGTATGAATAGTGAGTTGCAAAGCACGAACTCTTCGAGGCTTGGGGTTATCCTTCCGGCTTAAGGCATTAACTACCACGTTAGCTTTGCCTGGATGGTATCTAATTGCGGAATCGTAGTCATTAAGAAGTTCTACCCAACGACGCTGTCTCATGTTCAACTCTTTTTTAGCAAAGATGTGCTCGAGACCTTTGTGATCAGTATAGATAGTACACTTCGTACCATATAGATAATGCCTCCAAATTTTCAACACGAAAATGACTGCTCCCAACTCCAAATCATGAGTTGTATAATTTTGCTCGTGAATCTTTAACTAACGGGAGGCATAAGCTATGAATTTCTCTCTTTGCATCAACACGCAACCCAAACCTTGCTTCAATGCATCACAATACACTACAAAATCATCACTACCCTCAGGTAGGGATGATATCGACGCGCTACAAAGTTTCTACTTTAGTAGCTGAAAAACGACGTCATGATTTTCATTCTAGTTATACGCCGTTCCTTTATGCGTTAGTGCCGTAAGGGGTTGGGCTATCTTAGAAAATCCTTCAATAAACCGTCTGTAATAACCTGCTAATCCTAGAAATTGGCGAATTTCCATTGGTGTCTTAGGCGCAGGCCAATTCTTAATTGCCTCAACTTTTATTGGATCAACGTGAATCCCCTGATCATTAACGACATGACCAAGAAATTGCACCTCACACATCCAGAAATCACACTTTGAAAATTTTGCATATAATTGCTCCTTCTTGAGTAACTCTAAGATCAAACGAAGATGTTGTTCGTGCTCCTCCTTAGACTTAGAATATATCAGAATATCATCAATGAAGACGATGAAGAATTTATCGAGATATGGCTTGCAAACGCGATTCATCAAGTCCATGAAAATCGCTAGTGCGTTGGTTAACCCGAATGGCATAACCATGAACTCATAATGACCATAACGAGTACTAAACGCTGTTTTCGAGACATCCTCCTCGCGGAATCTCAGTTGGTGATAACCTGATCTTAAATCGATTTTGGAATAATAGCTAGATCCTTGTAGTTGATCAAACAAATCATCGATCCGGGGCAAGGGATAACAATTCTTGACAGTCACTTTGTTGAGTTCTCTGTAATCGATGCACATTCGAAAGGTTCCATCTTTCTTTTTAACAAACAACACTGGAGCTCCCCAGGGCGATGAGTTGGGCCTAATAAATCCCTTTTCAAGTAGTTCTTGAAGCTGAGTATATAGCTCTTGTAACTCATTTGGTGCCAAACGATAAGGTGCACGAGCAATTAGTGCTGCTCCGGGAGCAAGATCAATCTAAAATTCGACTTCTCGATGAGGCGGTAAGCCTGGTAGATCGTCTGGAAAGACTTCAGGAAAATCCATCACGATCGGAATATCCTCTATCCTTTTCTCTTTCTCTGATTTCTCCGAAATGTTCGCGAGAATAGCAACGTGTCCTTTTCTCAAACACTGCTGTGCCTTTAGAAAAGATATCACACCCATAACAGTACCACACTTTTCTCCTTGAACCGAGAGCAATTCTCCACTAGGCAATGGAATTCGAACGATCTTCTCATGACAAACGATTTCAGCACGATTCATGGATAGCCAATCCATTCCCACAATAATGTCAAAACTTCCCAAAGATGGGCAAAAGATCTATTCCTAATTTATGGCCAGCCAATTCCAACTTACAGTCTTTAACTATATGGGTAGACTCAACAAGTTTACCATTAGCAAGTTCAACTACGTATTTAGCATCTAAAGGAGTCAAGTTGGCATTTATCATATTGCTAAATTTAGTAGATATGAAGCTTCTATCAGCACCAGTGTCAAACAAGACTAGAGCATAGTATCGATTAAGAGAAAACTTACCAGTAACGACATTTGGATCTGCTCTGGCATCCCCCGAGCCTATGAAAAAAGCTCTACCTCTGGCACCATTTCCTCCATTGTTCCCATTGTTGTTGTTATTATTGCCATTGCGATTCCCGGTGTTATTGTTATTATTGTTATAGTTGTTGTTGTTTCCACCGTTCAGCTGGGGACAATTTCTTTTTATGTGGCCTTCTTTCCCACAATTAAAACAACCTTTAGGGGCTTCAGCATCCTGAACTTGTTTCCCATTGTTTTTAACCCTGCAGGTTTTGGACTGATGACCCTTCTTTCCACAATTTGCACACACATAAGAGTCACACGCACCATAGTGATGGAAACCACACTTGTTACAACGTGGGGAATTTCCCATGTACGATGATCCTCCTTGGCCGCCTCGGCCTTGATTGTTCTGCTTCTGGTTGTTCGAGGAGAAATTCCTAGAATTATCAAACTTGCGATTCTGGTTTTGATGGTTCTGCTGGTTGGAAGGCTTGTTTCCAGACTGATTCCCAGAATTATCCCACTTTCTTTTGTTGTCAGAGACTCTAGAAGTTCCTTTTCTAGGAGGTAAGACTCCTTGATCAACTGCTTGATTCGTGAGCCTATTGGCAATCCTTACAACATCACGAATGGTCACAGGGTTTGAGGCAGTCACCATTCCCTGGATTTTGGGCACTAAACCCTTGATATACAGCTCGATTCTTCGGTAAGCAGTTGTGGCGATTCTAGGGCACACATTCGAAAGAGAATTTGAACGAGTAGTGTAAGCTTTAATTTCAGACCCCTCCATCTTGAGATTATACAGCTTGGTTTCCAATTTCTGGATCTCATCCCGTGGACAATACTCTTCTTGTAGCAACTCTTTGAATTCATCCCAGGGCATGGCATTAGCTTCCTCAATTCCTTGCATTTGCACCTCTGTGTTCCACCAGGTGAGAGCTGGTCCCTCTAAAGTACCCGTGGCAAATTTCACTTTGCTAGCCTCAGGACATTTGCACATTTCAAATGCGGATTCCACTTTTTCAATCCAGTGGAGTAGGCTAACAGCTCCTTAAGTCCCTTTGAACTGATTAGGCTTACAGTCCATGAAAGTTTTAAATGTAGCATTACCTGTACATATATTCATAAAACCATTCAATCACAGATTACCAATGCGTGTCATCACATCAAACAACAAAACGCGAATTTTGTGTTACCTTGGGGTGGCCCTGCATTGCCTGCACCTTGGGCCTGTGCCGCCAAGGCAACAGCCACATGTTGATTGATTAGTGCAACCAATTCAGCCGGTGTCATGTTTGGTACATTTCCGTCTGCCATTATCTTCAATTCACAATTAACCAAAATGAGAATAAGATATAATATGAATCACAACAACTATCACATAAGTAATAAATTACTTCACAAGAGACAATCACATATTAAATAGTAAATCCCATTTCAAATAAAATGCAACTCGTTCACAAATTGTCCAACAGAAATTCAAAATTCAAAATGCATAGTTTTGGGAACATCCTCCCGATAAAACAAACAACCAAACAAAATGAAAGTGAAAACAAATAACTCAGGAGCTATCATGATCACTGGATGCATCAGGCATCTCCTCCTCCGGTTCTTCCTCGGGATCCTCTTCCAGTTCTTCCTCGGGATCCTCTTGAGGTTCTTCCTCGAGATCCTCCATAATAGGTTCTTCAACCGGTTCTGCCTGAGGCTCAGCCTGCCTAGCCAACTCAAGCTCAACAACCCGAGCTGTAAGTGCCTCCACTAGCTCAGTGAGATGACTCACCTGATAGTACATGTCGCTTAGTGTCACCTGATGCTCGGTCTGACGCTCATTAGTCCCCTCCAATGTTTCCTCAAGGGTGGCAATTTTCTGAATAGTGCTAGCCCCATTTTCTTGCAGCTCTGTGACCATACCAGATAGCCTCCTAATGTCCCTGAGCGCGCGGTCAAACATGGAGACCATTTCCGCGACGACTCGTTCAATGGCATATGGTAGTTCGGGTAGAAAGAACCGAGTTGATGACGGCTCTGTTGAAGTAGGTGGCACTTGTTCCCGATGAACCCAACTAGCCACAAGTGACTCATACCAGTTCCACTTGCCATTATCTCTTCAACGAACAACAATTGGTTCTCCATATACGTGACCCTCATATGTTATTCTCCGATTACCATGAGTTGGGGTAGTAGGACCTGAAGTAACCCGCCTACTGGTGACGGATGGGGATGATGATGATGAGGACGATAGGGAAGAGGATATCCATCCAGCCATGTCTTCATATATACCATATATATACATATATAAGTACAAGTAACACATAGTCAAATAATCAAATACTAGTGTGTGTGTTCGAGTGTATGACTAAGGTGTAACTAGGCTATAGTCGGTCCACTAATGCAAACCTAGTTCACTATAACCAATGGCTTTGATACCAATCTGTCACACCCCTAAAAATCCCACGCGTGACAACGCGCCGCAGGGAGCATGACAAACCAGGATCGAACACATTAGCCATACGAACAGTCTATATGCGATGTAATTTAAACCAAAGTAAATGCGTTTTGAAATGCGGAAGCGTAAACGACAAAAGTTGTAATAAATGTTCAAGCGCCAAAGCATGCGCAACCCAAAAGGTAATCAGTTTGAAAAGTTTTAAAGTCAATTATGCATGCATGATAATCAAAATCCATAGGTGGTGCATCCTAGCTCGTGGCATTCAATCCAGTTTAGCGACCTGAGAAATAACATGTTAAAGTGTCAACACAAAGGTTGGTGAGTTTCATGGCCCCATTTTACTATTTAATCCTGTTGGGGGAGATTAACATGCATGAATTATACAACTGAGATAATTAGACTTTTGTATATCACTTGAAGTACTTGTAGCACACTGATACAACAAAGTCCTTCTTATGGTACCGTTAGTATGAATGACGATAGCGGGAAATATATTGTAGTACTACTGGGTCTGACAAACCCCACCCATGTCAGTCGCTCTGGCACGATTGGATATCGAACGGGTGTTATATTCATCCTAAACACAACAAGGCAAACTATAAACAACTGTTAGCTTCGGTGATCATCAACGTGCGAAGTTTCATGTATATAGCCTAGCTAGCTATTTGATATATATTAGTGATTATGCTCTTACAACTTGACGTTATTGAACGGTCAATCTTAAACTGAACTTGAAATGTTATTGAACTGATAAACCTGTGAACTCACCAACCTTTGTGTTGACACTTTAGCATGTTATTTTTCAGGTCGCTAAACTAGATTGAATGCCACGAGCTAGGATGCACCACTTATGGATTTTGATTATCATGCATGCATAATTGACTTTAAAACTTTTCAAACTGATTACCTTTTGGGTTGCGCATGTTTTGGCGCTTGAACGTTTATTACAACTTTTGTCGTTTACGCTTCCGCATTTCAAAACGCATTTACTTTGTTTTAAATTACATTGCATGTAGACTGTTCGTATGACTATTATGTTCGATCCTATTTTGTCACGCTCCCTGCGGCGCGTGAGATTTTTGGGGGTGTGACAGTTGCCATGGTGGGCTATTAAAAGTAGTAGTGGAGGGTGGTAGAACAAATGGGAATAAATGATAAGAATATTCCTCTAAGCAATTTGAATTACAATATAAGTTCCACTATTGGTATAAAGACTAAATCACCCTTATGTGATCTGACTTAACGCTGTATTTAGACGCCCGTTAGGCTAAAGGACAAAACGTACAAGGTTTGTACAATATAAAAGACACTCGGTGTTATTAGTGAAGTTCAAGGACATTCTTATAAAACGACAAACTTAAATAACAAAAGTTGTAATTCAGTCTAAGAGAAATATATAATTTTACAAATTATAACAAAAGTTGTAATTCACTCTAAGAGAAATATATAATTTTACAAATTTAAAGTATATATATACAATTCTAACTAGTTGGAAACAAAGACGTGCGTTGCGGCATCGGCGTTTAAACGTGCAGAGCAAAAGCATATAGCAAACTCCATATTTAAAATAAGTACTAATATTTTAAGAAAATGTCGCACGCATTGGATTATAATGTTCGATCGTCGGATAATATTAGCGTAACTATCGAGGTCGATACAAAAGGGCTACACTTTGGGCAACGAACAAGGATGTTAATTTAATTAACATTTTACCATTAATAATAATAAACAAAATAAAATTATAATGTCAGATTGTCGGATAATATTAACGTAACTATCGAGGTCCGATACCAAAGGGTTACACTTTCGGCAACGAACAATGATGTTAATTTAACTAACATTTTACCATTAATAATAATAAAAAATAAAATGGTGGACGTTTTATTTATAAAATATGAATAAAAGTTAATTATGCTATAATTAATTTCTAGTGGATAATTCTAATTATGTAATAATTAAATTGGTTAGGATTATATACATATATATACCAAATTTCAAATATATATATATAAAAGCTTTTCAAAATCTTATATATAATATAAATGTATTATTTTAAATTTTGAATAATTTAAATAAATTAGTTATTTATGCTATTAGAGCTTTATTCAAATTAATTTAGCTGATATAATTATCCTGTACTCAACTAGATCTATAAATAGGGATCAAACCCATAATTCATTAACCTAGAGAGAGAGGCCTAAAAGTTTCGGCCACCCCTCCCCCTCCTTGCGTAGCCGTCGCCAGCCACCGTAAACCACCGCCGCCACCATCGAGCCTCCACAAGTCGTCGTGTATTCTCTTCGACTTTAGGAAAGGTATACTAATTATCTTTCTATGTTTAATGTAAGGTTTTGTCATAATAGTTATGAGAACAAAACCCTAATCGTGAGACAGTCATTTAGCGAGAATGTTCGTTGAACCATCGTGTCTCGTTTGGTTTAATCACGACTAGGTATTTCTGTTTACTCGGGTTGTTTGGATCACTGGTGGGATCAATTGTGAATTGACCTTGTGTACACGCTTCCGCCACGTTACTTGTCTTTCAAGTCACGACTCTAAAATCGTACACAGAATCCCAACAGCACACATACAACAAGAACCATAAGATTAATACATCAGAAAGGAAAGAGTATTATCAGATTATAACAATACATTGTTAAGTGCTTACTTTAAATCTAATAAAGTAAGTCGTTACATATTAAAAAGATAAGGACATGTTATCCGTAAGCAGACATCAGAACAAATGCATAAGTAACATCAATAGTAACTTCTTGTTACCTGATTTTGAGAAATACGAACCTGATTTTGAGAAAGACGAACCGCTAATAAGAAACCTGCAACAATAATAAGGGAGGTATCAAATAACTTATTAAACATGAAATCTCACAAAATACTCATAACATTATTACCAATAAAAAAAAACACAGATAAACATGTAGGTTTTTTAAGCTGACAGGCCACAAATAAGTAAATATAATGTAAAAAAAACTTTTGCTTTTAAGAAATTGAAGATATATAATCTCTAAAGCCTAAGCAGGTGATGCACATAAAAAAAACTATTTAGAGCTTAACACAAATTGAAAAAACTACAAACATCCACGTACATTTTGTTATAACAGTTAAGAAAGAATGTAAAATTGTTTCAAACGTTTTAGGTCAAAAAATACATATAGCAGAACACCCCTAATATACTAAAGCCATAAACAGCCTAATCTTATAACAAATAAAGGCGAACAATAAAATTAATTGAATTGAAATATTGACAATTCAAATTTTAGGTATATAGAAGTGATTTAGTGCTTATATGGAAGGGTAATACAGATTGTATAATAATTAAGAAAAGGTTACAATACAAAGATCAGTTAAAGCAACCTTTAAATTTGTAAGACATCAAAGCCTAATTATTTCTTATTGTAGAATCGGGTTACCCAAGGTGACTGGATAGGGGTTAGCCTAGGACGAGTCACCTAGGCAGTCAGACTACAGGTGGTCGAACCCAAGTCTCCTAGCTAGCGATCGGAAGTCTCCTGGCTAGTAGTCGGCTCGGCTTCCTCTTGATTCAACTAAGACCTGCAAAATAGAAAGCGTCGTTGTTCTTGGGGGGCAGGACAGGGTGTCCTGCGACCAAGCTCGGGCGTGAGAATAAGTATGTGTTTCGAGAGATTAAGTGTAATCAGACGAGAGGGTGCACATTGAATGAGAACTTACCTGGTAGTTGTGGGGTATTTATAACCCACAACTTTTGTCTTGTACTGCAATAAATGCTAGGTGTCCCAAAGCAGGGAGTTGCAGGTCTGGCATCTGGCCTGTGCACAATCTTTCCAGTAGCCGTTTAGGGTAATGGCGTTGGTGAAGGTGCCAGCCCAGGAGTACCAGCCAGATGTTCGAGCGTTGGTCTGTGCCTATACCTCTCGACTTACTCGGCTCGGTCGGCTAGTTGAAGTTCAGTCGTTATTGGTTAGCATTCAAGGTTGTCGGTCGGCTTGATGGTGGATAGGCAGCGGTCGGCTACCTGTTAGATATCCTACCAGTCAAGTTGATAGCTCCAAAGGTAGTCGGTCGACCAGGCCATGGCCGAACGGTCGTGTGGCTTGTGGCCTGTTGGTCGGCCCAGTGGTCTGGTGGCCATCGATTGGCCTAGTGTAGGTTGGTCGGCCATGGGCCTTACCGGTGGTCGACCTGGTAAACTGATTGTTGCTGGTCGGCCTGGCGTCCTGCTATGTAGTGGTCGGTCAGTGCTTAGGTCGACTTATGTTTAGTGACTAGTGTGTTGGGGTAGGGTGCGTACCATAATATGCCTATGGTGTGGCCCTACTCGGACACACGTCATCAGCCCCCCAGTCCGATGTGTAGTGGTCTGCACACTATTATCGGACTTATTATAAGTTATCTTTGTTGTCTATCCGGCTAGTCGTGCTGGCCGATTGCTCTTTGGTCGAGAGGTTGGCTCTCGGGCCGGTAGCGTGTGGGTGCATTACAGCTTTATCTACACGTGTTGGGCTTTTATGGGCCTGGGTGATGGTTATCCTGTGCTTCGCGGGTAACCGAACAGTCACTTGGAGTTTTTCTATAAATAGGGCCTTTTCTCCTCATTTGTGTTTTACCACTGTAAATTTCTCTGATCCTCTCGGCCTTCTTCTTTACGCATTCGGCTTGCTTATTTGCTTCTGTTTTGGTACGTTTCTTTCCTCGTTATCTTGTTTTCTTGATTGGCTTTTATCATGTCAAAAATGGATGCTTTCCACTCGGTTCTTACCGAGGATGATCTACGATATCATTGTAGAAGATATGGAATATCAAAGCGATTGGGGGCTGAGGTTCCGTCGGCGACCGCTACCATCAAGGATGCCCCCAATGGTAAGGTCGGTCTATATACTAAATCGTTCTCGACCGGTCAGTTGAGGATTCCTCTTTCGAAATTTCTTCTAAGTGTCTTAGATTATCACAAGGTTCATATCTCTCAACTCCACACCTTGGCTATCTTGAGGATTACTCACTTTGAGGTTTGTTGTAGAGTGGTTGGTAAAGAGCCAACATTAGGTGTCTTCCATAGGTTCTTTAAGATAGGTCGACAGGGCGATTGGTATTCCATGGATCAACGTTGTGTTAAGTATGAAGATGGCATTGTTAGTCCTCGCTATCTGACCCAATTGCCGACCAACTTAAAATTTTTCAAAGATAATTTTTTTTGGGTGTCTTCCAGTATTTTAGACAAGGTTATTCCTTGGAAGTCTATTACCACTAATGCTAAGATTGGGACCATTGTTGAAGATCCTTTCGATGCCGAGACTGTTAGCAAGCTTGTTCAACTGCAGATTCCTTTGAGGCCTTTTCCCGAGAGGGTTTTGATACTGACCGGGTTGAGTAAGAACTGGTTGTTTATTGATTGAAAGCCAGACTTTAAATTTGATGGTCGGGGTAATGCCCTGTCATCTCTTCTTGATTTATTTTCTTTTCGTGTTTGCAATTATTTCTTCTAATCCTTTCTGTTATGTTTGAAGATATGAATCTCCTTGATTTCATTCGTTTGGACAACATTGATGATGTGATTCAGACTCACAAGCCTCTTGGTGAGGATGAGAACGACCCCGTGGACTCGACTATCCAACACCGGTATGAGGACTTTACTATTGAACATGGTAAGAAGACTATCATTGGGAGTGCCTTGAAGGGTGCGACCAATGAGTTGGTTGATGAAGAGGAGGAGAAATCTAAGAAGAAGGCTAAGGACAAGAAAAGGAAGGTGTGTGAGAAACCCTCGAAGGAGAAGCCGACCGCTCGTGCGAAGCATTCGGCTAAGCGTCCTGCCCCTTCTTCCGAGAAGTCTAAAAGGTCCAAAGGCTCTTCGAAAGCTGGTGACAACGCCGAGGCCGAGTGCCATGATAAGCAGGGTGACGATGATGGATCTGATTTAGAAGTGTGGACCGATGATGAAGGGAATGTTGAAGGTGGGGGGGGGGGCGATGGTGACGCCGGGAAGCGTAGGAAAGTGGAGTTAAAGACCTCTACTACTGTAAGTGCTTCCTCCCTTGCCATGGTTTGATGGAAGCCTTCCGGAGATATTGATAAAGCTCTTCATTTCTTGCAGGATGGTTCTGCTGCCGATGGCACTATGTCGGCTCCTGAGTTTCAAGATAGGATGGCCAACATGGTTCAGGATATAAATGAGTCTGGGAGGCTCTTGGCCAAAGATGTTTCCCTGGAGGTTGACTCTGATGCTTCGCCTTGCCGAGAGCTATCAGCTGAGTCAGGCAGCTTGCCTTTTTGTCCCACATGGGGTTTGAAAAATAATTCGAGGTTGGATACTTTAAACTTGTGCCGGCATTTTGCCCGTCTTTCGATACCTCCTGGAGAAGTGATAGAACAGAATAAGGAGTCAAACAAGCAAGCCCGGGAGAAGGCTTATTTTAAGTTTACTCGAGCTTAGTCAGCCGGGGTCAATCTGATAAGCCGAAATGCCCGACTTGAGAGAAAGTTGGAGCAGGTTCAATTGCGTTCTTCTAATCCAAAGAAGGAGATAGCCAAGCTTGTGGCCAAATGTGCTGAGTTTGATTCTACCAAGGTTTCTCAACTGGAAGAGCAGATTAAGACTTTGAGGGGTGAGAAAGAGCTATTGGAGCAAGTTAACACTAGTTTGAGGCGGTCGGTTTTCGATGCCGATTCGTCTTTGACTACTTTGCGTATTCTCTGGAGGAAGAGAATCAGTGTCATGAGTCTGAGATTGCGAAGTTGAAACTAGACAAGGACCGATTGGAGGGTTTGTATAAGGGTGCCACTGCTCAAGCGAAATCTTTGGGTGACGACCGGAAATGGCTTATCGAATAGGGCTTTCACTATTGTTTTGACTGACTAATGAAGAGTACCGAGTTCATGGAACCGCTTGGTGCGCTTCAAAGTGTCGTTTCGGCTCGGGGTATGCACGTTGGCTATCTTGCCGGTTATGATCAGGCTGCTGCTGACCGTGAGAAAGAGAAAAACCCATGTTACAAACCTGATATTGAAGACAGGTTGAAGGATGTTGTCATGGAGTTTTCTGAGACGAAGTTCTCATATTTGGATGCCTTGGCTGGTTGCCTTAACAAGACCATGGATGACCTCCGAGACATCAAACCCAGGTCCGAGCGCCTACTGCCACGAGGAAATAAGCCTGGTGAAAAGAAATCTGTGGAGAAGGGGTCTGGGTGGAGTGTCGGTTCTCCGAAGACCTAGATAGTTTGTTTGTGTCTTGTATTTATTTTCTTTCTAAATATTGTAACCAATCTTTTGGATGAATGAAATGAATATTGCTATAATCGTCTTGTACCTTTCTTTTCCATTTACTTTGTTTATTCCGAACGATATATGATTGGTGTACTTGTGCGAATGTACATTTGTTTTGGGTCGACTGGTAATCTATGGCCGAACGCTCTTGTGAGTGGTCGGGTGTGCTTTGCAGCTTGGTTTACATTTGTTTTAGGGATTTTGTAAGTGATTTCGGTCGACCTATCACAAACATTGTTTCTTAGTGAGATTTTTTGGTGGAGTCCAACTCCTTGGCCGACTGTTATCGTTAGCGGTCGACCTGTAGGTTGTTTACCCTTGTAGTAACCTTTAGGTGACTTGATTGACTTAGTCTACCCTTGTTTTTATTCTTGTGAATTGCTATGTCAAAGTTAAGTAACTCATTATGGTCGACCTTTAATACAACTTTTTAACACTGATGTGTCAAAATATGATTAAGTGTTTCGGCTCGAGGTATGCACGTTGGCTATCTTGCCGATTATGATCAGGCTGCTGCTGGCCGTGAGAAAGAGAAAAACCCATGTTACAAACCTGATATTGAAGACAGGTTGAAGGATGTTGTTATGGAGTTTTCTGAGACGAAGTTCTCATATTTGGATGCCTTGGCTGGTTACCTTAACAAGACCATGGATGACCTCCGAGACATCAAACCCAGGTCCGAGCGCCTACTGCCACGAGGAAATAAGCCTGGTGAAAAGAAATCTGTGGAGAAGGGGTCTGGTCGACTGTCGGTTCTCCGAAGACCTAGATAGTTTGTTTGTGTCTTGTATTTATTTTCTTTCTAAGTATTGTAACCAATCTATTGGATGAATGAAATGAATATTGCTATAATCGTCCTGTACCTTTCTTTTCCATTTACTTTGTTTATTCCGAACGATATATGATTGGTGTACTTGTGCGAATGTACATTTGTTTTGGGTCGACTGGTAATCTATGGCCGAACGCTCTTGTGAGTGGTCGGGTGTGCTTTGCAGCTTGGTTTACATTTGTTTTAGGGATTTTGTAAGTGATTTCGGTCGACCTATCACAAACATTGTTTCTTAGTGAGATTTTTTGGTGGAGTCCAACTCCTTGGCCGACTGTTATCGTTAGCGGTCGGCCTGTAGGTTGTTTACCCTTGTAATAACCTTTAGGTGACTTGATTGACTTAGTCTACCCTTGTTTTTATTCTTGTGAATTGCTATGTCAAAGTTAAGTAACTCATTATGGTCGACCTTTAATACAGCTTTTTAACACTGATGTGTCAAAATATGATTAAGTGTTTTTGTTTTGGCCGACCTTCTGATTGCCGGAGTCATAGTATTGAGTACCGTATTGTATGTCAACCTGTAAATTCCTAGTGTTCGTTAACACTTTTTTAGGCTTATGTAAGGTCAACGGGTGTTGCTAAGTGAACCGATCAATTTTATTTTTGCCGACTGTTGTGCATCTTTGTCTGGTCCTTGTGGCCGATTGATATCTTATGGGTCGGTCGACAGGGCTTGTGGATTTTATCATGCTCCTTCAAGCTTTTTCTAGTTGTTTTCAGGTGTACAGTCCGAAGTTAATGTCTATTTGAGGAGGTATGCTTGTGTGCATACTCTTTTTTGTGCATTTATACCTAGGTTTGACTGAAATCTTTCAGCCCGTGTTGTCCAGACTTACTCCTAGTGCCTCTTATGTCGAGTGTTAGCTGCTCGACTAAGGCGACTTGGTGTTCTGCTAGTCACCCACTAAAATGGAGCTGTGAGGAATGAACCGTTAGCGGGTTTCCCTGTATAGCCCGGTACGGATAACCATCTTACGAATATTGCTTTCCAGCTCTGTAGGGAGTCGGCCTGTTTGTGCCGAGATCTGGCTGGCCGTCTAATACCCCCTTCCAACTGGTAGCTAACAAGTGTGGCCTTAGGCCCACCTATGATAGTAGTTCGGTCAGTTTATTGACTTTAACTAAAAATCATGTTAGTTTGGGTAGTGTCCCTGATTGGGCCGACCGCTTCTGGTCGGTTGATGTAGTTTTGTATACGCGATTTATAATAATAATAATGAGAAGATATTATAGAAACTGAATGTTGCGTTGTATTATAATGGGAACTTAATAAATGCCTGAATGATCAAGGATATTACAAAAGTGGGACGTAGGTGAATGCCCAACTGATATAAGAACTACAAAAGCGGGACTTTAGTATATGCCCAAGGGACTAGCAACATTACAAAAGTGGGGTGTATATGCCCCTAGCTTATAGATAACACTTCTTGAGTTGCATTCTGTTCCAGTGTCAAGGAACGGGCTTTCCATCCATTGTAGCTAGCTTGTAAGATCCTTTCGCGTGTGCTTCCATGATTTGGTAAGGGCCTTCCCAGGTTGGTCCTAACTTGCCTTGATCTTCTTGTCGGCTAGCCTCATTGTTTCTGAATACATAGTCTTCGGGTCGAAAGGTTACAGTCCGAACCCTTTGATTGTAGTATCCTTCCAACTGCTTCTTGTATTTGGCCTCATTGATAGCTGCCATGTCTCGGCGTTCTTGTGTAAGTGTTAGGTTGACCAACAACTCTGAGTCATTGGTTGTTTCCGAGATATTGTCGATTTCCGAAGGTAGGGATGCCGATTTCTGCTGGGATGACAGCTTCTGAGCCAAAAGTGAGACTGTATGGGGTGTGTCCATGACTAGTCCTCTCGGTTGTTCTGATTGCCCAGATGACGCTTGTGTGACGACCCGACTTTTCAGGTGATTCCTTACACAAACATATGGTATTACAATCGTGTGTACTACGAACGTCATTACGAACATCCATTCCTTACACAAGCGTATGCAATCTCTCTACATAGTAGGAGAGTTCTAGCAGTTCGAGGATAGAATAATGGGTATGTCCTAGGCAACACATCGTTTCTAATGATACGTGTCTGCGGAGGGATCACGTCGCTATTCTAGATCATGTGGGAAACCCAAAGAAGAAAGGAATTCATTCATAACTTTCAAGAAGTAATTGTCGAAGACCTACCCGGTCTTCCTCCCCATTATCAGGTTGAATCTCGAATTGACCTCGCACTCAGGGCAAAGTCTGTTGCCCTAGCATCATGCCGACTCGCGTGAGGCAAACTGTAGTAGTTGCACACCAGGCTTAATGGATACCAAATAAAGGATTTATCAAGTCAAGCTTATCGTCGGGGGAAGCACCGGTTATTTTGTCAAGAAAAGGAATGGAAAATTGTATACGTGCATCGATCTTCGCGAGAGAAACAAAGTTACCGTCCAACACCAATATCACTACCTCAATTTTATGATGTGTTCGACCAATTTCAGGGATCAAGCTACTACTCTAAGATTTAATGGAGTTCTAGATATCTTTAGATGAGAGTTCGGGAGGAATATGTTTTAGAAACTGCATTTAGCAACCGATACGACCACTGTGGGTTACGGGCATAACCAGTGGGTTGACCAACACACACGTGGTGTTCGTGGAACTCGTGGACTGTATGTGTAATCCCTACATCGATGAATTTGACATCGGATTATTAATTATATCTTTACTCCAGAACCTAAGGGGAACATGAGGAACATCTGCGACTGAACCTATCGGTCTTAGAAAAGGGATGCATGTTGATCCATCTTTAGTGGAGGCCATCGAGGATTGGACAGCTCCAACAACACCAACAGAGGTGACGTACGTTCTATAGTTTTGCAGATCGCTATCGATGATTTATTGAGGGAACCCCTAAACTCTCTACTCCATGGACCGTAAAAGAGTTGCATGTACTAAGACAACCACGACACGACCTTTCAAAAGCTTTAATAGAAGCTTCGCGATGCACTGATTTCATCTTATACAAGGAAATCAAAGACTTTATGGCATGCAGCAATACCTTCAAGCAAGGTCTCGGTTGTGTGTGGCTGAAACGCGAGAAGACCATTATTTATGCCTCACGTCAGTTGAAGATGCACGAGCAGGACTACACCACCCATGACTTGGGAATGGGTGAAATATTGTTCATATCGAAGGTCTGGAGACATTATCTTATGGTACCAAACACGCCACCCATAAAGATTACAAGATTTTTAAGAGCATAACGTGAGCATGGATGCTTAGGTACAATGGCATAGGATGGAACCCCCAGTGTGTAATACTATCATGAGCCTTGTTATATCTCTAAACTCGTCTACTTACTAACAAAAGGGATGGCGGTTCTGGTAGTCGACTGGTACATTTCTGGAATACCAAAGGTGTGGTGGGTTAGCTAAGGTACACCCTATATATAAACACTAATGGTGCTTTGGAAATGGGACTAGGAGTCAGACCAAAACTAGCCCCAGTCATCATTCAGGCAAGGCTAGCGTGGTAGCTGATGCTTTGAGCGGAAAGGAAACCCATAAACTCAGCCGAGCTCGAGCATAAAAGCCTTCTAAATATACTGAACTATCAGAGCAAACTCAAGACGCTTAACTTGAGGCACTGTGAGAAGCTAATATAGGGATGAGATCTTTACGAGGAACCAAAAGACTCTTTGAAATCAACTCAGATAAGATCCACCATCATTTCGGGATGACACATGGAAACCGGTATGGGAATCTAAGAGAGATGGTAAGGGATAAGCCTCGCGGTTCTCGATGATCTACTCATCCTGGTTCGGATGCGTGATACAAACATTTGAAAGCACTCTACTAACGATTGAACTCAAAAGCCAGAATGTGAAACCTAAGTGAGGAAATACCTGACTTGTTCTACGGTTAATACCGTATATCAGGAACTATCCGGACTATTACGACAACCAGAAACATTCCTATTTGAAGTGGAGGCAAAACTCTATTGACTCTAGCACCAAATTACCTCGAATATCAAGCAAATATGATATGAATGGGGCGATCATTGATCAACTGACCAAACCTGCACGTTTTCTATCAATCAAGAGACGCATAGAACAAAAAAAAAGTTATCTCAGATCTTCAAAAAGCAGATCGTCTCACGATATGGGAGTTATTTAAATCATATCGGATCGAGACACTAGATTTACACTCTCAGAGGGTAACTTTACCAAAGGCGTTGAGAGCATGCCAGGACACGAGTACTGCATATCGTTCTCAAACCAATGGAACAGAGCGAACAGACTACTCATGCCATTAGGAAACATGCTTAGGCCATGTGTCATTGACTCCAACCACAACTGAGAAACTTTTTTTTAATGTTTGGTAAGGTGTTCTACAATAAACACTTAACGCACTAACATGGAGATAACACAGTTTGATATACCTTCAAGGACAAAAATGAAAGTCACCCATCTGCTGGGAAGTAGTTGTTGATGCTCAGTTTACAGGTTCTGAACCGTACACAAGACACCGGAAGTGATCATGTGATAACGGTTTGTCAGGCCGTTTCAAATCCCCAACTAAATTGATTTGTAGTAGTGGTAAGTTAGGGTTATCGAACCAAGGGAATATGTGGAAATTGACTAATTGATTATTAAATTGAACTAAATTACTGATTAACCTAAAATTATCTACTTGCCACTTAGCTGTTTTGAGTTGTTGGGTGAATTAACTAACAAATTAACTAACTTTAACCTAAAAACTTAATTGAATTCAAATGAGACAAATCTAACCACTTCTGGATCCTGGTTGGCTACCGATCTAGAAAAACCTAATTACTTAACCGTGACACATAGACATGCCCCCCAATTGCTTCCTTGACCTAATAACCTAGTTTCCTAATGGGCTGATTAGTCCTGCCGCAAGAAAGTGCTAGATCAATAAACAGTGGACCACTAAAACCCTAGATTACTAGTTAAATTTAACAATTCCGCATGCAGGTGTTCAACGGTAGCAAGTATTCCGGAACAACTAGTTAAGCAATAGATTAATCATAGAACGAATCCACCAACCAATCACCAAAAGCGGTTAGTGGTGATTAGCCGGACATGGCTAATGAAACAAACGAAGACATAATGAAAATTTGCATTAAATTAAATTATCGAATGATTGAAATCTCTCAAAAAGCTCCAAAACAAGGCTCCAATCGTAAACCCTAAGCCTCTGGTCGCACAATGATGAAAAATTAAACAAAAACTTCACAAATAAGTTTAAATAGTAAACCCTAATCTAAAACTTCTGACGACCAATTCGGGGCGTACCGCCCCAAAATGGGGAATTCTAGGCGTACCGCCCGGATTGTAAAACTCGGCCGCATATCTAACTTTTAGGGCGTACCGCCCTGTTTTCTTCACTTCTGGGCGTACCGCCCAGATCTGGATCTCAGGAACTTTCTTCAATTTCTTCTAATCTTCACTCGTTCCGGTTCGATTCTCGATCCTTGTACCAGCAGCTTCCAATTCTCTCATAACTGCTCCAATTTGACTCATTAAGCATTCGGTACCTCAAACCATAAAACTCGTGAAAATGCCATGTAATCCAACCCTTATTATAAATAAATATAACAAATTAAGCACAATAATAACGACAAATTGGACTAACATCACATCCCCACACTTGACTTTTTCCGTCTCGGAAAAACTGCCATGGAATCATAATCGGGAAATCAATTTCAAATCATTCAACAATTTAATATTTATCAACCAATTCAATTCCACATTCCAAGATGTATTCATATATACTAATTGCAATCACCGGTATTTCTATCCGACTAAACCCAACCACTGATCTTTGAGCCCCCAAGGTGTTTATATAAATTACCAATCAGTTGTATCAATCTACCAACGTGTCCCACATTCAGAAAGCTCAAGTTCAATCTAATCCCGACTCAAATTCGGTCAAAGCAAAGGGTAATAAAGATGAACTATTTATATTTTCCCCACCCTAGTTAAACTAGATACTCATATATCCCAAGAATGATGGACTTAAATGAATAATAAAATTGCTTGAGCATTTATTTGACTACTGATGCTTCTATTTTTTTCATTTTCTTCTTTTTTTTCTTTTTTTTTCTTTTTCTAATTGGTTAATTTTAACTATACTTACCAACGGACATCATCAGAGGCATTCTTTCACAAGGTCTTACCCCCGAAATCATACGTGAGTGTTTTGCCCGCGAGATCCGGAACATCATCAGAGGTATTCTTTCACAAGGTCTTACCCCCGAAATCATACATGAGTATTCTGTCCCTTCACTCTAATTCATTAACCAATTAATTACCTAATATGCTCAAAAGCTGGAAAAATGGGGCGCCGTTATTTCTCGGATTTGCTTTCACAAAAAGATCATAACGTGCCAGTTTATTCTGAGGATATATAAGTCTCTAATTTAAAAAGGTCTTTTTCCTCCTAATCATCAGTTTCAATATCACTCTAACTCCTAAAATGGGAACCCACTGGCAGACTAATTTAATTACATATTTATACAAAAATAAACACCAAAGGATAATTAAGCTTTACTAAATCAGTTGGGCCTACCGACACATCACAAATTAGCTATATTTTCCATTCTCTCCTTTTCTTACCACTTTTCCCTTTCTTTCCTTATTTTTATTTTGAAAATTGACTCCCAATTGTACTATCATTTTCCATGTACCGGCAATTAATCCAAAAACAGATTTGACTCAATAACTAAAAACTAAAAATGACTCAAAAATTGGAAAATCTTTTTGTATTTTTGATGTTTTTTACTTTTTTTTTTCAAAATAAACACAACTACCTAAAAATTCAAAAACGGTAAAATTAAAAATAAACTGACGTCCTGTCCCCCTCCCCACACTTAAGATCGACATTGCCCTCAATGTGATAGGAAACACGCACATGACGAATATACAGACACGAACGATAAAGATAAAAATAAATGAAGAATGCAAAAATAAAAAGAAAGAAAATAAATAAATAAAAAGCAAAAAGTTGGAACACACTCCCCTGATAACATCGTGAACAGCTTCTCGGAAGTCGTCCAACACCCTCTCGCCAGATCGTGAATTCCAGAAATCAGATGGAAGAAGTAATGTATAGAATGTCACATCTCAACCATGGTGCTACCAAGAAACACAAACACATCATGCCATGTATATATACAATCAAAAGAAAATCACAACCACCCAACCGGTTACCCCGTACAGTACCCCCAGTTACAATATAATATCATATCATACAGACCATGATCTAGCAAAAACAAAATAACCAAAAAGTACAAGGGTCAAAGAAACAAAACCGATCGGCAATGGTAGTGATATCGGCATGATCAGCACCTACTCCTCACCTCCTCCAGCATCATCTCCAGCAGCATCATCATCTCCTCCAGCATCTCCCTCGGCACCAACATCATCACCATCAGGCTCCTGAAAGAAGTCAGGGATAGGTATACCCTGATGTGACATCATATGACGCATAGCCCTCTCTATCCTCTCAAAACGAACATCCACATAATCGAGCACTGTCTCCTGGACCATATCTAAAGTAACCTGATCGGCCCTCGGCGGCCTCTCTGGTCTCTGCCTCAGCGGCCTCTCAACCTGGTGTAATATCCTATGCCGCCTCGCGGCCCTAGCTGCCTCATCTCCCTGTACAATAACACCCCTAACGGCCTCCCACTGCGGGGGATCAGTCATAGTCACCATAGAAGCCAGCCGCATGTCACCTAACTCGTACGGAGAAGTCTCAGCCCCGATAGTCAAATGAGTCTCCAAATACCTACCCGGCTCAAAAACTCCTAACCTCCTAGCCAGTCTAGTCACATAGGGCCCCATACTAAGATGGACGCCCTTCCCCGATGTCCTCCTCCTCGCAAATAAAGAAATCAGAACCCCAGCAACATTGAGGTCATGTCCCTCAACAATCGAACGCAAAACCGCTAAATCTAGCTTCGTGACCTTCTCGACGCCAGAACGACGACCGAGAATGGTACACGCAACTATCCTGTGAATATACCTAATCACCGGGTCCCTAATCTGTGACTCGACCACACTATCCAAATACGGGACCGATCCAATCGCATCCCAGAACGCTGTAAGCTGCAAATCAGTAACCCCCTGAGGGTGTGGTCGGCTAAAAAGCCCCCTCGGCAGCTCCGCAAATGCCGGTGCCTCAACCTCCTCCTGTGTGTACAATCCCGATGCGACCGCAAACTCCGGAATACTCATATGGTGAGTCTGACGGCCCAAAGCAAAGGATAAGGCGTTCCCATCTCCAAACTTACCCGGACCCACCTGAAAAGTCGCCAGAAACTCGACAGTCAGCTCCACATACTGGTGGTCATCCGGGGTCAACGCCCTCCTCCAACGGTCAGTGATCAATCCTTTAATCCGCTCCAGCTGCCCAAGCTGAGCCAACAATCCCCAATCAATCGTGCGATGATGCAACAGGGGCATCTCAATGAACCTCCTCATCTGCCTGTCCTCGTGCGAGTCACGCTCGAACCTCAACAGTGAATGGTGCGCGTGGTTCCTCCTCGCGACGGGTGGCGGCAGCACATCAGCCTCTGGCAGGATCTCCGGCCCCCAGTAGCCTATAATCCTCCGTCTGAATGGGGGGACCGGAATAGCAGCATCCGGCTCTCCACGGCGCCTCCTCTTGGGACCGCGTGTCCCAGAACTATACCCTTGCTGGTGTGACATCCTGAAATCAACAAGTTAGCACAAGATAACAATAATCATATAAAACCGGGCCTTCCTGCAATTGATTTCCACATTTCCCAACTATTTTTGGTTTTTTCGATTTTTTAATTTTTTTGGTTTTTTCAAAAATTTTATAAAGAAAAACAAAATTAAACGAAAAAGAAAACAAAATTTAAAACTAAAAATCAAAAACGACAAAAATTGGGATTTTTGAAAAATTTGAAACATGCTGTGAAAATCGATCCAGGGCGTACCGCCCAAAAGTGGTGATGCTGGGGCGGTACACCGCCCAAATTAACTGCAGAAACCCTAAAATCAATTTGGGGCGTACCGCCTCCAATGTTGGAGCCCTAGGCGGTACGCCGCCTAATTAATGGCAGAAAAACTGAAATCGGGTATAGCCGATCCATCTAACCAAACACACTCTCGATCAACCTCGTATTCTCACACAAAACGGCTCACAATCGGTTCCAATTAACGACTTTCAGAAAAAAACTAACCGAAAGCTACCCTAAAATCATAAACACGCGAAAAAAAACTAAAATTAACCATGGAGAACAGAAGTGAAACCTGTAGAAGCTCGGAGTTGAACGAGAACTCTCGGCGGCGGTCGGGGACCGTACAATCGGTCGGCGACAGTGGTGCGTGTGCAGAGAGTGATGAAACCGACCGTGGACGACAGTGGTGTACACTCGGTGGTGGTTTCCGGTGGCGGTGGTGGTTGCGCGTCGACGGGGGAAACGAGAGAAATGGGTGTGTGGTGGTGGGTTGTGAAGAAACCGACCCACCGCCGGTTGTTTTATATTTTTTTCTCATTCAAAAATCCGGGCGTACCGCCCTAATTGTGATGGTTTAGGGCGTACCGCCCGGTTTTTAAAAACTGCGTTTTTTTGAGAAAAAATCCGGGCGTACCGCCCAGTCTTGGGTAATACTGGGCGTACCGCCCATGCCCTATTTTGGCAGA
This sequence comes from Deinandra increscens subsp. villosa, assembly GCA_039602395.1. Taxonomy (NCBI): domain Eukaryota; kingdom Viridiplantae; phylum Streptophyta; class Magnoliopsida; order Asterales; family Asteraceae; genus Deinandra; species Deinandra increscens. The sequence continues at coordinate 19,402,457 of JBCNJP010000009.1, forward strand.
AAGTTTGGCAAATTCTGGAGCCTGAAAATTTTTCTATCTCTGGAAAAACAACTCATTTTACACCACCGAGCATGTGTACTGCAAAATTTTCATTAAAACTTACCTCGAATGCAGCTATCAGCACAAATCCAATCCCGAGCTTCCCGATTTCCTGAAAAACACCCTAAAAACGTAAAATCTAACAAAACTACAAAAAACACACGAAAATGAAACGAAAAACAAACCGCTGGGTTGCCTCCCAGTTAGCGCTAAGTTTTTAAGGTCTTCAGCCAGACCGTACTTCCCTTTCACGTTTCAGGGCTTTCAGATGTGGGCGCCAAAAAGTAATCGTCTTTGTCGACTTGCCCGTGAATGTCTGCCGAGTCCAAATACGGCTTCAACCTATGCCCATTAACTACCTGCTTCAGGTGGTCATCCAGGTCTTCAATCTCGAAATTACCATACCCCCCCACACTTGTGATGAGGAATGGCCCCGTCCATTTGCTTTTCAGCTTACCTGGAAACAATTTCAACCGTGAGTTAAATAACCAAACCTTTTGACCTACCTGGAAGTCCATCTTCTTCAATCGTGCATCATGCACTTTCTTCATCTTATTCTTGTATGCATCGGCACTCTTATACGCCTCATCGCGTAACTCTTCCAATTCTCCCAGCTGGAGTTTCCTTTCTCTACCTGCAGCATCATAATCCAAGTTAACTTCTTTCACAGCCCATAATGCTCTGTGAGCTAACTCAACAGGTAAATGACATCCCTTCCCATAGACCAACCGATAGGGAGTGGTTCCAATAGGCGTTTTAAAAGCAGTGCGATACGCCCACAATGCGTCATTCAACTTGGAAGACCAATCCTTGCAGTCGATTCGCACAGTTTTCTGTAAAATCTCTTTGATTTGCCGATTGGAAACCTCCACTTGACCGCTTGTTTGCGGATGATATGGGGTTGCAATTCGGTGGTCTATGCCATACTTCTTTAGTAGCTTGCCAAATTTAAAGTTCTTGAAATGGGACCCCCCATCACTTATGATCACACGAGGGATTCCAAACCTAGAAAAAATGTTTTGTTGGACAAATTTGCAAACTACACTATGGTCATTGGTCTTAGTAGCTATGGCTTCTATCCATTTGGACACATAATCTACCGCTACTAGAATGTAAAGAAAACCATTAGAATTAGGGAAATGGCCCATAAAATCTATGCCCCAAACATCAAAAATCTCTACAACCAAAATTGGTTGCAAAGGCATCTCATCACGCTTTGTGATGCTTCCCATCTGCTGACATCTCGTGCAATGCTTCACGAACTCAAACGCATCCTTGAAGAGCGTGGGCCAAAACAACCCGGATGAAAGAACCCGGTGACCCGTCTTGTGTCCACTAAAGTGACCTCCACATGCCGATGCGTGAACCAACTCTAGCACTGCTTGTACCTCCGACTCTGGTATGCACCTCCGGATCACTTGATCCGGTCCTACCTTGAACAAATCCGGTTCGTCCCATATGTACTTCTGTGCTTGAGACTTCAAATGTATCTTCTTTCTCCTGGGCCAATGTTCCGGAATTGTACCTGCAGCCAAATAATTGACAATGTTAGCATACCAAGGTAAATTAGAAATACTTAACAATTGTTCATCGGGGAACGTCTCATTGATGCTCCATTCATCTTCTTCTGCTTCAATGTGGGGCAATCGGGACAAATGGTCCGCCACCACATTCTCACTACCCTTCTTGTCTCTAATCTCCAAATTAAACTCCTGCAACAAAAGGATCCACCGAATGAGCCTCGGCTTGGCATCCTTCTTCTCCATCAAGTACCGGACCGCACTGTGGTCCGAATACACAATCACCTTGCTTCCCCAGATATATGACCTGAACTTATCAAGAGCAAACACAACTGCAAGTAATTCTTTTTCAGTGGTAGTATAATTCAATTGAGCCCCATCTAAAGTCTTACTTGCATAATAGATCACAACCGGTTTTTTATCTACCCTTTGACCCAAAACTGCCCCAACAGCAAAATCTGAGGCATCACACATAATTTCAAAAGGTATGGACCAATCGGGTGCTTGCAAAACTGGTGCCTCAATTAGTTTGTTTTTCAAAGTGTTAAAAGAATTTAGACACTCATCATTAAAATCAAAAACTTCATCTTTTAACAAAAGTTTGCAAAGAGGTTTAGTAATTTTGCTAAAATCTTTAATGAACCTCCTATTAAAACCGGCATGACCTAAAAATGCCCTAATACCCTTAACATTCGTGGGAGGAGGCAAAGTTGAAATCACTTTAAATTTTGCCCTATCAACCTCAATCCCACGACTCGACACCACGTGCCCCAGCACGATCCCCTCTTGAACCATAAAATGGCTCTTCTCCCAACTTAACACTAAATTGGTTTCTATGCAACGCTCTAAGACTCGTGTTAATTGGTTCAAACAAGACTCAAACGATGTACCAAAAATTGAGAAATCGTCCATGAAAATTTCAAGTGAATCCCCGATCATATCAGAAAAAAAATAGCCATCATACATCTTTGAAAAGTGGCCGGGGCATTACACAAACCAAATGGCATCCTCCGGAACGCAAAGGTGCCATAAGGACAAGTAAAAGTGGTCTTTTGTTGGTCATCGGGGTGAATGGCAATTTGGTTGTACCCCGAATAACCGTCTAGAAAACAGTAAAACTTTTGACCGGACAACTTCTCAATTATTTGGTCAATGAAAGGTAGAGGAAAATGGTCTTTGGAAGTTGCGGAATTCAACTTCCTATAATCAATGCAAATTCGCCACCCGGTTACCGGTCGGGTGGCTATTTCCTCACCTTTCTCGTTCCTTACTATTTGAATTCCTGCTTTCTTAGGAACGGTTTGAGTTGGACTTACCCATGAACTATCGGAGATAGGATAGATAATACCTGCATCCAGCCATTTGAGTACCTCCTTCTTGACTACCTCTCGCATATTCGGGTTAAGCCTCCGTTGCGCATCTCTCGCGGGCTTTGCTCCTTCCTCGGTAATGATCTTGTGCATGACTATGGATGGACTAATTCCCTTCAAATCTGCAATGGTCCATCCAATAGCCGCCCGATGCTTCACTAACACCTTCATCAACTCCTCTTCTTGCTCCTTAGTTAGACCTGCAGAAACAATAACAGGAAGAGTGTTATTCTCACCAACAAAATTATACTTCAAATGTTTAGGAAGTTCTTTAAGTTCAAGAGAAGGTGGTGATTCGAGTGAAGGCTTCAATTGTGAGTCGATATGTTCCGGCAAGCTCTCCACTTGAATAGACCATGGTGGTCTTTGGTCTCTCACAGCCATCAACTCTTGGCTCTCATCCTCTGCTTCCATCTCCTTGACCATATCTGCATAGCCCCTGCCAAACAAAGCAAACTCCTCGGGGGTCCCATCCTCCTCATTAAAAGGGAAAAATGGAGGTGTAAGACCATCAACGATTTCAGCCCGAAAGCATTCATCGTCATCCCGAGGGTTAGTCACATTGCCAAAAACACTTAACCGCATCTTGCGGTTCCCAAAAGTCATATCCACGGTACCCGACCTACAATCAATTTGTGAATGACTCGTAGCTAGAAAAGGTCGACCCAAAATTACCGTGGGTTGGGCAGTTTTTTCAACTGACACATAATCAAGGACCAAGAAATCTACCGGATAGAAAAATTCATTAACTTTAACTATAACATCCGATAGAATTCCCCGGGGCAGCTTAGGGGTCAAATCAGCCAAAATCACCGTAGTGTCGGCTTTCTTCAAGGGTCCAAAGTCGTACTGATCGTACAAGCTCCCCGGTAAAATACTCACACTCGCCCCAAGATCCAAAAGGGCACGGGTCATCTGAAAGTCACCAACTTGAATTGAAATAATTGGTGCCCCCGGATCTTGGAGTTTCTTTGGCAAAATGCCTGAAATTATGGCACTCACATCTGCATTTGCATCAAGCTGTTTCGGAATCTTGTAATTCCGTTTTTGAGTGCACATGTCTTTCAAGTACTTTGCGTAAGCCGGAATTTGCTTAATTGCATCTAAAAGGGGAAGATTGATTTTAACTTGTTTGAAAATATCCCACATCTCATCTTGTTGTGGGCCCCGTTTAGATGTTTTCTGATTAGGTTCAATTAAAGCTTTTGGAAAAGGTACCGACTTTTTCTGTTCAACCACTTCATTATCTATCACCCTATTACCAGATTCATTAAAGGTTACCTTTTTTGATGTCCTAGGGTTACTAGACTCGGTTGCAACTGACTTTGGGTTAGTTTGGTCGGTTTCCGGCTCACTTTCATCATCACTTACCCAATCCTCCACCACCCCCATCAACTTGCGGTGGAGGTGCCCCTACCTTATTATCCACGGACTTACCTGATCGTAAAGTGGTGATCTTGTTGATTGGCACGTGTCGCGTGTTCTTGGAACTAGAAGACTGACCTTGCTGATGTTGTGGGTTTATGGTGGTGTCACTAGGCAGCTTTCCTGGATCTCGCCTTGATGAATCAGCAGCCAACTGCCCCAACTGTTTCTGAAATGCTCCCATTGTCTTGTCCTGAAGCTCAAACCTCCGCTCAAACCCCTGAACTTTGTCGGTCAGCTGCTTCTGACCATCTGCAATAGACTTCATCTGCTCCATCAGGGCGGCGAATTGTGCTTGCATCCCATCTTCCGGTGCTGATGCCGGTTGAGCTTGTTGATAGCTCCTTTGGGCCGGACTTCCACCTTGAGTATAGGTGGTCCGTTGGTAGCCCCCTTGGTTGTAACCGGATGCTCGGCCTTGATATTGTGTTGAAGCTCCACCCTGCACATTAGAAGTTTGAAAGTTAGGATTTAACTGATTATTAGCATTGCCATACCTGAAATTTGGGTGGTTGCGAAGGTTGGGATGGTAAGTATTGGAATTCATCGCTCCCTGGACATAATTGACATCTTCGCTTTGCTGAACCACGGTGGAACATGCATCCACCGAGTGGCCTAATTCGCCACAACCCGTGCACACCGGAAATTGTGCACTAGCCTTCACCTCTTCTGATGCACCCCCCAACTTCATTTGGGCTACTTGTTTTTCCAAAAGGAGTGTCTGTTGGCGAAGTTTCTCGATCCTTTCCTCCGCCTCGTAATCAACCGATTTGACCGCTGCGGATCGCGATCTTCTCCCGTTCTGAGCAAGCCTTTTTGATGTGGCACTCAACCTCTCCATGTGCCCCCAATCTACCTCTTCCGTGTTGGTTAGGAATGTCCCATTGCTGATGGAGTTCAAGTCTCGGATATCCTCTGGGAGGAGGCCATCATAGAATGCTTTAATGAGATCCCAAGTGTCTATTCGATGATGTGGGCATTTACGCAACAAGTCCTTGAACCGAGTGAATGCCTCATGAAATGGTTCCCCGGTGTGTTGCTGGAAGGACCGGATCTCTTCTTTGACCTCACTGGTTTTGCTCATCGGAAAGTATTCTTCAAGGAACACTTCTTGCATTTGCACCCAAGTATAGATGCTACTGGGAGTTAGACTCTCGAACCATCTCCTTGCTCGATCTTTGAGGGTATACGGGAAAAGCATTAGCTTAACATCGTCCTGTGTGAACCCCGTGGCTCCAATAGGTATGCATGTGGACTCGAAGCTATGAATGTGATGATATGGTTCTTCTGTTCTTTTCCCGTAAAATTCTGGTAGATGACTCAAGTATTGAGGTCGAACCTCAAAAGCTCGTCTGTTTGTTCCGATTGGTGCGACTACCGCAGATGCACTCGGAACGACTATTGGCTTAAAGTGACTAGCCACTCCCTGAACCGGCGGGTTTTCTACCAATCTTGGGACTCCTCCTTCCATTTGAAGACGAGCTCCCCCATGGTTGAATTGTGGAACTCCTCTTGGCGGGGAAGCTCTTCTTCCTTGTGGGGCAACATTTGCCTGTGGAGCTCGTGCTCTGTTCCTTGGAATGTCAACTGGTGGTTCCTCTCTATACCCATATCCATCTTCATCTTCATTTGGGTCATACCAATCATGCCCCCACTGCTCCTCGTACACGGGATTTTGTCGAAAGTGGTTTTGTGGTGGTGGAGGTTGTTGTGGTGGGGCTCGGCGGAATAAGGGTGGTTGTTGTTGGCGAGGTGGACTTGGTTGTCTAACCCGGTAGTGGTAACCGTCCTCCTCATGGTATGAAGATTTAGGGGAAAGGGATGGTAAAGAATTGTGCCCGTGCACCCGAAATGGTGGAATATGAACCGGAGGAATATTTTGTGGCATGGCAGGGTCCACTGGTTCATTCTGGGCTTGGTTCTGTGGTTGGTTGGGATTTTGATTGAGGTTCTCATTTGGGTTCGGGTTTTGGTTGTGATTTGGGTTTTGGTTGGGATTTGGATTCTGATTTTGGTTTTGGTTTTGGTTTTGTGGTTGGTTGGGATTTGGATTCTGGCCCTCCATTTCTCTTCTGTTTCTCTGTTCTGCTCGGTTCTGCCGAGCGGTTCTCTCAATCTCCGGATTGTAAATCAGCGGGGATGTCTTGCGGGAATGCCGCGTATGCATGCACAACACCTAAAACCTGCAAAAACGGTCACAAACAAGCAAACCAATTACGCAGCACTGTTCAAGGGGGTGTAAATAATGCAATGGAACAGAAAAAATCGAAACTTGGAAGGTCAAAATTTTGAAAACTTTCTGTGAAAAATGGCTCAAGGCGTACCGCCCAGGAAATGGAAACTCTAGGCGTACCGCCCCAAAATTGAATTTCGGCAAATATTAAATTTTTTTTTTTTTTAGTTGCAGAAAGTAATTAATTGAATAAAAACACTATTTTTGGTTTTTTGAATTTTTTGAAAAAATGAAACAAAAATTGCAAATTAAACAAAAATCAACAAATCAAAAAGCGCACTAATTCCCCGGCAACGGCGCCAATTTGATAACGGTTTGTCAGGCCGTTTCAAATCCCCAACTAAATTGATTTGTAGTAGTGGTAAGTTAGGGTTATCGAACCAAGGGAATATGTGGAAATTGACTAATTGATTATTAAATTGAACTAAATTACTGATTAACCTAAAATTATCTACTTGCCACTTAGCTGTTTTGAGTTGTTGGGTGAATTAACTAACAAATTAACTAACTTTAACCTAAAAACTTAATTGAATTCAAATGAGACAAATCTAACCACTTCTGGGACCTGGTTGGCTACCGATCTAGAAAAACCTAATTACTTAACCGTGACACATAGACATGCCCCCCAATTGCTTCCTTGACCTAATAACCTAGTTTCCTAATGGGCTGATTAGTCCTGCCGCAAGAAAGTGCTAGATCAATAAACAGTGGACCACTAAAACCCTAGATTACTAGTTAAATTTAACAATTCCGCATGCAGGTGTTCAACGGTAGCAAGTATTCTGGAACAACTAGTTAAGCAATAGATTAATCATAGAACGAATCCACCAACCAATCACCAAAAGCGGTTAGTGGTGGATTAGCCGGACATGGCTAATGAAACAAACGAAGACATAATGAAAAACTGCATTAAATTAAATTACCGAATGATTGAAATCTCTCAAAAAGCTCCAAAACAAGGCTCCAATCGTAAACCCTAAGCCTCTGGTCGCACAATGATGAAAAATTAAACAAAAACTTCACAAATAAGTTTAAATAGTAAACCCTAATCTAAAACTTCTGACGACCAATTCGGGGCGTACCGCCCCAAAATGGGGAATTCTAGGCGTACCGCCCGGATTGTAAAACTCGGCCGCATATCTAACTTTTAGGGTGTACCGCCCTGTTTTCTTCACTTCTGGGCGTACCGCCCAGATCTGGATCTCAGGAACTTTCTTCAATTTCTTCTAATCTTCACTCGTTCCGGTTCGATTCTCGATCCTTGTACCAGCAGCTTCCAATTCTCTCATAACTGCTCCAATTTGACTCATTAAGCATTCGGTACCTCAAAACATAAAACTCGTGAAAATGCCATGTAATCCAACCCTTATTATAAATAAATATAACAAATTAAGCACAATAATAACGACAAATTGGACTAACATCATCATGCAAAACCCGAAACTGTATGGCAGCGTCTCGCGATCATCAGAAGACCTATGTCGACAAGCATTCTACTGAAAGTCTCATTCTGGTAAGGGTAATCCGTTTGGGGAAAACGGGGCAACCAAACCGATGATACGTAGAACCTTTCGAGATCGTGGATAGAATTGGTTTTGTAGCACACGAGTTGAGTCTATCGGGAGGATTTAATGGTATACGCAATGCATTCCATGCATCTAGACTGAGAAGTGGTTCTCATATAAAACAGTCATTGTTTTACTTGAGGAATTCGAAACCGATGAAAAATTGTATTCCATTGAGTAACCAGTGGAAGTGATGGACCAAGATGGGAAACATAAACAACTCAAGCATAACAAAATTCCGATCTTCAAGCTTCGTTGGAAACTTGAGGCATGGATGAGAGTTCGCGTGAAAACACGATGATCAAACAATGCGAAAGTATCCTCAATATTCAAAAAGACAAACGTCAACCAGCAAAAGTACTAGCTAAATTTCGGGGCGAAATTTCTTTCAACAAGGGGATGATGTGACGAGTGAAAAAAAAATCCTTTTCAGCAAACTAGCGACATTACGAAATTTTCGGGACGAAAATTCTTTCAACAAGGGGATGATGTGACGACCCGACTTTTCAGGTGATTCCTTACACAAACATATGGTATTACAATCGTGTGTACTACGAACGTCATTACGAACATCCATGCATGCGTTGCATTAAACACATGATTAGGGGTTGTGTGTCCATTTCTACTCGAGCATTGCACTTGAGTCTAGACGTCGGTGAATTATTTATTTAATTAACCCTTTAAATAAACAAACATGATCGAACATTTTATGAGTTTATGTGTTATGATTTCATGTGGATCTATGTTTTATGATCTCATGCGAACTACGCGTTTTATGATTTCAAGTGAATCTTACGTTGTGATTTTATGTGAAATTACATGTTACATAATTTTAATTAACTTGTTATGTGAATTAAAGATACATAACATATTTTATATAAATAGTATTTTATAAAATGTTGTTTTATAAAAACAGATGTGGATAAAATGCTATTCAATATGGATACAAAATAGTAAGTTTGAGGTTTAAAATAAATCAAATTATAAACTCAAGGGAGGTAATAGGTGCACTTGTAAACTTGAGGGTTTATTATGTCATCTAGATCAATCTAATCGCTATTCAAATATGATAACCGTCGTCCGCTTCTTCGCTCCGATTTCGATGATTATTATCCGTCCATTACGGACTTAAACCGTCAAAGAGATAGGGAGCTACACCCGATCAGTTGATAACATCCCTTCTAGGCTCATTTGATCAACGCAACCATCTCTTTTTAGCTTTCGAAGAACCACAAAACCCTCGACGCAAACCACGGCGGCGTATCCGCCTCCGATCACCATCTCCGATCGTCATTTTTTTTTCTGCCACCATCGTCCACGACCGCTCTACCACCTGCTGAACGTCTTGAAGTCAGTTTCGGTGTCCATAGTCGTTGGGTTCATCGCCGGTGAAGAGCTTCTCGGGATTATCGAGCGAGCCGTCAATCGCAAACCTCCGTCACCTCCGTTCGCGTTCTAAATTCCGTTGATACGAGGTATGGAACGTAACCCAGGTTTAAATCATATTTTTTATGCTTCTGTTCAAGATCTGTGAGTACTCTTGTGGTCATCAATGGAGGACGGGTCGTGTAGGGTTTTCTGTGAGGAAGATGACTTCCGAACCCTCATGTTAAATATTATAGTAAATAACTTTAACACCAAATACTCTAATGTTCGAGTGGTTCGGGTCTAGGTTCGCGACGTGAAGGTCGCTGGTTCGAAACCTGCTGGCAACCTTTTTACTTTTTACTCAGCATTTTTCAAAGTTCAACCCCACTGTTGTTACACAAAACAATTCTGAACTCAACCGAAACAATAAAAGCAGCCTGCCATAGTGGTTAGGGACTTGAATAGTGACTTGGAGGTCACAAGTTCAAACCTTGCAACCTACAATTCTTTTTATTAAATTTTCTAGTTGTTATTCTACACTCGATTGATACCGAAATTGATCCCCCGAGTAATCCTATAACACCCCGTAAACATCGAACATATGTTTTATAGACCAAACTTCGTATTATTGAATTGCTAAGATTAAATCTAATGTTTGAATCCGGTTATTTTCTTGTTAAAAGTGTTCTAATATATATTTATACTATTTAACACGTATATTTTATGGAAGATAACAATGTGCATTGAAACGTTTTTTTTTCTAAACATTTAAATATTGATTATTTGAATAAACAATCATGACAATTAATATGGATTAACCGTCATTGTCAATTGTTGGTTTTGGAAAATGGCACGCACTTTGAGTCTAATGACACAATTGTCAAATCACCGTCGTCTAGGTTATGTCATTAGTATCTTAGACACACACTTACAGCTGTATGCTCATTAGGTGACTTGTAAGATTCACGAGGTCTTGACGCCCGAACTTTATGCTGTGCACCCGAGGTGAGTTCTCTAACAGTTTTCTCTCTAAGTATCTCCTTGAGAGAGAAAAACATGCTACAAACATTTTTAGTATAGTAATATAATTGTATAGCTGATCACGTATGTGCGAACATAACACATATTTGAAGTCCTTACATCTTCGGGCCGTTAATTAATGAGAAAGCGAGGTTATATTGAGTAGTACTACTGGGTTTGACAAACCCCACCCGTGTTAGTCGCTCTAACTCGACTGGATGTCGAACGGGTGTAACATTAGCCTAGACAGTATCATCATCGTCTGTGTTAAGCGATGGTGGAAAGGCATTACAAACACAAACAGTCACGCTTCGGTTGCGAACCACATAGTGATAGCAATATTGGCCTAGCTAGCTACAAATACAATTATGATTACATTGTTCAAACATTGGTACAACATTTGTGCAACCATTTATTCTTACATTATATCTTTATGAACTCACCAGCCTTTGTGCTGACCCACATAGCATGTCATTCACAGGTTTCTAGGTCCGGAGCACGATTAGGATGCATGTATTGCATTGGGTCTACAACACTCTTTTAAAACCTCATTGGTTTATTTTTATTTGGGTTAAGCGCGTGTTTTGCGCAATATTTTGTTTACCTTTATTACGCTTCCGCATAAGCTTTATATTGTTTTGGAGTGTTTTAAAAAAAAACCGAATTTGCATGGTTTAGTATGACTAATGATTCGGGTCCTGGTTTGTCACATGCCTCCCTGTTATATTTCGCAGGTGGATTTTGAGGGTGTGACAGCTTGGGAGCTCGTTCAGCCATCCTTTTCCTTCCTTTCCTAGTCTTGCCTTGATCCCAGAGACAATTGACTTGTTCGTTCTCTCCACTTGGCAGTTCGCTTGTGGATGAGCTACTGAAGTGAAGATTTGAGTGATTTGTAGCTCTCGGCAGCATGACCTGAATGGGTTATCTGCAAATTATTTTCCATTGTATGAGATGGCTTTTCATGGAAAGCTCGTATTGGTAAGTTTCTTACTCAATGTTGGCAATGTGTGTTACCTGCAAATTGTTTCCCATACAAAGTTGACAACTTTATTACCTGCAGATTAATTCCATTGTCTGAGAAAAATTGTTTGGAAAATCGTAGTGGTAGTGCCATTTGTGCTAAAACAACATTGGAGTTGTGTGTATACCTGTGATTGTGGCTACTGCTTTGACCTCTGGCCACTTGGTAAAGTAGTCTACTGCCAAAATGAGAAATTTGATGCGACCTGGTGCTTCAGGGAAGGGTCCAACAATGTCTATCCCCCATTTGTAGAAAGGCCAGGGGGACGTTACTAGGATCATGTTGTGTTTTGGTACCCTCTGGACACTTGCATGCATCTGGCAGCCTTGACACTTTTGTATTTCTTTTTCAGTGTCAGTGTACATGGTCGGCCAGTAGTACCCTAGTGTCATCATTCGGGTGACTATGGACCGAGGGCCAGAATGTGTTCCACAGATGCCTTCATACATTTCTCACATGATGTAATTCCCTTCATCGGTTTTTAGGCATGTTAATATTGGTTGAAGGTAAGACTTCTTGTAGAGCTTGTTTTTGTGCATTGTGTAGCTGCCGGCCTGAGCCTTTAGCTTTGATGCTTCCAGTGATGAGCTCGGTAGTGTGCCGTGTTGTAGGTAGTTCTTTATAGGGGTCATCAGATGTCGGCAGTGTCGTGCTTAGTGCTGAAGGTTTCCTGTATTTCATCCGTCCGACTGTGGATTATTTCTACTGGCACCTGCTTTGTTAGATGTTCATAAGCAAGGGAGGCTAGTTTGCTTCGTGCATCTGCCTTCTTGTTTTGACCTCTCGGTATTTGAGTGATTTGAAATTCTTCAAACTGGAAGCTATCTCCTTGACCTTGCTGGCGTATTTCTGCATTGCCTCACCAAGTATTTCAAATTCCCCGTTCACCTGGTTTGTAACCAAAAGTTAGTCAACCCTTACTGATAATTTTTAAAGTTCATCTTCCTGGCAAGTCTCATGCCAGCCAGTAAGGCTTCGTACTCTGCCTCATTGTTGGGGGTAGAGTGTAATCTGCTGGGGTCGACCCAATAGTGTTCGGGTCGGCCTTCAGCTCCGTGAGAAAGTCTGCCAGCACGTGTCCCTTGATTGTTGTTCTTGGTTTGAAATGAAGCTCATGCTCCCCCAGTTCAATTGCCCATTTGGCGAATCTTCCCGAGGTCTCTGGTCTTTGGACGATCTCCCTCAGTGGGTAATGTAGGGATATGATCACGTATTAATAAGAGTATGTCCGGAAAATATTTAAGCCTACGGGGTTACACGTCTCGACACTAATGTATTTGTATTAATTAATTAGTTAATTAATATTTATCACGAACATTTAACGAGGAGTCGTTAAAAACTAACGGTTAATTGTTAACAGGGGTGTTAGTTGTAATTAGAGAGAGTTAGAATTGGATTACAATTGAGAGAAGGATTGGGATAAGGCCTTAGGGCCGAATTCGTGGATGGTCCCCATACCAATCCCTATCTTGTTTTCCAAGTCTCTAAACACTATAAATAGACCTTATAGGTTTAAGGTTAAGTGGTTGCTTTTATCTGAAAAAGTGCAAAACCCTAATCTCTCTCTTTTCTCTCTCTAATTTTCGGCAATAAGAAAAGAACCCAAGGGGTTCGATTTCTTGTGTGGTTCGACCAAGCCTACACCAAGAGGAGTTCGTGATTGAGTACTAGCATACGTACATCGGTGTGTCGTGTGTGTGATCGTATAGGGATTTACTTCAAATCCTAGAAGATCTTCTATTGCCGAGCTCAAAAGGTACACGTTGTCTATCCGGTTAGTTAGATTAATTCATAGGAAAATATTTGTTGCGTACTTGTGTTTAAATCGATAAATTGTTATATAACCCAACAGTGGTATCACGAGCCACCTATGATTTTAATTAATTACCAGGAATAAAAACTTGAAGGGGGGTAACCAAATCAAGATTCTAGCATTTCGATCCACTTAAAATCGTGTTTTACAATTGGAAAAAGGTTTCGCAAATTGGTAAAAACGAAAAACCCAAATCTTGATCGAAAACCGGTTCTCGACCAGTGGCTTGGTTCCCAAATCGAAAACCGGTTTTTCGACCCGTTGCTGCTTTCCGATCGGAAACCCTTGTTTTCCGATCGTAAACCACACTTTTCGATCGGAAGTCCTTGTTCTCGATCGTGAACCTGTTTCCGATCGAGTTCAAATCGTAAACTGTTTACGACCCGGTCGAAAAGTACCCGATCGGAAACCCTTGTTTTCTGATCGTAAACCCTAATTCGATCGGAAACTTGTTTATGACTCGAGGAAAAGTTCTCGATCGTAAACCCTAATTCCGATCGAAATCTAAAAATTGGATCGAAAACCTCTAGCCGAATCGGAAACCCTAATTTTAGGTTTAAAATTTGATTTTGTGATCTAAAATTAAGAACCCAAGTTTTTGTTAATTGATAATCAACATGTTGTACCTTTAATTTTAAATGTTAAAAGGAAGTAAAAACCATGAAGTTTCATGCAAATCGTTTATGGTTATTACTTATATCAAAGAGGATTAAAATTAAAATTATGTTAGGTAATTAGAAACCCTAAAATTATGTGATTATTTGTGATAATTGTGACATAATAAAAGGTTTAATTGCAAATTTGTTTTATGAAAATCGAAATTTGCTTAAATATCTATTGAAATATGATTTTGTTTATAAAATAAAATTTGTGTCCTAAAACTCAAAAGAAACACCGACTCACCCATTTGAACACACTCTAAGAGAGGTATAAGTCGGGTCGCCATGCTTCCCTAAAGTGGGTAGGTTTTTAATTGAAAAAGTGCAAACCTCACCCCCTACGCTTCTTTGTGTGTTGCAAATGGAGCTACCGAGCTCTTTTGATTTGGAAGACAAACTAAGAATTTTTATAAACACATTATGTGGTGAAGATGTGCATGAATCTTCACACATAACATTTTTTATCACACATCAAAATTGCTTTGACCCAAACAAAACTTAAGTCTTTGCCCTCCACCTTGAAAAGGACACTTGTGGATGTCATGTTACTCATTGGTACACAGTGGTAAAATGGCATTTACATGGCAAATTCCCACTCATTGGTGCACAATGGTGGATAATTTGTGCGTTCTTAGTTGGACGACTTAAAGCGAGCTAGGCGGTGAGACCCTTGGCCCGTGGCAAAAGATGGGATGAAACATGACTACAAATTACTTGGTGCAAGATTCACAAGTGTTATTTGTAGGTCCCATAAAATCTAGGAATTGTACTTAGAGTACAATTATTGATCGTCACTTACCTTTTGAGTGCATCATTTCTAGCAGATCAACAGATGAAATGATGGCATGTCAATTGGATCCTAGCCTTAATAAGCTTAATTGTTTAAAAGTGTTTAAACATTGGGTAATTAACTTTATTAAGGAAAAGATTATCGAAAATACTGATTTTTGAACTTAATCTGTTTTGTAGATGGCAATAAACCCTCCTCAAAACAATGTTGGTCATGCTTTTCGTCAAATGTTTAAAAGAGAAAAGCTGAATGGATCTAACTTCAATGACTGGTATCGTCAACGGAGGATCGTCCTTAGAGATGAACGGAGGACCGATGCCCTTGAAAATCATTGGCCGACTGAGCCAGATGCTAATGCTTCTAAACAAGAGAAAGCGTTCTACAATGCAGAGTATAGCAGATACGATGAGGTTGCTTGCATGATGATCTCGAGTATGACTCCCGATCTTCAGAAGCAATACGAATTTCATACACCTTGTGATATGATCAAAGAGCTAAAGAAGATGTATGAAAAACAAGCTGGTGTTGAATTGTTCGACCTAGTTGTGGAACTCCATGACTTGAAGCTTGAAACTGGTAAATCGGTCAATAGTCATGTGCTCAAGATGAAGAGCTACTTTGACAAATTGGAATCACTCAACTATGGGTATAATCAGGCTGTGGTAGTTGGCATGATCCTTAAATCTCTTACGAAGGATTATGAGGGTTTTGTGCGCAACTACAACATGCATAGTATGACTAAAACTATACATGAGCTTCATGCTATGCTTGTCGAGTATGAAAAAAACGATTCCTAAGAAGGCCACTAAAACACCCCAAGTTCTTATGATCAAAGGGGGAAAGATCCAAAAGGCTAAACGACCGCAAAAGGCAAAGGGCAAGAATGATGGTAAGGGAAAAGGCAAGGCAGTTGCGCTTGTTCCTAAAACCAAGCAAACCCCTCCGGCCGCAAAAGAGCATCTGGCTAAAGACCAGATCTGTCACCATTGTGGTGAAGTTGGACACTGGAAGAGGAACTGTCCTACCTATCTAGCTGAGTTGATGAAGAAGAGAAAGAATACTAGTGGGACTAGTACTTCAGGTATCTTCACAATTGAATTATTTTCCTTTTCTAAGTGTGATTCATGGGTGTATGACACTGGCTGTGGAACTCACATCTATAATTCGTTACAGGGTCTTAGAAAGAGGAGGAAACTGAAGCCTGGAGCTTTGCATTGTTCGTGGGAAATGGTTTGCCAGCAGTTGTGGAAGCTATAGGAGAATATCATTTAATTCTGCCTTTTGGGTTAATTATTGTATTAGACAATTGTCATTATGCACCTTCTATTACTACAGGTGTAATTTCAGTTTCTTTGTTGAAAAACCAAGGATTTATTAATGCATTTAATAATATCGGTATTTCAGTTACTAAAAATAATGTTCATTATTTTGATGTTGTTCCTTTTGGTGGCATTTATGAAATTGATATGCGAGGTTGTGTTTCAAATAATTCAATGTGCAATATTAGCAAACGAGCCAAAACTAGTTTGGACTCTACCTATCTTTGGCACTGTCGTCTTGCCCATGTTGGCAAAAACCGCATTGAAAGACTTCAACGTGAAGGGATCTTACAATCAAATGATGAATCATTTGATTAATGTGCTTCCTGTATCTCAGGAAAGATGACAAGAAAACCCTTTCCGAACAAGCCGCAAAGGGCTAAAGAACTACTTGGACTCATTCATACTGATGTTTGTGGCCCATTTAGACATGTGTCAAGAAAAGGTGCTAGCTACTTCGTGACTTTCACGGATGATTTCAGTCGTTATGGTTATGTTTACTTGCTTAAACATAAACATGAAGTGTTTGAAACATTCAAAGAGTTCAAGAACGAAGTAGAAAATCAACTCGGAAAGACCATCAAGATCCTTCGATCGGATCGTGGTGGAGAATACTTAGGCCAAGAGTTTAAGGATTATCTTAAAGCGTGTGGAATTGTCCAACAGCTTACTCCTCCTTACACTCCTCAGCATAATGGAGTGTCTGAGAGGAGGAATCGAACCCTACTAGAAATGGTGAGGTCGATGATGAACCTTACAACTCTCCCAATATTATTTTGGGATTTTGCTCTAGAAACCGCTATACGCGTTCTAAATATGGTTCCAACCAAGAAGGTTGAAAAGACACTGCATCAATTGTGGCATGGAGAAGTCCATGTGTTGTCTTACTTAAGAGTCTGGGGATGTGAGGCACTTGTGAAGCGAGATACGCCTGACAAACTACAACCCACGACTACTAAGTGCATCTTCGTAGGATACCCAAAGGAAACAATGGGTTACTATTTTTATAATCCTTCTGAAAATACTGTTCGTGTTGCTCGATATGCTGAATTCTTTGAAAAGAATTTTATAGCTCAAGAGAACAGTGGAAGAATTGTAGAACTACTAGAAGATGTGTCACCTTCTGAAACAACTAGCAATCATCAACTTGGGGGGGGGGGGAATGTTCAAAGTGATGAACCTCAAGTCGATGATGTTGCGATTCCACTTCGTAGATCCAAAAGGGTCATACGTAACCCGGATAGATGGATTGGTCTAGTCGAATCCGAGGAAAACGTATCAGGAGATCATAATGAGCCTCCGAACTTCAAAGATGCATTATCAGATCCGGAATCTGACAAATGGCTTGAAGCTGCGAACGTGGAAATGAAATCCATGAGAGATAATCAAGTTTGGAACTTGGTTGATCTTCCTCCAAACCTATAAAGCTCGTCTTGTGGCGAAAGGATGGAAATGTACACACCTATAAAGCTCGTCATGTGGCGAAAGGTTATACTCAACGTTTTGGCGTTGACTATGATGAGACCTTTTCACCAGTAGCTGACATTAGAGCTATTAGGATTCTCTTAGCCATAGCAGCGTACTATGACTTTGAGATATGGAAAATGGATGTTAAGACTGCCTTCTTAAATGGTTACTTGGATGAAGAAGTCTATATGGATCAACCTGAAGGGTTCATTGATCCAAAACATCCCAACCAAGTATGCAAGCTTCAAAGGTCCATTTATGGACTAAAGCAAGCATCGAGGAGTTGGAATAAACGGTTTAATGAAGAAATCAAAAAGTTTGGTTTCGTTCAGAATCCCGATGAGCCATGTGTATATCGCAAAGCTAGTGGGAGTAATGTTACTTTCCTTGTCTTATATGTAGATGACATATTGATTATAGGAAAACACATTCCAATGTTGCAAGATGTAAAATCCCATCTTGGAAAGTGTTTTGCCATGAAAGACTTGGGAGAAGCAGCATTCATTCTTGGAATCAAGATCTATAGAGAGAGAACTAAGCGGTTGATTGGACTAAGTCAGAGTGCTTATATTGATAAGATCTTTAAGCGATTCAAGATGGAGAATTCCAATCGTGGTACAGTACCTATGCAGGAAGGACTTGGTCAATCGGTCAAACAAGGTGCTTCTACACCTGATGAGGTGAAGTGTATGCAAAGAGTTCCTTATGCTTCGGCTGTAGGCTCTATAATGTATGCGGTGAGATGCACTAGACCTGATATAGCGTTTGCGCAAAATATCGTTAGCCGATTTCAACAGAATCCAGGTGAAAGTCACTAGACTGCTGTTAAGACCATTCTCAAGTACCTACGGGCTACTAGAGATTTGTTTATAGTATATGGGGGAAATCCATATCAAGAGCTCAAAGTGACCGGATACTGTGATGCTGGATTTCAGACTGATAGAGATGACACGAAGTCTCAGTCTGGGTACGTCTTCGTTCTGAAGGGAGGCGCCGTGGATTGGAAAAGCAAGAAACAAACCAAAGCTGCTATATCTGCAACAGAATCTGAGTACATTGCTGCTTCGGAAGCTGCAATGGAGGCAGTCTGGATAAGGAAATTTATTTGTGGGCTTGACGTGATCCCTACAAGTAACTCGCCTATTGATATGTACTGTGATAATACTGGTGCATTAATCATTGCCAAAGAACCTGGAGTTCAGAAGGGCGCCAGACACTATGCCAGGAGATATCACTATGTTTGTGAGCAGATCGAACTAGGTGAAATCAGATTACTCAAAGTTCACACAGATATTAACTTAGCTGATCCTTTCACGAAAGCTTTGTCGAGGCCGAAGCTTGAAAGGCATGCCGAGGGCATGGGACTTAAATTAGCTAGTTAAATCATGTATGTCTGGTGTTCGGTATTTGGATAAGGGGTGTTAAACAATTCCTATTTATATAATGAAATAAAGTACTTGATATGTTTGATTTCATTTAATAGAAAATTGTGTCCTATATTTGCATGTTTAATCATTGAGTACGTGTCAAGTATTCTAAATTGTCCATTGTCAATTAACTATATGGGAATATAGTTAAACTAAGACAAATCTGAGTGATTGGTAATATTCTTGGAATATATAATGGATGGTCCCACCAAACTCACATGATATTCATAGGATGCATATCAGACTACCCCACTAACGAGTTGTCACTTTATGGATCGTCGTCATTGAGTGAAATTCGTAAATGGTTGCTTTACTTATCCTTAGACTTGAGATACAAGCAGGTCATGCATATATGGATTGCACCTACTTGATATAGTTCTAACTATCCTGAATAAGGTAGTACAAAAGGGCTATTTTCAGTAAGTGTAGTGAAGTATGTGACTGGACACGTGTAGTCAAGAGGATTTGTTCCTTCAGCTTAAAAGTTGAAGCAGATACCACTGGGCCCCTCATTGGGACTAATTAAGATGTTTGCATGGCCATGCCCAAATGAAATCCAGATGTGTCTCGATTTGAATTTGGTAATCTTTAATTAGTTATGGAATAAGAAACAGAATCGTTAAAGTATGAAATGACTTGATCCATATTCATATTTAACAACGGTATCGGTAACAAATGGATAGTAAATGACTGTACCATTTAAATACACTTTGAGAAACTGTACTTAAATATTTCCGGGAGCATTGGCGTGTTGCTAGACGCTAACCAATGCTATTACCTTTATTACTACGAGCTCAAGTGGGAGCTGTAGGGATATGATCACGTATTAATAAGTGTATGTCCGGAAAATATTTAAGCCTACAGGGTTACACGTCTCGACACTAATGTATTTGTATTAATTAATTAGTTAATTAATATTTATCACGAACATTTAACGAGGAGTCGTTAAAAACTAACGAATAATTGTTAACAGGGGTGTTAGTTGTAATTAGAGAGAGTTAGAATTGGATTACAATTGAGAGAAGGATTGGGATAAGGCCTTAGGGCCGAATTCGTGGATGGTCCCCATCCCAATCCCTATCTTGTTTTCCAAGTCTCTAAACACTATAAATAGACCTTATAGGTTTAAGGTTAAGTGGTTGCTTTTATCTGAAAAAGTGCAAAACCCTAATCTCTCTCTTTTCTCTCTCTAATTTTCGGCAATAAGAAAAGAACCCAAGGGGTTCGATTTCTTGTGTGGTTCGACCAAGCCTACACCAAGAGGAGTTCGTGATTGAGTACTACCATACGTACATCGGTGTGTCGTGTGTGCGATCGTAGAGGGATTTACTTCAAATCCTAGAAGATCTTCTCTTGCCGAGCTCAAAAGGTACACGTTGTCTATCCGGTTAGTTAGATTAATTCATAGGAAAATATTCGTTACGTACTCGTGTTTAAATCGATAAATTGTTATATAACCTAACAGGTAACTAGTGAGCACTGTGATTTTGTAGGCTTGGAAATACCTACGCAGTCACCGAGCGGTGTGGATTAAGGCTAACAACAACTTTTCAAGCTTTGAGTACCTGGTCTCTGGGTCTTTCATTGCTCTACTCACAAAGTAGACTGGGACCTGTGTTTCCCCCCGCTCGGTGCAGAGGACCGAGCTGATTGCTTCTTCACCGACTGAGAGGTACAGGATGACCTCTTCCCCTACCTCTGGTGCCGTAACTGAAGCCAAGCTTTTTAGCTGTTCTTTTAGTTCGGTAAAAGCTATGCCAGCCTCCTCCGTCCATAGGAACTGCTTAGTATCTGTGCACTGCTTTAAGGTTCTGAAGAAGGGCATGGATTTCTCAGCTGACTTTGAAATGAACCTATGGAGGGCTGCCAGTCGCCCATTGAGGCATTGGAGCTCTTTCAAGCTTTGCGGTGGCTTCATCTGGGTGATAGCTCTGATTTTTTCGGGATTAGCCATGATGTTTTTGTCAGTGATTATGTGGCCCAGGAATTTGCCTTCTTTCATTCCAAACGAGTATTTGGCCGGATTGACCTTCATGTTGACAGCTCTCTGCCGACCAAAGGTTTCTTCTATGTCTGCTATCATCCCCTCTTCAGTTTGGCTTTTTATGACCAGGTCATCTACATAGGCCTCCATGTTTCTTCCAATCTGGCTGTCAAATGCTTGGTCAATCAGGCGCTCGTAGGTCGACCCAGCATTTTTTAGACCGAAGGGCATTTTCCTGTAACAAAAAATACCCTTATCTGTATGGAAAGCTGTCTTTTCTTCGTCGGCCTTAGCCATCTTGATTTGGTGGTAACCTTTGTATGCATCAAGGAAGCACTTGTAAGTGTATCCTGATAGGGCGTCTACCTTGGCATCAATAGCTGGTAAGGGGTAGCAATCCTTTGGGCATGCCTTGTTTAAGCTTGTGAAATCAACGCTCATTCTCAATGACCCATCAGACTTCTGGACCATCACAGGGTTGGCTACCCATGTGTGCCATTTTTGCTCTCTGAGTATACCCGCTTTAACCAACTTTGTTACTTCTTCACAAACGGCTTTGCTTTTATCTCTTCACATTCCCCGTTTACCTTGGACAACAGGTGGGTAGTTGGGGTCGACCTTTAGGTGGTGTTCAGCAATCTCCCTTAGAACTCCTGTCATGTCAGCCGGTGTCCATGCAAAGACATCCGGGTTGTTTCGGATCAAATTATATAGCTTTTCTTTGACTTGGTTGGTCAAGTCCGAGCCGATCGTTATTAGCTGGCCGAGGTAGTCATCGTTGACTGTCCACTTGTTGCGTGTTGCTTCTTCGGTGATGTCGGCTGTGAGGTAGCATTCGGCATGTGCTGACCGAATGGTAGCCACTCCTGACTCTGTTGGGAATTTCATCATGCCGTGCGCTGTGGACACTACACATCCAAATTGGTAGATTACTGGTCGGCCGAAAAGGATATTGTACCTAGACGGCATGTCGACCACGAGGAAAGTCATTCGCTCGGTTCTTGTGTGTAACCCATCGGATAATGTTACTAGTAGTGTGATCTCTCCCTTGGGGGGAACAGTGTACCCGCTGAAGCCGACCAGTGTGGTTTTTGAAGGCTGAATGCTTTCTTTGATGTTACTTGGCAGCTGTGAGAAGCAGGACCCGTACATTATGTCTGAGGCACTACCTCCATCAATGTATGTTCTGTGTATCTAGCTTCCTGCTACTTCTGTGGTGATGATCATTGGGCTGAGAGTTGGAATTGCCGTGTCAAGTGATGGGAAGGAGATGGGTTGGTTTGCCTATGTTTCCTTTCTCAGCCTTGGCTTCTTCTGCCTGGAGTTGTGTGTCATGAAGATGACTTGTTGATCATTCTTCTTTTCTTTCTTTTGCTTTTGCTCCTTTATCTCTTTCACCAAATGAGCTAGCTGACCTGTCTTTACAACGTTGGTAATTTCTTTCTTGATTTGGTGGCATTCATCCGTGTCGTGGCCCCGATCAAGGTGGAAATCGCAGTATTTTCCCATATTCCTATTAATTGTATTGTTTCCCATTGTCCGGGGTTTGTTGAATTGTCGACTGGCATCTTCTGTCTGTAATATTTCTTTTAGAGTCCTTGTGAGACTTGGTAAGTCATACTTCTTTTCTTTGTGACTTGAGGAGTTTGAGCGATCATATGGGGCAAAGCCCGACTGCTTGCGGTCATCTCGGCCTCCCCTCTCCGGGCCCGACTGCCAAGGTCGGCGGTTGTCTCTTTGGTGGGGCGGTCGGTCGTGTGACCTGGTGTGACCGGAGGATGACTTATCTCGGAGTTGTGCCGCCTCTTCTCCTTTGATGAATGCTTCAGCTCGGCCAAAGGCTTCTTGCATTGTATTGGGTACGCGGGCACTCATTTCTTTTATCAGCTGCCGTGCAGGCATACCATGGATAAAGCCGGATATCTTTTGTCTTTCGTCCGCGTGACCGATGGTCAGCGACTCCTTTTTGTATCTCTCCATGAAGGCTCTCTGAGATTCTTGTTCACCCTATCGGATGTTATGCAACTCAATCGGGTCTTTAGTGCACTTTTGTTGTTGGCCAAAGTGTTGAGAGAACAATTGTTTAAGTTGGACATAGCTGTCTATGGACTTGTCGGGCAGAGCATTGAACCATAGCTGAGCAGGTCCAGATAAGGTTTGGACAAACATTTTACACCATACTGCGAGTGGCCATTGTTCAATTCGGGCGGCCGACTTGAATGCATGCAAGTGGTCTTCCAGATCAGAGCTTCCATCGTATGTTTTGACAGTGGAAGGGAGTTTTGTCTTCGGTGGGCATTCAAAGTTTTCGATTCAGGCGATGAACTTACTTTCCTCTTCCGGTATGTATGGTAGCGACAGGTCATCGGCCTCTGGATCTTTGATTTCGATCACTGGCATCGCTTGGGGTGGTGTGACTGGAGTTGCATTTGTTCCCGCTGATCCAGGTGGCCTTTGTGAGAAGAAGTTTGGTGGTGGCATACCATACGGTGGGTAGAATGGCATTTGATAGCATGCTTGGCCATATGGGCCCATGTATGGTAGTGGATAAAATGGTGGTGCCTAGTAGCGTGAGAAGTTTGGCCGGGATTGGCCAACGCTAGTTGTGTTCCCTGAGAGTGTCGTGTTAGAAAGCCCCGAACTTACTTGAGTCGGCCTTGAGGTGTCTCCTGATGAGGGCAGGATATTTTCAACTGTCATCGTGGTGCTGTCTGTTTGGATTGCTGTTGGACCTCTGCCCGTTCCTGTGTCTCCCAACAGTGGCATTGGGCCCAAGCTTGGGCCTTCGTCCTCGTATGACAGCTGAATGCAGGCCCCTTTCAACTTCTCTGCTGCAACGTACTCTCTCATTACTTGTCTCAGGGGCAGGAAGTTTCTGCTCACCATTTCGGAGGCTGTTTGTCGCCGGGGGTGGAGAAATCATCAGTGGTGTCCCCCAGATGATTGGCTGAGTCGTCAGTCATTGCTGTTGTTGAAAGTACCGTGCGGATGATGCCAATGTATAATTGGGCTACCCAAGGTGACTGGATAGGGGTTAGCCTAGGACGAGTCACCTAGGCAGTCAGACTACAGGTGGTCGAACCCAAGTCTCCAAGCTAGCGATCGGAAGTCTCCTGGCTAGTAGTCGGCTCGGCTTCCTCTTGATTCAACTAAGGCCTGCATAACAGAAAGCGGCGTTGTTCTTGGGGGGCAGGACAGGGTGTCCTGCGACCAAGCTCGGGCATGAGAGTAAGTTGTAACACACATGTTCCATTTGATGCCAAAACATAACAGTTATTAACGTTCAAGTTGGTCCCAGAAAGTTTTAGTTCAAAATACATAGTTATCAACCATATTCCCAACACTTGGGCTTCTTTTTTTCTTTTTTTTTTTACAAAATATACCCTTAGGTAGTAATTGACATCCATAAGTTGTTGAACAACATTTACAACATTTACAAGCATACTTCAAGCTTTCCTTCTTACCTGCAATTCACTCACTTTCAATAGTGAGTTTCTATTGCATAAACATGTATAAACAAGATTAACAATGATAAATAACAATTAAGTTCAGAAAAGGGTTCCTAGGCATATCGCCTAGATCTCCATTATTTCCAAGTGTACGCCTGGAATTTTAGGCGTATCGCCTCCTATTTGTCTTGCTCCAAGCGATACGCTTGGAGCCACATTTCCAGGGATTTGGCTGAATTTGCCCAGTTTTATACTTAGAATATTTTGACAATTTTTCAGAACTTTAGCCAATATCATCCAAGTTCGTAGAGAACTTCTCCCAGCCATTCCAGACCTTCAAAACACTATTTCAAGCATGTTTATGAGGAAAAATACATACCTTAGTCATGGTTACAATACAATAACCAACCCCGGGTCCACCCGACCCGTTTGACCCGTTAAGGGATTTCTTGTGACAACCATCAAAGGTTGTCATTCAGAATTTGCCCAACACTTGAAATCTACATCTATGAACATAATACAAGCAATATGGCCATTTAATATTGGTGTGCAAACTAACAATTAGTTCCACACTTCCGTTATGAGTTTAGCATTGCGCATTACCGATACACTAAGTTTTGACATAGTTCATATAATTTCACTCTACTTAACATTAGTTCACTAAATCATTTTAGTTGATGTCCAAATGATCCTTGTACCAATCTTTGACCCGTTGATACGGGTCCTTGCCTTTGGTTTACCCCAAATGCCTACCTTGACCACATATAAGCCTTGGAATCTATGGTTCTATAACCATTTATGATTCATTTTCTCTAGTTACTTGGCATAGACTCTATAATCCCATTTCCGCCATTGTAACTTTCTTTTGTTAATTGATTTATCCGAATCTTTTCTAAGGTCAAGTTTGTCATTGGAGAACCTCTTGGCCTTGGGCTTCACGGTTCCTAGAACCATTCGTCACCCATTTACACACTTCATAGTTTATTCTTTTTAAATTGTAAATACACATTTACTTAACTACTTCATGTAACATAAATAATGTTACACATTCATTTGGTTCCTGCAAGCCATTATTAATCAATTACTCATTTAACCATTATTATGGTCTCTATGAATCAATTAGTAAATTTTATTCTTTGACTCATTACTATGAATCCTTCAGAATTGTTCGACCCGTTTAACCCATTAGCATGAATCCTACGATTCATCTACCGCTAATGACATACATCCTATAGCCATGGTTCCTATGAACCATTTAATTATGCATTGTTCTTTGACTCGTTACCTTCTTAGAGCTTAACTCTAATTATTTAACCTTGTAATTATACGCAATTCAACAACTTGCCTCGTAGGGAAAGTTTATCACATTTCATAAAATCATGCATTCTATATCATTAATGCAAATATGAGTCCTCAACCAAATCTGTAACATAGCATAGATGTTACCTCGTGAGCTTTAACCATTCCTACCCAGTTTCCGTTTGCTCCTTCCACTTGGTTACCTACTAAGGTTATCACCCATGTTAGGTTTATATCACAAATTATCAATATACAAGCAATTCAACTTGTTCACTCTTACTAGCTTTTAGATACATAAATTCTTGTGCAGCATTTTCAGCAATGCTGCTGTAATGGTCCATTTTGACCATTTTATAAATTTTTCCAGCATTCCATGTTCAAACATGAAACGTAGTAGACTGAAAGACCTTTCCAGGCATATATGGTACACCTTCTAACGAGTTTTCTATGATTTTATACAATTTTCTAAAAACAGGACAACAACTTTATTTATTCCAAACAGCATGCTGAGTAATCTGCATAGCTGCGGAATTCATCATTTTTGACCCACTTAGTATCCGAATCAGCTTCAGATTTATAAAAGTGAGCTGAAGTAGTCTCAAAGACCTTTCCAACCATATAAGCCACACCCTCAATGGATGCTTGAGTAATTTACTACGGATTTTTAAAACAGGGTTAAAACAGATTTTTAATCACAGCAACTTGTTTTGCTATTTCATTGAAAACTCACTTAGACAT
Organism: Deinandra increscens subsp. villosa; assembly: GCA_039602395.1. Classification (NCBI taxonomy): domain Eukaryota; kingdom Viridiplantae; phylum Streptophyta; class Magnoliopsida; order Asterales; family Asteraceae; genus Deinandra; species Deinandra increscens. The sequence continues at coordinate 19,428,963 of JBCNJP010000009.1, forward strand.
TTTATCGAACACCTTGTGTGTGTACATATATGCACACACATAGCCCAATCAATTGAACCTTCCAATTAACCATTTAACATAATGTTGGTGAAATCCATCACCAATCCATCATCAATTCACCATATAACACCAAATTCATACAAGAAATCAAACAATGGGAGCAATTTCACAACTATCATATATGGTCATTTAACATGGAGTTTCAAGTATAAGAAATTTATGACTACTTCACCAATTGTTAATCAATTTAGAAAGTTATGCAACAATTCAAGTTCCTAACACCATAGGATTCATAAAACATTCACAATTTGCAGATTTGAACCCCAAATTTTCGAGCCTAACACATGCAACAAGATGGGGTTATACTTACTTGCTTCAAGAAGGTGTTTAGGACCAGAAAATACTCTTAATTCTTGAATTGATGCACCAAAATCGTAGCCTAAGCTTGCAATTGCTGAAATTTCGAGTTCTAGATGTGGAGGAGGGCTTGAGATGAATCTCTAGGTCGTGAATCACGACCCCCACCCCCATTCCACCTATTTTGTTAATTTTGATTTGGTTAATTACACATTTGGCCCTTCTATTTTCAGCTTTAGTTTAAAAAAATTAACCAAGATACCATATTACACCATAAACCCCATTATTTTCATATGTTGACAATTCTAGCAATATGTGGATGATTTGGGGCTACAAAAATTTAACATAACTAGACGTTAACGGGAATTTAATTATAAATTTTTTGGGATGTTACAACTCCACCCCCCCCCCCCCTTAAAGGAGTTTCGTCCCCGAAATGATTAATATACCGAATAGATGCGGGTAGTAGCGTTGCATCCCCACTTCAACTTCCCACGTCAACTCGAAGCGTTTTTCTACGCTCCCCTTGAACCAACACTTGGTTTACTTCTTTATTTCGTAGCCGCTTTACCTTGCGATCAGAATCGCTATAGGCATTTCCACATAGTTGAGCTTTTTGTCCACTCAACTTTTCGAGTAGTTCCAACTGGTAATATTACCCACTCGGGCTAGAATTTTAAAAGGTCCTATATTCCTAGGTCTTAACTCACCCCGCTTTTGAAAGCGGATAACACCCTTCCATAGAGATACTTTTAACAACACCATATCACCCTTTTTGAACCCAATGGGTCTCTGCTTTCCGTCCCCATAGGACTTTTGCCTATTTTTGGGCTGCCTTTAAGCGTACCCTTACCATGACCATATCATTTATGGCACATGTGTTCAACCATTGAAATCCTCTTATAACACTACAGCAATTAAACATACCATGTTGACCCTTTAGAGTCATCCAACTTATTTAACCCACTATCATGAGTTTCATATCTAGATTACCACATTCTTATGTGTTTGGTATAACAATTTGTCTAACATTGATCCACGGTTCCCACGAACCATTTATGATCATTTTTCCTTTGGTACATGATGATGGGTCCTATGACCCATTTACATCTATTGTTACCAAATTCTTGATTATTTATGGATCCTATGAACCATTTATAGTCACCCTCAGGATTTCATATATCATGACCTTTCAAACCATTTAATTTGTTTTAATTTGCCATGTAATCCTACAATATATAAATTTCACAATTGTGGCTTCTTAGAGCCATTTACCCTATTTGACCCATTAGCATGGGTTTCAACTAATTATATAAATCATTAGGCAACACTTCGCATTTTAGTATGGTTCCTACGAACCATTTATCTATTTCAACCCGTTTTTCCCTTAATGATCTATGGTTCCTACGAACCATTTATGATTTAGTTAACTCATGGAACATGGTAAGGGTTTTCTTGAACCATTTTCCTCCCTTGTGCTATACTTTGACTATTTTATGGTTCCAATGAACCCTTTATAGTCAACCTTCCTTATGTAATTTAACATGTATTTAGAATATTTTGAGGATACTTACTTGCATGGCAATCCTTTGTGCGTCTTCTGGAATCGGTCGCTTCCAGCGTCCTCCCTACTTTCGCAGTCCTCAATGCTTGTGGGTCTCACCCATGAAGTTGGGTCGATCACCCACCTAACAATGTTAGTCATTCAAGATGTACATGATAACCAACATAATTCACATTATGGGTTTTTCCTTGCGTTCAATAAAGGTTACAGTTTTACCTTTTGTTAAACATCTAATAATTTCATAGGGTTACGGGTTTTCTAGCATATGCAATAACCCGTTTCTCATTATTCTTTTTTATTTTTTAATTTTTTTTTTCCATTTCAAAATTTTACTTAATTCTCGACTTGGGTTTTAACCCAAATCACTTGAAATCAATCACATTATATAACTTGGCATCATTTAACAATTTTACGATATCACATATTAACGTAAATGAACCGTCCCAACGGCTTTATTAATTAAAGACATGGAACCGTTTCAACTTGTTAGTTCCATGGTTACTCATTAATCTTTCACTTATAACAACTTCATATAAGGTTCATCCTTTGTACATCTAGTGATATCCCAAATGCAACCTTGTTTCAAATTAATGGCTTTTTTAATTGCCAGTTTCATTAAATTGGTTTCACGGCTCCTAAAGAGTCATTTTGCCCACCAATTTCCATTTTCTTTATATTGGTTTCACGGCTCCTAAAGAGTCATTCTTCACCAATTTCCATTTTCTATGTATTGGTTTCACAGCTCCTAAGAGTCGTTCTTCACCAATTTCCATTTTCTTTATATTGGTTTCACGGCTCCTAAAAGTCGTTCTTCACCAATTTCCATTTTCTTTGTATTGGTTTCATGGCTCCTAAGGGTCGTTCTTCACCAATTTCCATTTTCTTTATATTGGTTTCATGGCTCCTAAGAGTCGTTCTTCACCAATTTCCATTTTCTTTATATTTCAATTTCAAATTATGACCTCATGGGTCCAAACTCTTATTTGACTCTATTTAGACACATGTGTATGCATTACCATTTATCAAAGTGTAATCTAGGTTGGGTAGTCCCACCTGGTTGTACCTTAGCATATGCCCATTATGCATTCGAGTCCCAGCCCCATGCATTTTGAAGTCATATGTGTCATCATTCATCCACTTGCTTGAGTACAATTTTCCTGCAAATTCAACGTGTCACATTTGACCACTTTTTGGGTTTTCCTTACCTATAGGAAGGTTGCCCATATGAACATAACTATTCGCATGTTTTCAAGATACAACATTGCCGAATTATTGAAGATCAATGTAGGGAGGAATTCATCTTTTGTTTAGTTTCATTGTAATAGTTTAGTTTCTTGTAAATGTTAGATTTTGGTAGGCTAGCGAAACTGTAAGCTACCGAGCGAAACTGTAGTTTCGCTCGGTACCTAGGTTAGACTGTCTCAGTGACAGTTTCGCTTGGCCAGCGAAACTGCCAGCGAAACTGTTCACTGGACAGTATAAATACGCAGCCTTGTGCAGCCTTTTGTAACTTTCTCAAGCATATTGAACCCTAATACAAGAAATCTTCATTTGGTGAGTTTTGGTGACGGCTAGGAGCTTATTTCAGTATATTGTAGCTTGTTAATCATCACTTATCAATCTATTGGTTCATATTGAGATTGTTCAAGGCTAGAAAACCATTTTAGTCATTGGAAATCTTATATTGTGTTGTTTATTTGGTTTTCTTCTCAAAAACACCTTCATTTGCACTGATAAAGATCAGTGAGGACCAACAATATGGTATCAGAGCCTTTGTGCTCTTGATTTTGGTGATTTTTTGGTGTTTTTGAAGCTTTTTGGGGTTTTCTTGTTCAAACCAATTTGGATCTTAAATCTGTGTTTTTGGATTGGAAATTGGTCGGAAATTGTGTGGTTTGATAGCAGGAAGCTATTGCAATCATTCCCGCTTCAATTGGTTGATTTTTGAGCTTTTTTGGTGATTTTTCGGGCTGAAAAACGCGTCCAGCGAAACTGCTGTTCTTCCAGCGAAACTGTAGTTTCTCTGGCAGAGAAACTGCCAGAGAAACTGTCAGAGAAACTGCCAGCGAAACTGCCAGAGAAACTGTAGTTTCTCTGCCAGAGAAACTGTAGTTTCTCTGCCAGCGAAACTGTCAGTGAAATTAAGCAAATTTCGAACGAAAGTTCACCGTTCTCGAGCGAATTTCCGGGCGAACCTCTGCCCGATTTGCGAGCGAACTATCGGGCGAACTTCATAAAAAAAAAAAAAACATAAAAAAAAAAAATTATTATATCATTTGGATCGCATACAATCGAAAAGAAAAGAAGAAGGAAAGAGAATGGAAGACATTGGCCGGGTGTTAATTGCTTTTCTTATGGGCTGAGACAATTTGATTTTAGACATATGTAACAAAGTCAAGCGTGATTGTGATGAAGCCAATTATTTGTTGCGAGAAAGTTGGAGTTTCAAACCTTTATCAATTGCCTACATGTTAGGAGGATCTACAATCGAGGGGGAGATTCACCATAACGAGCTTCAGATCATTGGTCATGTTGTGAAACGCAAGATGGAGTTAACCAGTATTCGATCAAGCTTCCATTAAGAGTATATGGAAACCATCAGTCTAGGGGGAGTATTATTGATTCATCAAATCAAGACTAATGGTTTCCAAGTCGAGACTGAACATGATGCAAGACGTTGATAATAGTAGACTAAGGGGGAGAATTGTAGAACCTGAAATGTAGTCTAATATTATCAACACTGTAAAGTCAACAGCAAGTTAAGTTGACGGGTTCGAATGATGGTTTTGGCATGTGGCGTTTGAATGTTGAAAAGACAATGGAGCTTATTGAAGACTAAATTTAGGGGCTTTTAATGTAATTTATTATTATTGTCATGTTTTAGTCTTTATTATTGTCTAGGGTGCTTATTGTAATTAGCCTATAGTCATTAGGCTATATATAGACAGTGTTAGGGGAAATTAGGTTAAGGCTTGGATGAACCAAATTAGATCTAGGAGGTTAATTTCCAGATTTTTGTAGATCTATTTGGGGGTTTTGAAAGATTATATCCATCTTCATCAAGTTCTTCATCTTCTATCTTTTTCTTTCTTACTTTTTACTCAATAATCTCAAAATATCTCATCTTTTTTGTTGTTTCTTTCTCAAATCACCAATCACTAGCACTGTAAAGATCATATTGGACCAACAGTTGGTCCGGGTTTTGGGATTTTTTTGAACCAAACCGTAACATACGGGTTCGATTTTTTTCAACCCAAACCAACCGGTTTGGTCCGGGTTTACTAGATCAGACAAACCGGGTTAACCGGTTTGGTTTACGGTTTTACCGGGTTGAACCGTCCAAAGATGCAAACTCCTTAAATTTTTTAGGTCGGTTTTGGGCCTGTTTTGTTTGTTACGGAATTTTCTTTTCAAAGGGCAAATTTGGGAATGCTCTTAAAATAGATGCTCTTAAAAAATAAAATGCAAGTTATGAATGCTCTTCCTGCCTTCCTAGTTTCTAGTTCCATGACTTGAAGGCTCGAACACGCATAATCTGTATCGTAATATTTGTAATGTGTTCGCAGATTTAGTTTTTGAACCGGATTTGGTATAATAAAGTGATCCCATACTTTAGACCTAAATTTCTTTTGCTATTGTTGTTGTTACACGTTGGATCATCGGTTTTGTTCTCTTCATCATCTTCTAAACTGATAGTATTAGTATCATTGTTATTCGAGATTGCTACCTATACATAAAGAAAAAAATTTATGACAAAACACAAAATTGCTTATAATGCTGTAATACTGTATTATCTAAAATCATTTCAATACTTTTCAAATAGGTCCTTCGATCAAGTTAGATTCTAAATATGTAATTTAATCCATCTCTACAAGTGATACTTTCGATGCTATTAATACATTCACATTTATCACATAAAAGTGAGAAACTAAAGGGACGCCAGGAAAGTTGAATGCGTGAATTGTGAAAATTGAATGCAAATTGCGTGTATCTAGATTACAAATAACTGAAAGAACGCCGGTAGGGTTTTTAAAAAATTTAAAAGTTAACATATAATATATATAAATATATAGTATATACAATATTACATTATATATATAAGACAACGGTCCGGTCCGGGTTGAAACCGCTCGTCATCATCCTAAACTGTAACCCGAACCGTAAATACCGGGTTTTTTTTTATGAACCATGAACCGGACCATTATAAAAATTATGAACCCAAACCGAATTTTTGGTCCGGTTTAACCGGTTTGGTTCGGTTTTTACGGTTTCTGAACACCCCTAATACCAACCTGTACTAATTAACCAGACCCTACAATACAAACATCAGTTAAAGGTACTTTTAAATAAAACGACCTAGAAATCCTAAATCCTTAGGCTATGTGTAATCGGGCGTTATAGCCCCAAAACCATCACTATGGCGCCCCTCATAGCGCCCCTGGGCACCCCCCGGGGCGCTATGTTGCTATATTTTGTCCGGTGGCGTTACCCACATCACGCCCAAACTTGTTCAAGAACTACCCACCAGTTTGCCATGTCCCAACCATAATGCTCCATGTCACACCCATCCCCCATAACCCCCCCCCCCCCCCCCTTCTTGACTACACACCCATCCTCCATAACCCCCATTTGGCCACGTCACTGCCACATGTCACGTAATGCCCCGTGGTGGGGCATTATGACTACACATAGCCTAATTCATATAAATTTTAATATTCTAAATGGCGATCCATGTACTCTTCAAATAAAACGACCTAGAAACAGCAAAAACTAAATGAAAAGCAAATACAGCTAAGAATCAGATGGGTTAAACCAAAATCAAGTAACAAACATATACAATTTAAAAATTAAAGCCGGAGGTTACTCGATTTCTTTAGGCAAGAAGATGGAAAAATGAAAGTCAATCACTGGAATGCGTAAAGGAAATGAAAATAGATCTTGAACTTTGTTAAGAAAATAGAGATGTGTGAAAGTTGACGTAATGTGCAGGAGGCATCAGGTGAATCAAACACATTGCAAAGCTATATACCTAGGCTATTGACAAGCGTCTTATAATAACGCAAAAACCAGATTAAAAAAAATAATCTTTCCTTTGATAAAAGAAAGTAAAAACTTTGTAAAAAGGTAATAAAATTTGAAACATTTACATATATCCTCTTATTAAGACATTTAATTATATATATATCCAAAGCTAAAATTTTATTACATATTTTCCCTTTCTCAAATAAAATTACCCATTTACCCTTTTAAATTAAAAAAAAAAATATGAGAAACCAGAATAATCAAATATCACATCTCTTCCTTCTCTCCCCCTTCCTTGTCTTCGATGAATTCTGATGGTTCAACACCAGTACCGGCGTCGGCACTTCCCACCGGCGTGTTTCACCATAGTCCGCCGGCACCTCCCACCGGATCTCCTTCTCCGTCCTTCGCAGTCGATCTTTCTCTGGCGCCGTCGGCTACCGACGGGATAAGTACACTACACACCATGGATCTAATCTCGACTACTTCAACTACACTTTGATCGTGAGTTCGATTACAAGATAGCCAGATCTGTTTGATTAATCGTCAGGAAAAAAATCCATTTCTGTTTGAAGCTACAATTCTCGAATCGGTGGCAATTTGAAACTGAAATAATCCAAATTCCACCGACTAAGATTTTAATCATCTATTGTTGTGTCAAATTAATTTGTTTGTTTAATGAAGAACTAGCTGAAGATATGTCAATTATTATGAGCAGCAAATTAATTTTATGATAACAAAGAGAACTAGGTGGATCATACTAATGATTTTGTAGATCACTATACGGTGTTTGTTTTTTTTTTCCCCCTTTGCTTCTTGTTTGCTTTTAGGTTGTAATTGTTTAAATTTGGGGTTAAATATGTAATTCATGATATTAGAAGGGGAAATATATAAATTTTAAAAAGGGTATAATAGTCATTTAATAAGTTATTTTAAATGAATTGAGTAAATTCGTAATATATATGTTTTAGTAAGTGAAATATGTAATTAAATTTTAAGCTTGGGTAAATACGTAATTAAATGACTTAGTAGGAAGAAATATGTTAATGTCCCATAAAATTTTAGTAGTGTTACAATTTAGTCATTCATATATTTCTTTTTCTAATAAATAATGATGTGGATTAAACTTAATTATTTGTCTTAAAAAAATAATTAAATATTTCTTTTTGATAAAATAATTGCACCTAGAATTGTACTAAACTATTGTACTAGTACTAAACTTCCTAAATATTACTGTATTTTTTTTCTTTTCTTTAAATCACGTAAACTTTTTTTTTCTTTAATTAACGCAAATCTTTTTTTTTTCTTTAAATATTTTACTTTTCTTTGAATAAAGTATCAACATTAAATATTTCTTTTTTAGTTTAAAAAAATTATTTTCTTAAACCATCTTTTTTCTTTAGATAATGTAAATTTTTTGTTTCCTTTAAATAATATTCTTTTCATTAAATAACGTATCAAGACTAAACTAATTTTTTTAAATCATCTACTAAGATACAGCAATCAAATCCAAACCAACAAAATTTATCTACGTTATCTAAAGAAAAAAAAAGATGGTTTAAGTAAATTATTTTTTTACAACTAAAAAAAAATATTTAGTGTTGATACTTTATTCAAAGAAAAGAAAATTATTTGAAGAAAAAATATTTACGTTATTTAAAGAAAGGGAAAAAATACGTCGTTTAAAAAAAAAAAACTAATGTTTAGGAAGTTTAGTAGAATTTTAGGTGCAATTATTTTATCAAAAAGAAATATTTATTTTTTTAAAGTCAAATAAGGGTAATGGTAATACCCACCTCAAGACCCCATGACCCCAAGCATTTGTAGGTGTCACCTTATTTTTCCTCACTCTCACACTTTTTGATGGTAATACCCACCCCAAGACCCCAAACCTCATTTTTTTATAAACTATTTAAATTAAAAATAACAACTTTTATAATATAAAATAAAAATTACAAATTCCTAAAAAATAAAATTTACAAATTCCTAAAAAATAAAAATTACAAATTCCTAAAAATAAAAATTACAAATTCCTAAAAAATAAAAATTACAAATTCCTAAAAAATAAAAATTACCAATTCCTAAAAAATAAAAATTTAAAAATAAAGAAGTCCTAAAAGTACTTATTTAAAAAATAAATCCTAAACATTACTTATATATATCGAAGAGGCGGGGCCGAATTTTTTGAACCAACGTACGAGACTCGTCGTCCAAATCTTCTAACGGTTTTTGAACCGTTTCGATCTCACGACACATTTGTTCGCGTTCCAAAATCTCGAGTTGTTTATTTCTATCCTCTTGGGCTTCTCATTGAAGTTTGAGCTTTTCCAATTGTATTTCGTTAAACGATTCAAAATGTTCGTCCCAATTTGAACTCGAAGACGCTTTGCCCTTCCCCTTCCCTTTTTGTTTGGCTTGTCGTTTAGCCTTTTGACAACCCATTGAAAGGGGTTCTGTAGGTCCGAGATCAAACCGTCAACACGATATCTAAACACAAGTGAGTGCGGAAACCTCAAATGTGTTTGATTCAAGAAACAAGTAGAAGAAATAGACTCAATCTATAAGAAAGATTGTGTCTTGAATGAAAAACACTACTTGAAGAAGCTGATCGTAAACTAGCAAGAGTACAGAAATCGTAAACTGCCTTTAGAATATATTGAAAAGCTTAACAAAATCATAAACAAGTGAGGCTTATATAGTACCTCATACAAGCCCTAATAAAAATCGTAAACAAGAAAGCAACCCACATGGCCCAATCGTAAACTATAATAAGTCTAATAACTAATAAACCCAAAACAATAAACTAGCCCAATAACTAATGTTCATGCCTTAATTAAATATAGCCCAACAATCTTCCCCTAGGCATGAACCATTAGACCTTTTACAGCAGCAGCAGATCGAATCTGAAAGTATTCTGAGCGTTGTTCGACCACCATCTGTTCGCCACAATCCGGTTTGCCGTCCCATGGAAGATCCCCACCCTCACAGCGTTTTCCATGTCATTTTCATCTCCGAGAATAGGCTGTGAGGCGAGCAGTTTGATATCCTTTTCTTCAAATCTTAGCAAATCAACCGGATCGTAAAAGCGAAACTGCCTCAAACCCTTGCAAAGAACCACCACCTCGTGTGTCGTTGGATCATAACACCAGCAGTCAAAGTTTTTGACCAAGGTACCATCTTCAATCTCATCCAACATATTGATAACTCTAGTGCGCTTGGTGGGTGGTCTCCTTGCTTCACCAATTGGCTCTCCAGTCACTGGGTCAGTTTCAGTCTGGACCCACCTAACTTGCTTTAGCTCAAAATTTGCAAAGTTATCTTCTTGATGATTCAGCAAATTATTTCTAATAAGATCTCCGTCAGGGCTGTTCCATCTGTTTATGTAGGGAGCTTGAAGCAGACTTCTAATCTCAGGCTCAGTCCAAGAATGGAATTGTGCACGAGTTCTGTAATATTCAACTGGACTATAGCCTTCACGGATCACAGCAAATAATTTCTTCTCGGTGTCATAATGCCAACACAAGATCGGTTCACAACTCCCCTTTTTGTCTATAGAGCTTTCACCAAGATCAAGAGAGTACTGAGTGGGGGCTGGTCCTTGAAAGAATTCTCGGAACCAGTTGTCGTGACCTTCAGGAGCTTTGGAGATGACCCTTCCACCTCGGGCATAATCAGACATCTCAATATTTTCATCTCCATCGTCTACATTCATTGCATCAGCACCTTGCACACCCTGTGATGAACTTTGTTCAGGGGCACCTGAAGATTTTGATTCCACGACACTTTTCAAGTCAGTAAACTTCTTCTTAAGGTCCATTAAAGTCTCATAGAGCCACTTCATTCTATTTTTATCTGCCACCTCCTTTTCTCTCATCCTTCAGTTCTCATCCTTAAGTGCCTTTATCTCATTTTCTCTGAATCTATTCTGAGATATCAAAAAGTTGATATGAGGATCAGTGCTTATCCTCAGATCAATCGGAAGTTCAGCAGATTAGAAGGGCCTGAAGCTAGGAATAGCTGTTGGCTGACTTATCACAGGAGCAGCGCTCACTCTCACTGGGCTACGTTCGGATAGAAGTGGAGTTTCAGTCTGAGCAGGAGCAGGTTGATCTTGAACATTTTCAGCAGCTGTTTCTTCTTGAGCACTGGGACCCTCAGAACTGGGCCCTGCTGGTTGTACTATCATTAAGCTTGAGCTTGTCTTTGTAAGCTTGAATCTTATGCTTCTTGGATCAGACCTCTTTCTTGGAGAAGGTTCACGTGCAGGAATGGGTTCTTCAAGAAGATCCTCTACGTTCAGATTTAGCTCGGGAGGAGTTGTATCACTGCCCGATGAACCGATCATGTCATCTCTTGACCTTTTAAGGTTAAGAGGCCCCAAATCCCCATAAATGTCATCATCTGTAATCTCTTGACCGGCAAGTATGTCATCCATCACATTCTCTTCATCGGAGGGTATTATCACATCTTCTTCTTGTACATTTACAGCCGGAGTTGCTGCAATGTCTTGATCTTCAGCAACAGTTGCATTAACATTAGGCACATCGGCTTCAGGTTCATCCTCATCAAACTCTTGTTCCCTTGCCACCTCGGGAAACGCACCCCTCTTTACCCATTCAAGTCTTCCTTGAAAGCTGTTTTTACCCTTTCTATCTTGGGTTTGAAGACCAAAAACCCCACAATCCATCACTTTTATGTCCAACTTTTCTATCATTTCTTCAATCATTGGGTATTTCTTCATGATCACCATTTGCACAAACCGTGGTGTCATCAGGAACTGTTCTCTGGCGCTTAGGTCAGCATTGCCTATCAAATCTAGTAACATCATCTTGGAGAAATTGAAGTTCCAATCTAAGGCCAATGCGACAAAAGCAGTTCCATGAAGCTTGTTTAGCTGATCAAAGCTTGTTCTTTTACCCAGAAAGGATTTCTGCATGTAGTGCGCCAGGCATCTCCAGTAATGCGGCAACAGCTTCTTAAAGATAGGCGGGAACTTTCCTTCATAGCCCATAGATTATGCTCCCGCCAACACAACTTCCTTCGAATATTCAATCGGATCGATGGCACGATCATTGATGTTCAGCCCATTTCTGATGTCATCCTCCTTAATCACAATCTCCCTGTTCTGAATCCTTGCAGTAATTGTTGTTTTATCTGCATCAGCTCTTGCAGTACCCCAGAACTCCCTCACCAGCATCTCTTCAATAAGTACATTCGTCCTCAGGGCATGATTTATCTTGCAAGTATTCATCCCGGCTACCAGAGAGTAAAATAGTTCCATATGCTTCTCCGGAGGATCTTCAAGATATGCAGGAATGCAATGATCCGGTTCGAACTTTATCTCTTCGTCTAGCATCTCGTCTGCCATCTGAGAAAGACAAGACACATGCATCAGACTTATTCATCAAATCTTAATTATGTTTGTCAACACCTTCTTGAAGTTCAATTGATTATCACGTTTAAATTTTTTAGGATCAGAAAATCTCATTTTAAACCTTCAAGATAGAGATTTGATTTTGAATCACACGTTCACAAACAACATAAAAATTTTAACTTATACATGTTTAAGTTTGATGAAATTCTAAAAAGACTTAGGTGTTTATGATTTTCATTGAAATTAATCAACTGTTTACGATCTTATAGTGGGTTTACGATCCTAAAACCGGGTTCACGATTGGGTCCAGTCGGGAACACTAAGTCCAATCGTAATCTCTATAAAATCCTTTAGCCCGATCGTAAACACCGAATGTCGTAAACATGTGTCGGAAACATCAATCATGAACATCGATCGTGAACTCCGATCGTAATCTCGGATCGTAATCACGAAACGTCTTCTTCCTCATCGAGATTATCGTAAACACACCATCCGCAATAGCCGGACCGGCAATCATCTCGTAAACGCATTAAAACACATCACATAACCAAAATAACCACAACAGACTACCTTTATGAGATATGATCACCAAAACGACTTCAAATCTTGAGTAATCGACTCGAAATTTTACGGTAAAACAAAAATTGTCACCGAGTGAAGAAAACAGCGATTTGGGGTTGAGAAAAGAAGGGGATCGAACGATTAAAGGGTGGTTCCTGGTCGGAAATCGAAGACGAACACGGTGGAGGGCTTGGATTATACGGACGGTGGTCGGAGATGAGCTCGATCAATTTTCCGGTGAGATTGAGCGGCGGTTAGGGTTTCAGTGAGATGGATCGTAAACGCAGGAGGGAGAGAAATGAGTTGATCGTAAACCAGATTTGGGTTTTATATCCTTTTTTACAAAATTTCATTTAGGCCCCCTCAAAATTAAAAACTTTCAAAACCTTCCAAACCTCTTAAAAGATGTTAATTCTCTTAAAAAATGTTTAACTTTGAGAAATATTTGAGAATTTTACGAAGCTTCCCCTCAGACTTAACCCTGAGTATCTGATCATGATCATAAAATTAAAATTTAAATTTTAAACACATAAAGACTTTAACAAAAATTTAACAACTTAAAACAGATAAAATGCCTCAAAATCAAATATTTACAAACTTACCTCAGAAAATTTAAGTATTTACATGCCTGGTGCTGATAATTGATATTGATATTATCTGACGAGTCTTTGACCGAGGAACCCTTTTCAGCCTCCGTTATTTGACGCTCTAGACAATTGCCAGGTGATTTGAACACAGAAACTCACATCCAGTTAAGTGCTTAAATATGGTACAATTTTACCGATATGTTTAACCGTCCCCACACCCAATTTTTCATAGCAAAACCTACCCGACCTCAGAGTTTATTGAGGATTCACAAACCCCCAACTTGAGGAACCTTGCAACACTGCTTTGACTACCACTTCTTTCAATTTTCATGAATTATCGGTTGGTGATCAGGTCGGCCGCATAAGCACGCAGAGAAGACCAACAGAATAATTTTATTTTCTTTTCTTTTTCCTTTTCTTTTTCACAATTTTCTTTTTCACAATTCTTTTTCTTTTTCTTTTTCTGTGGTGTTGTCATTTACAGTATAAACATGGCGTGTGAGAGAGTGAATACTAGGTAAATACCACTCTCAACCCATTTTTGTCGGGTCTCAGTTTTTTAAACCATGTAGACTAGGATGGGAAACTAAACATTTATAGAGTTTAAGATTACTGCACTTACATAGATGGTCATAGTTTTGGTTGAGCTTACCGACATATCATCTTTGAGCAGTCTTTCACATCAGCCTTACACGTGTCAGTCTCCGACCGTCTTTGAACATTTTAGCACGTCCTATCAAAAGACATCATAAAAACTTTTTAGTTCAACCAGCACCATTTCTTCCCCTGTTTTTGTGAGACTTTTGAAATAAGACTCAGTTTTTCAGTCAAATTCCATTTTTTTTTAAATAAAATACCAAAGACTTTGTACAAAAACAAAATGATCAGATCATTCCTCGAAGGAAATCATCTTTAGGCCTTCAACACATGATTCAAAATTTGGACGAGGAAGGGGTTTTATAAAAATGTCCGACACATTCTGATCGGAGCTTACCTTTTGAAGCTGAATTAGCTCCCGATCATAGCAATCACGAATGAAATGTACCTTTATATCTATATGCTTGGTTTTGGAATGTTGGACGGGGTTTTTTACAATTTTCAGAGCAGCAGCGTTATCACAATAGATAGGAGTGTTAACGAATTCCATACCGTAATCTGTGAGCTGATTTTGGATCCATACTACCTGTGAAGTACCGGCAGATGCTGCCACGTATTCAGCTTCGGCAGTTGATTTTGATACGGTATGCTGCTTTTTGCTCTGCCAAGAGATGAGCCTATCTCCCAGGTACTGACATCCTCCAGTAGTAGATTTCCTGTCAAGGTCACTACCTCCATAGTCACTGTCAGTAAAAGCATATAATTGAAAATCAGTTTTCTTTGGGTACCAAAGACCAAGCCTAGGCTTGCCCTTCAGATGCCTAAAGATACGCTTAACAGCAGATAAATGTGAAAGTTTAGGGTTAGCCTGATAGCGTGCACACACACAAACTGCATGCATGATGTCTGGCCTGCTGGCTGTCAAGTACATAAGTGATCCAATCATCGACCGATACTGGAATTCACTCACTGGTTCCCCATTAAGATCAGCTGACAAAAGTGGCCTGGATGCCATGGGAGTGGAAATGGGCTTTTAATCCTGCATCTTGAATTTCTCCAGAATCTCATTCACATACTTTGCCTGATGAATAAGAATTCCCGATTCATCCTGTTTGACTTGTAATGCAAGAAAGAAACTCATCTCCCCTTGGTCACTCATTTCAAACTTTTTCCTCATAATCTCTTCAAATTCAGTGCACAATTCCTCGTTTGTTGATCCGTAGATAATGTCATCTACATAAACTTGCACCATGATTATGCCCTCCTTCACCCGCTTCCTAAACAACGTTTAATCAACCACTCCTCTTGTGTATCCATTCTCCACCAAGTGATTGGACAGAGTTTCATACCAGGTGCGCGGAGCTTGATGCAAACCATACAAGGCTTTATCTAGCACATAAACATGGTCAGGATTTTCTTCATCTATGAACCTTGGTGGTTGAGTTACATAAACCTCTTCATTCATCTCTGCATAAAGGAAGGCAGTCTTCACATCCATATTATGTACCGTAAAATTGAGATACGATGCCACAGCCAGAAAGATCCGAATTGCTTCCAATCTTGCCACCGGAGCGTATACCTCATCGTAGTCAATCCCATGAACTTGCCTGTGCCCTTGTACTATCAATCTCGCCTTGTTTCTGACAATAATTCCGGTGTCATCCTTTTTGTTCTTATATAACCACCTCGTAGGAATAACCTTCTTGTCTGCTGGCCTCTTCACAAGTCGCCACACTCCCAGCTTTGAGAACTAATTCAATTCATTGTGCATGGCCTCCATCCAATTTGGATCTTTGAGAGCAACCATCACATTTGGAGGCTCAATCTGGGAAATGAAACAGGAGAACATGCAGAAGTTAATGTTTCCCGTGCGGCTTCTAGTGGTGACTCCTGCTGTCACTGGCCCAACCACGTTACTGAGTGGATGATCTCTGTTTATTCTACTCTCTTGGACATCAGGCACTGAAGCAGTAACAGGCAGGTTAGTATTAATAATATCATCAGACATACCTGGGCCTTGAGAATCCACTGGAGCATCGCGTGTTCCTGAACATTCTGGAACATTTTGTGACAACCGGCAATTTCCCAGGTTAACCCCGTTAATAACTTGTGTTATATTTTGATAACGTCCGTTACTTCGGTTAACTAGAATAGTTATATGAACATCGCACATGAGTCTAGACGTCGGTTAACTAACTGGAATAATTATAATTTATGATTTTATATAGATTATATTTTATGAGTTCACGAAAACGTTTTGTCAATTTATGTGGCAATTATATTTACTTTCTTTTTATGCGGTATATATGTGTATATGTACGCATGTCATTTTATGATTCTACGTGACGGTGTATCACGTATTCAGACGAAGTATTTCTATAATATTATAGGAATTTAAAAACGTATAGTTATGGAGTTATAGCTATGATTTTATGTGAATCTTAGCGGATAATTAGAGATTGCTATCCATGATTTTATTTGGTCGTTTAAGTTTATATTTCTCATAAACGCTACACGTTTTACGGTGTCAAAATGCATACTCTCGTTTGGCCATCGTTACGTTTTTTCGTTAGTCCCGTTAGCCTTTTATAAACCCGAGGGACTATTCTCGCCAATTTCTAAACCCTTTTCTTTTGAAAAAACTTGAATGGCCATTAATGTAATTACCCTAAACCTTGTGTCACCTTGTAAATTTCAGAGGGACTAATCATGTCACTTTCCAATAGTCAATTAAATGACATTTACGTACTGTAAATGGTGAATCGGTTTCGACCGATCGACATACTCGTCGTCGGTTTCAATTGGAGCTAATCAATCCCCCATTCAAGTCTCATTTGATTGCAAGAATCATATTATCACTCAAGAACCATTCAGTTGCAAAACACACAACCCTCTCGATAGTCCTCTGCCTTTCTCTCGTTTTTCTCTATTTTCCGGTGAACTCAAATTCCGGCCAAAAGACCCACCGAATCACCACCATTCCATAACCTCTGTGATCGTGAAGCCATGAGGAACAACTAGGTGTTAACGGTTTTGCGAATCGTAACCGTGCTCGGAGGTCGCGATTCAAGTTCGGGTTCTATTTCGGCTTCAAAAACTCATCTTTTCTCGATTCCGATTCGAGGTAACCATTTATCTATGTTAATCGCACGTTTCGTGAGTCTCGTTTTCAAGTTTCAGGTTTTTCCGGTCGCCGGAAAATATCTCCGGCGACATTAGGGTTATTATGGAAGTGATGACACTCGACAGTACACAATATATATAATGCGTGTCGGTTTAAAAACCAAATGGGCCGGGTGTCCCAGTGGCCGGGTGCGTAACCCTGAAACGCGGAGGTCGTGGGTTCGACTCCCCGCAGCCACATTTCCTTTTCCTGTTTTGTTTTCTGAACCAGTTGTGATGCTACTGAACGTATAAAACCATTACTTTCAAGATTGCTTACAAACCAATCCCCCAGCCCAATGGTCAGGGCATTGCACCATAACCCTGAGGTCACGGGTTCGAGTCCCGTGACCACCATCTTTGCTGTTTTATTTAATTTTTTGAAGATTTCAAGTTTTCTTGGTCCAAAAATCAAAGCATTAGTGAACGTCTATTAAATCATGACTCCTAAAGTTTTCATATAACCCGTTAGAGTACTCGTTGAGTTTTATATTATGAAGACGATAAGATTTAAATAAATCTAAAAATTCAATGATTTCGTTATTATTAATAAAAATTGTTATAAAACATGGAAATATATATAAGTATATATATATTTGATTTATTGTCATACGAACGTCTTAAAGATGTTCTTTAAACTCTTGAATTTATGTCACGACACATAAATATATATTTAGGACGTTTTATTTCATTTTCGATTACGCCACGATATCTATATTTACGAATATAAATATATATATTTACCGATGATCCCTATATTCATTATTTGGGATGACTCACGCACATTGATATTTGTAAATCTTGTGTCCTTGATTTAAGTGTCATTTTGACTACTTTCGAACAAACGATTTTCGCTACGAATTGGAATTGTCACCTACGTCATATTTGAAATTACTTGTTATAGTACCGTCGTCTAGGCTATGTGACTCATGTGCGGACACACACTTACGTATGTAAATTCAATAGGTGCTTGGTAGTTACGCAAGACTCGAAGTCTTACTAAATTGTAGCAGCGCACCCTAAGGTGAGTTTCACAACCTTTACGTTATGTCTGGTTTTGGACGATAACACACGCAAACACGTTACACCCGGGTTAGGGTGATAACTCAACAACGTTTATGTATGATTAAAGTAGAAATCCAACATATATCACATGTTCACGTAAAATGCTTATCTTTGAAAGTCCTTACTTATCGAACCGTTAATAGTTTATAGCGAGGGGATATTGGGTAGTACTACTGGGGTCTGACAAACCCCACTCAGCGGGCACGAGATGCACCACCCGACTGGCGGTCGGACTGAGGACAATGTCAGCCTAAACTTACCGTGATCGAGTAGACACGGGGAAGGCAAACCACGTAAGGAATTATTCCTACAACTAATTGGTCAGCTTCGGTTGCGAACGTTTTAGTGACATGAACTTAGGCTCGCTACCTACGATATGGATTGTACTGTTAATATACATGCTTATATACGAATAAAAACTGTTGTATTCGTACTGCATAACTATACTAGGTATACTTATGTGCTTATGTGAACTCACCAACATTAGTTGACACTTGCTCTTATGCATGCTTTGCAGGACGCTAGGAGAATCGGATTTTTGGGCACGTACGCTGGTTAAACCTTTCATTTTGGGAATCCGTTTTTAACATTTTCAAAACTTAGTCTTAAACTGGTTGTTTACTTAATGGGCGCTTGTTTTTGCGCGACATTACTTATTTATGCTTCCGCTGGATTTTAAACTTTAACTCTGGTTTTAATATTTCCCGTCTGGAAATATATTTACATTTTGAACCCTTAACTTATGTTTAATGTAACTAATGACTCGGGTCCTGGTCTGGTTCACACCCCACACGGTAAAACTCCGTTAGTGGAAATTGGGGGTGTGACAGATTGGTATCAGAGCCCTTGGTTGCAGAGAACTAGAATTTTCAAAATTCTAAACTGTAACTGTTTTCGAACATTAGTTACAACAATTCCCAAAAACATTTTCTTTTCGCGTGCCAAAAATCGATTACTCACATTAGATTGTTTTCCTTTTGCTTGTGTCTGTCTGGGTATTGACAGTATGGAACCACACGATAACACGAGGGGTAAGGGAAAGAAAATTGCCAACGAACAGTCATCATCCTCTAACCAACAAGGCCGCGAGCCTGAACAACCTGAGTACACAATAATGGATTTCCTTCGGGATCAGCACATACGTCCTGATAGGCACGCACCAGGCGATTACAGCTGGCTGAATCCAGCAACATATCGGTTACTTGACATGTATCATGTGCCGGGCAGAGTTGACTTACCCTTTGATTTGCAACGGGTCGCTGCGGGATTGATTGCAGCGTATGACAACACTCTTGGAGAAACCAGACAAAATTCCATCAGCAATCGCACACGCGATAGAGAAATTGAGCGATTGCGGGCCGATCAAAGGGAACAGGAAACCTACCACTACAACTTGTCCCAGGGGGTAATGGGTATCCGTAATAGGGTCACCGAGCTTGAGTCACGACCCAATCCAGCAAATTTGGAGCATGAACTGCATCAAGCACAACATCAGATTGCCGAACTCCAACATTCCAATGCAGTGCTTCAACACTCCAACGCGACACTTGCGGCGCAGGTCGCCACCCTCCAAGTGCAAATGGCAGCCCTGCAAGTTCAAGGTGCTCCTGTTCAGGAAGAAGAGGAGGAACCCTTCGAAGAGGAACCTTTTGAGGATGAGCCTCAAGAGGACATGGAGGAAGAACCAGATGTTATTGATCCATGATCTAATATGTCTTCTTTTCTTCTATTTTGTTACTTTGAAATAAATTTGACTGGGTGTTCATTTTATTTTGAATGTTTTCAAATACTGGGATATCTTATGGTTGGATTTTAAATTTTGTAATGGATATTACATCTTTATTTTACCAATGCGTTTCTAAAAATTATGTCATGTGATGGATGGATGCATGAATAATTGTTTAAGTGCTTAATGAAATTAATATTGGGTATATTAATAATTTGAATGATTTGCATGAAAAAAACAAAGTCATGGCTGAACACCTCACAGCAGCTCAGATCCAAACGTTGATAAATGAAAACGTTGCGGCAGCACTCGTCGCGGCTCAAGTGCAAGGAAACAATAACAGTGTTAAGTGAAAAAGACGAAAAATTGACTGCATTTTTTTTCTTCTCCCACTTTACAAAATTATTCTCCGAAATAACTTCATGAAACAACTCAAGGCCCAGATCAGTGCACCTTCAAAACTTACATGGATTGTAAGCCGCTCATCTTCAAGGGTGATGAGGGAGCCGTGGGTCTATTGCGATGGCTCGAGAAGTCAGAAAAGGTGTTCTCAATGTGTAACTGCCCAGCTGCGAATCGGGTCAATTTCGCAACTGCTACACTCGAGGGAGCTGCCCTCACTTGGTGGAACGCGCAAATCCAAATGTTAGGGCTCGACGCAGCGAATGCTATGACTTGGAAGGAATTCAAGGATGCTATAATTGAGGAGTATTGTCCTCGCGATCAGGCCAAAAGGTTGGTAGGTGAGTTCCAGTAATAATAACAACACCAATAGTGGAAACAACACCAATAGTGGAAACAACACTGGGAGGTCCTCTAACTCTCACAATCAAAACAAGAGGTACAACAATTCCAGGGGTGACTATAATAACAGTAACACCAACAGCGGAGGCGATAATCAGAACCGCCAAGGTGGTAGCAATCAGAATAACAATGGGTACAAAGGACGAGCACCTTTCTGCGATCGGTGCAACCAACACCACAATGGGGGCATGCAAGAAGCTCACCTGTGAGCGTTGTGGTAAAGGGGGCCATGAGGCTAAGAACTGTTGGGGTGAACTACAAAACCGTCCGAATCAAAATCAGAATCAGAACCAGAGGCAGAATAATGAAGGCCCTAGGGGTGTTATGAGTGTGGAAAACCAGGGCACTTGAAGCGGGACTGCCCACAGCTTCGAAAGAATAACAACAATGCTGGCAACAACAACAATCACCGTAACAACAATAACAACGGTGGTGATGGTGGTAGAAACGGTGGAGATGGAGCCAAAGGGCTAGCTTTCGTTATGGGTTCCGGTGAAGCAAGAAACGATACCAACGTCATTACTAGTAAGTTTCTCCTAAACAACTACTTCGCAAATGTCTTATTTGATACTGGTGCTGAGAAAAGTTTTATCTCGACTAAGTTCTGTAAGTTGATTAAGGCTACCCAAACTCCACTAAAAGCTAGGTATACGGTTGAATTAGCAAATGGTAAGCTTCTTGACACCACTCACTTAGTTGAAAACTGCACATTAGAACTATCTGGTCATAAACTAAGTATAGACCTTATGCCTTTTACCATCGGTAGTTTCGACGTCATAGTGGGCATGGATTGGCTATCCAAACATCAGGCGGAAATTGTCTGTCAAGAAAAAGTCATACGAATACCTGTCGCCGGATGGAGAAGTACTCTCGATTCAGGGAGAAAAGGGAGGTGTTGTCTCCGGAATCATATCATACCTTAAGGCGCAGAAGTGTCTTCGGAAAGGACACGTGGCAATCCTGGCTACAGTTACGGACCAAACCAGGGTAGAGAGAAACATTGAAGATTTCCCGATTGTACGTGATTACCCAGAGGTATTTCCTGAGGAATTACCTGGCCTTCCTCCATTTCGGCAAGTAAAATTTGGAATTGACCTCGCTCCGGGAGCAGCTCCGATCGCGCGTGCACCGTATCGGCTAGCAGTGAACGAATTGAATGAACTATCCACACAACTGCAGGAACTGCTAGATAAAGGTTTTATTAGACCTAGCTCGTCACCATGGGGAGCACCTGTGTTATTCGTCAAAAAGAAGGATGGCACATTCAGGATGTGTATTGATTACCGCGAACTTAACAAAGTCACTATCAAGAATCGATACACTCTTCCACGAGTAGACGATCTCTTTGACCAGCTTCAAGGATCCAGTTACTATTCCAAGATTGATTTAAGGTCTGGTTACCATCAGCTTCGAGTCCGTGAGGAGGATATCGAAAAGACAGCCTTCAGAACACGCTACGGTCATTATGAATTTTTGGTCATGCCTTTCAGGCTGACAAATGCACCAGCTGTGTTCATGGATCTCATGAACCGTGTGTGCAAGCCCTATCTGGATAAGTTCGTCATAGTATTTATCGACGACATCCTCATCTACTCCAAGACGAAAGAAGAACACGTGGAACATCTACGGTTAATCTTAGAATTGTTAAAGAAAGAACAACTCTACGCAAAATTCTCTAAGTGCGATTTCTGGATCCGAGAGGTTCAATTTCTGGGTCACATCGTCAACGAGCAAGGTATTCACGTTGACCCAGCCAAGATCGAGGCCATTAAAAGTTGGCCTACCCCTAGAGCTCCGACGGAAATTCGCCAATTCCTAGGTTTAGCAAGTTACTACCGTCATTTTATAAAGGGATTTTCTCAGTTAGCTCACCCATTGACTGCTCTTACGCACAAAGGGGTTCAATACAGATGGGGTGACAAAGAAGAGGCAGCCTTCCAAGCTTTAAAAGAGAAACTTTGTACTGCACCTATATTATCTTTACCTGATGGGATTGACGATTTCGAGGTCTATTGTGACGCGTCAATCCAGGGACTCGGATGTGTTTTGATGCAAAGAGGTAAAGTCATCGCATATGGGTCAAGGCAATTAAAGTCTCATGAGAAGAATTACACAACTCACGACCTAGAGTTGGGCGCAGTTGTTTTTTCCTTGAAATTTTGGAGGCACTACTTATACGATACCAAGTGTACGATATTCACTGATCACAAGAGCCTCCAACACATATTTGATCAGAAAGAACTCAACATGAGGCAACGTAGGTGGGTCGAATTGCTAAACGACTACGATCTAGCAATAAAGTATCATCCAGGCAAGGCCAACGTCGTGGCCGATGCCTTGAGTAGAAAAGAGCATGTTAAACCTAGAAGGGTTCGAGCTCTTCAATTAACGATCCGTACGGGGCTACCGGATAGACTCCGGGATGCTCAGAAAGAGGCCCTGAAGGAGGAGAATTTTGGGTCTGAATCATTACGTGACATACATGGAACTTCTGAAGTTAAGTCTGATGGACTTCGTTATTATAATGACCGTATATGGGTACCTTTGCATGGAAACCTTAGAGAACTAGTGATGGACGAGGCTCACAAGTCCCGTTATTCGATCCATCCAGGTTCTGACAAAATGTATCAAGACTTAAAGGGGCTATATTGGTGGCCTAATATGAAAGTTGATATCGCTAGATATGTCAGCAAGTGCTTGACGTGCGCGAAGGTCAAAACGGAACATCGAAAGCCAGCAGGGTTACTGCAACAACCTAAAATTCCTGAATGGAAATGGGAAGAAATCTCGATGGATTTCATCACGGGATTGCCCCGTTCTTCTGGCGGTAACGATATGATTTGGGTTATCGTTGACCGGCTAACAAAATCCGCCCATTTCCTAGCTATCAAAGAAAGTGACAAAACAGAGAAACTTGCAAAGATATACCTCAAGGAGATTGTCAAGTTTCACGGAGTGCCTTTATCTATTATCTCTGACCGAGACCCTAGATTTACTTCAAATTTTTGGACATCCTTACAAGAGGCGATGGACACTCGCTTAGATATGAGTACCGCGTATCATCCTCAAACAGATGGACAGACTGAACGTACAATCCAAACTCTCGAGGATATACTTAGAGCATGTGTGCTCGACTTCGGGAAAAATTGGGAAACTCATTTACCACTGGTAGAATTCTCCTACAACAACAGCTACCATACCAGTATTGGAGCCGCTCTATTTGAGGCTCTTTACGGACGGAAATGTAGATCGCCGGTCTGTTGGGCTGAGGTCGGTGAGAGCCAACTCACTGGACCTGAATTAGTACACGAGACCACTGAAAGAATCGTGCAGATCAGAAACCGCATGAAAGCGGCAAGAGATAGACAAAAGAGTTATGCGGATAAACGCCGAAGGCCTTTGGAATTTAAAGTCGGCGACAAAGTATTATTGAAAGTTTCGCCTTGGAAAGGCGTCGTACGCTTTGGCAAGCGCGGGAAGTTGAATCCCCGCTATGTAGGACCATTCGAGATCACCGAAACTATTGGTCCGGTGGCTTACCGTTTAAACTTACCTCCTGAGTTAGATGGAGTGCACAACGTGTTTCACGTTTCGAACCTGAGAAAGTGTTTAGCAGACGACACTCTTATAGTTCCAGTAGAAGAACTGCAAATCGATGAACAACTGCGATTTATCGAACAACCCGTGGAAATCATGGGCCGTGAGGAGAAAACCTTGAAACGAAGTAAAATTCCCATCGTCAAAGTGAGATGGCAATCTAAACGTGGACCAGAGTTCACGTGGGACCGTGAAGATCACATGAGAAAGAAATATCCTCACTTATTTGATCAGGCCTCAACATCTAATTAAGGTATGAGTTAAATTTTGGGACAAAATTTCCTTAACAAGGGGATGATGTAGCAACCCTAAAATTTTTCTTTTCCTTCCACAGAAACCGTAACGACTTAAGGCAATTTTCGGGACGAAAATTCCTTAACAAGGGGATGATGTGACAACCGGCAATTTCCCAGGTTAACCCCGTTAATAACTTGTGTTATATTTTGATAACGTCCGTTACTTCGGTTAACTAGAATAGTTATATGAACATCGCACATGAGTCTAGACGTCGGTTAACTAACTGGAATAATTATAATTTATGATTTTATATAGATTATATTTTATGAGTTCACGAAAACGTTTTGTCAATTTATGTGGCAATTATATTTACTTTCTTTTTATGCGGTATATATGTGTATATGTACGCATGTCATTTTATGATTCTACGTGACGGTGTATCACGTATTCAGACGAAGTATTTCTATAATATTATAGGAATTTAAAAACGTATAGTTATGGAGTTATAGCTATGATTTTATGTGAATCTTAGCGGATAATCAGAGATTGCTATCCATGATTTTATTTGGTCGTTTAAGTTTATATTTCTCATAAACGCTACACGTTTTACGGTGTCAAAATGCATACTCTCGTTTGGCCATCGTTACGTTTTTTCGTTAGTCCCGTTAGCCTTTTATAAACCCGAGGGACTATTCTCGCCAATTTCTAAACCCTTTTCTTTTGAAAAAACTTGAATGGCCATTAATGTAATTACCCTAAACCTTGTGTCACCTTGTAAATTTCAGAGGGACTAATCATGTCACTTTCCAATAGTCAATTAAATGACATTTACGTACTGTAAATGGTGAATCGGTTTCGACCGATCGACATACTCGTCGTCGGTTTCAATTGGAGCTAATCAATCCCCCATTCAAGTCTCATTTGATTGCAAGAATCATATTATCACTCAAGAACCATTCAGTTGCAAAACACACAACCCTCTCGATAGTCCTCTGCCTTTCTCTCGTTTTTCTCTATTTTCCGGTGAACTCAAATTCCGGCCAAAAGACCCACCGAATCACCACCATTCCATAACCTCTGTGATCGTGAAGCCATGAGGAACAACTAGGTGTTAACGGTTTTGCGAATCGTAACCGTGCTCGGAGGTCGCGATTCAAGTTCGGGTTCTATTTCGGCTTCAAAAACTCATCTTTTCTCGATTCCGATTCGAGGTAACCATTTATCTATGTTAATCGCACGTTTCGTGAGTCTCGTTTTCAAGTTTCAGGTTTTTCCGGTCGCCGGAAAATATCTCCGGCGACATTAGGGTTATTATGGAAGTGATGACACTCGACAGTACACAATATATATAATGCGTGTCGGTTTAAAAACCAAATGGGCCGGGTGTCCCAGTGGCCGGGTGCGTAACCCTGAAACGCGGAGGTCGTGGGTTCGACTCCCCGCAGCCACATTTCCTTTTCCTGTTTTGTTTTCTGAACCAGTTGTGATGCTACTGAACGTATAAAACCATTACTTTCAAGATTGCTTACAAACCAATCCCCCAGCCCAATGGTCAGGGCATTGCACCATAACCCTGAGGTCACGGGTTCGAGTCCCGTGACCACCATCTTTGCTGTTTTATTTAATTTTTTGAAGATTTCAAGTTTTCTTGGTCCAAAAATCAAAGCATTAGTGAACGTCTATTAAATCATGACTCCTAAAGTTTTCATATAACCCGTTAGAGTACTCGTTGAGTTTTATATTATGAAGACGATAAGATTTAAATAAATCTAAAAATTCAATGATTTCGTTATTATTAATAAAAATTGTTATAAAACATGGAAATATATATAAGTATATATATATTTGATTTATTGTCATACGAACGTCTTAAAGATGTTCTTTAAACTCTTGAATTTATGTCACGACACATAAATATATATTTAGGACGTTTTATTTCATTTTCGATTACGCCACGATATCTATATTTACGAATATAAATATATATATTTACCGATGATCCCTATATTCATTATTTGGGATGACTCACGCACATTGATATTTGTAAATCTTGTGTCCTTGATTTAAGTGTCATTTTGACTACTTTCGAACAAACGATTTTCGCTACGAATTGGAATTGTCACCTACGTCATATTTGAAATTACTTGTTATAGTACCGTCGTCTAGGCTATGTGACTCATGTGCGGACACACACTTACGTATGTAAATTCAATAGGTGCTTGGTAGTTACGCAAGACTCGAAGTCTTACTAAATTGTAGCAGCGCACCCTAAGGTGAGTTTCACAACCTTTACGTTATGTCTGGTTTTGGACGATAACACACGCAAACACGTTACACCCGGGTTAGGGTGATAACTCAACAACGTTTATGTATGATTAAAGTAGAAATCCAACATATATCACATGTTCACGTAAAATGCTTATCTTTGAAAGTCCTTACTTATCGAACCGTTAATAGTTTATAGCGAGGGGATATTGGGTAGTACTACTGGGGTCTGACAAACCCCACTCAGCGGGCACGAGATGCACCACCCGACTGGCGGTCGGACTGAGGACAATGTCAGCCTAAACTTACCGTGATCGAGTAGACACGGGGAAGGCAAACCACGTAAGGAATTATTCCTACAACTAATTGGTCAGCTTCGGTTGCGAACGTTTTAGTGACATGAACTTAGGCTCGCTACCTACGATATGGATTGTACTGTTAATATACATGCTTATATACGAATAAAAACTGTTGTATTCGTACTGCATAACTATACTAGGTATACTTATGTGCTTATGTGAACTCACCAACATTAGTTGACACTTGCTCTTATGCATGCTTTGCAGGACGCTAGGAGAATCGGATTTTTGGGCACGTACGCTGGTTAAACCTTTCATTTTGGGAATCCGTTTTTAACATTTTCAAAACTTAGTCTTAAACTGGTTGTTTACTTAATGGGCGCTTGTTTTTGCGCGACATTACTTATTTATGCTTCCGCTGGATTTTAAACTTTAACTCTGGTTTTAATATTTCCCGTCTGGAAATATATTTACATTTTGAACCCTTAACTTATGTTTAATGTAACTAATGACTCGGGTCCTGGTCTGGTTCACACCCCACACGGTAAAACTCCGTTAGTGGAAATTGGGGGTGTGACACATTTGCATTAGAATTTCGTGAAGTCTCTACCGATGCTCTTTCCACATGTGGCCTCACTTCAGAACTAGGAGCAATGATATCTTCTTCTTCTCCCAGATTGTGGAAAACATTGGAGAAGTTGAAACCTTCAAACAGTGATCCGTAGTCAAAGACCCAATCTGGTCCAGTACCCGCATCAGTTGGATTATCCTCCATCCAATCCACATCAAAGGTCTCAATAATCAATTTGGTGGTTTTGTTGTACACGCGATAAGCACTATTTGCTGAGTAACCGACAAAATAGCACTCATCAGCTTTGGCTTCGAATTTCCCTACATCGGACTGAATTAGCACCGTGCATGGACATCCGAAAGTCTTGAAGTACCCCACCCTTGGCTTTTCTCCATAAACAATCTGATATGGAGTCTTCTCGTGTCGCTTGTTCAGAAGTACTCTATTTTGCACATAACAAGTTGTATTCACCGCTTCTGCCCAAAAGAAGATTGGTAGTTTCGCTTCACACATCATTGTTCTCGCTGCCTCAATGAGTGTCCTATTCCTTCTTTCTGCAACTCCGTTCTGTTGTGGTGTATAGGGAGCACTGAACTGCCTTTCAATACCCTTCTCACCACAAAACATGTTCAACTCTGCATTCTTGAATTCTGTTCCATTGTCAGTTCTTATGCCCTTCACTCTCTTGTTCAGCTGGTTTTCTAAAAGTGTGACGAACTGTTTCACAAGGGTCAGAGTTTCGTGCTTGTTTGATAAAAAGAAGACCCAAGTAAAACGTGAATAGTCATCTACTATTACGAGACAATAAGAAAACTTGCTGATGCTTTGTACCTGCATGGGACCAAAAAGATCCATATGTAAGAGTTGAAGTACAGAAGAGACAAAATTTACAACCTTTGGACGGTGTGGCAACTTGTGCTGCTTCCCCTTAGCACAAGCCACACATTTCTCCACAGACAAGAAATATTTGATTGGTAAATTTCTAACGTGCTCTCCTTTAGCCAGCTTAGACAGATTCTTCATATTGGCATGCCCCAGGCGACGATGCCATAATAACGCTAAATTTTCATTCTGCTTTGAGATAAGACAGGCTTCTTCAGTAGTTGGAGGTTTGCCCAAATTCATCTGATAGGAATTTCCTCTTCTTGGAGTACGCATTAAGATACACTCCTCTGGAATTTCGAAGCCTAGCTTGAGGATTATGCATTCCTTCTTGATGAACAGGACTGAATAGTCTTTATCACACATTTACGACACACTGAGCAAACTGTGAGACAGTTCCTCTACATAGTGTACGTCAGAAAAAGTCAAGTTTCCACTCTTCACAACCCTTTTCTTACTGATTCTTCCATAGGAGTTTCATCAGTAACCACAAAAGCATGCTCTTCCTCTTCATCCCTTTCCATGGCAGCAATCATTGCATGAGACATACTAAACTCTTTTAATTGAGGTGTCCAATCATAACCGCCTCCTTCCTGAACAACCAAAGCCTTTGCTTCTCCCTTTCCTCTGACCTCAGCAGCATTCTTCTCTTCGACCTTATCTTTCTTAGGCTTAGTGCACTCCCTAGCAAAATGCCCGTATTCATCACAATTGTAGCACCTCAGCTTGCTTTTGTCAAACCCCATCCTTATCTTGTCTTGATCTTTCCAGACGTTTTTCCCAGTCTTTGCCATGAACTTCTTTGCTCTGAAGACTGCCATAGCCATCTGCCATGAGACATCCAACATCTCAACATCTTCAGGATTTATCTGGTTTAGCTCACCAGACAACATATCAGTAGGCACGAGAGTTCCGGCCATGAGAGCATGGTAGCTGTTCATAAAACCCATGCCAAGAGCAAAATTGGGATCATTCGTATCATCAGGGTTGACACTTCCACTTGAACTTCCTTGAGCCACAAAAGCAGTTGACTTTGCGACTGAGCTTGATCCATTTCCAGTTGACTTCACCTCATGCTTAGCCTCCACATCTTGTGACAACAGAGCTTGATTTAGTTTCCCCGCCAAACTAAGAGAGCTTATATGGTTCAACTCTCTCTGCTTGTCATCAATTAGCTTGGACTTGAGTTTGTTGATTAGCTCATCAAGAGATAGTTCACTCAGTTTGTTGTTGTCCTTGATGATAGAGATATTGGTGTTCCAAGATTTGGGCAAACCATTCAACAGTTTCAGATTCTTGTCTTCCTTGTCTGGTTCAACATTATAGCTAGACATTTCAGCCATCAGAGACACAAACCTCTGCACCTGAGCCTCAAAGGATTCACCTTGAACATGGTTGAACAGATTAAACTTTTGCTTCAGCATTTGCTTGCGGCTTGCCTTTATGTCAGGATTCCCTTCATAAGCCACAACCAAAGCATTCCAGAGTTCCTTAGCGGTCTTGCAGTGTTTAAAACCTTGAGCAATATCTGGTGTTAATGCCATAGTCATGATGGCAAATGCTCTTTCTGCTTTGTTGCATCTTTCCCAATCATCATCGTCATACTCATCTTCTGTCTTGACCTTCCCTGCATTAACTCCTTCTGCGTGAGTAAGTGTGAATGGTCCATGAATAACTGCCTTCCAGAGTCTTAGGTCAACACTCTTCAAGTGATTTTCAAATCGATATTTCCATTCCAAAAAGTTATCCGCCGAGGTGAGTCTAGGTGGGCGAGTGATAAATCCAATCTCAAAATCCAACTTCTGATACATACTTGGTTCGAAATCCATTTCGTAAGCTTAGGGAACCTAAAGCTAATGTCCAAATGTCCAAACAAATGAGATTACGGTAAAAAGCACCTGATTACGATCGCAAACACTGATTACGATCGGGAACCCTGATTCCGATCCAAGCCAAATCACAAACACCAAATCCGATTGTGAGAATCGTAAACCTGATTACGATTGTCGATTACGACTCCGAATATCGTAAACTCCTGTTTCCGATTAGAGACGATCGTAAACACCAATTACGATCCGAAATGATCGTAAACTCCGATTACGACTCCGTGTTTCCGGTATTGCAAAATCGTAAACACTGATTACGACCAAGAAATGTCGTAAACACCAAAAGTACAGATCGTAAACGCGATAAAAATGCCAACTTGAAATCGTAAACTCGATTACGATGAAGATCTTCAAGAAACACAATCGTAAACCCTCAAACAAACCCAGAAAGCAGTCGTAAACCCGAAGAACAGCAGCAGCACCAATCGTAAACACTCCAAACACCTTCAAATCTTCAACAAACCAAGATTTTTCCAGAAAAACAGCTTGAATCAATATCGTGTGAGCCTCGAATCACTGATTCTTGGCTCTGATACCAATTGTAGGTCCGAGATCAAATCGTCAACACGATATCTAAACACAAGTGAGTGCGGAAACCTCAAATGTGTTTGATTCAAGAAACAAGTAGAAGAAATAGACTCAATCTATAAGAAAGATTGTGTCTTGAATGAAAAACACTACTTGAAGAAGCTGATCGTAAACTAGCAAGAGTACAGAAATCGTAAACTGCCTTTATAATATATTGAAAAGCTTAATAAAATCATAAACAAGTGAGGCTTATATAGTACCTCATACAAGCCCTAATAAAAATCGTAAACAAGAAAGCAGCCCACATGGCCCAATCGTAAACTATAATAAGCCCAATAACTAATAAACCCAAAACAATAAACTAGCCCAATAACTAATGTTCATGCCTTAATTAAATATAGCCCAACAGGTTCCTCGGGTGCGCTCGTGGGAGACAATCCCTCGACGTTGAGGTCGATAGGAGTCCTCCCTTGGGAGGGACTACTAGTGTAGGTGTTTGACTCGGAGGTTTTAGTTCTTTTGGAACCACCTTGGTCACCACTTTCGCACCCTTGGTCCACCCTCGCCGCCGGCCCGCCGCTCACCATTTTGGGGATTTTTTTTGCGATTTCCCAACACTCCATTTTGTCAAAAGCAGCCTCCTTGTTCTCTAATTTGAATCGATGATGTGCCGCCATCAAAATGTTGGCTTCAGAAGTCCCGCTTCTTCGTTGACCGATTTGGTTTATATAAATGTTGTTGAATTTTTGGATCTTCGTATTTAAATCTTTCCACTTCGAACAGATTTGATGCTTGGTGCGATAAAAAGAGTTGGGATCGTTGAAGTCGGGTACGGGATAGTTCAACAATGCGTGCCAATCCAAGGTAATCTTATTTCAAAAAAAATTACCCGGTTGTACATCACCTACAAAAAAAAGGTTAGGAAAAACGTTAAAAAAAGTTATAAAAAACGCAAAAAAAATTAAAAAAAAAAGTTATTTACCCTTAATCGAATTCTCCGAGATATCAATGTAAAGTCTCGTCAAAACCACTTCCTCTTGAGAAGTCCATGGAATCACAATCCGTTTTTGAACATCCTCGCGTTGGGACGTTTGACCCTTTGTTCTCTTTGCCATACTCTTCTTCTTTGTGGTTTTTTGGGGTGGTTGTGTTTCCATCACAACATCGGGTTGAGACTCGGCTTGAGTGTTGAATTCATCGCGTAAGAAACCGTACTCTTGACCCCAACCGATTTCTTGATCGGCAAAAGACGGTATGTAACCAGGTTCTCCAAACACATTTTGTTGAGATGTCGGAGTTGGTGATTCATTTTCGGTTTGGTTTTCGTAGGAATTATGAGACATGGTGAAGATGGAGAAATGAGATGTGAAGAATTTTTTAGAAGAAAGTTGAAGATTGAGAGTTGGTGTGGATGAAAAAGGTGAAAAAGGTAGGTTAAATAGAGAAAAAAAGTCAAAAAAAAAATTTAAAAGAAAAAAGTCAAAAAAAAATTTAAAAGAAAAAAGTCAAAAGGACCATTGGGTGGGCCGGGGGGGGGGGGGACCTCCAACTATCGAATTCCCGACCCCTCCTCTCTCGGTGGCCAGCCCTCGAAGTCTTCTCCTGAGCTCCTTCCCCGAGCAGTCCGTCATGGTGTTCCCGAGAATATCGAGCATCCCGAGCTCGGTATTGGGCTCCCATCTTGAGGTATTACAATTACCCTAAGTAAGTTTAATCCACATTATTATCTATTAAAAAAATAAAGTAAAAAAATATCACAGAAGCATGGTAGCCTACTAAAAAATGTAAAATACTTAGTTTTAGGAACATCCATCCAAAGTTGAATGGCCTAATTGGAACAAAAAAAATATGAGTGACTAAATTGAAACACTTTAACACTTAGTTACCTTTCTAAAAAGTTTTCCCTATAAAAAAACGGCAAAAAAAAACTCTATCATTAAAGACTCGAACACGGATGGTTTCGCAAACATTAAAACCTTCTTAGTCACGAAGCAGAAGAAAACCATTATAATTAGGAAAATTAGTTTTAAATAATCTCATGTTTTACCTATTCGCCGGCAATAATCCCACATTTAAAAATCTTTTTCACCAGTCCCAAGTTTCACCCAATTTTTTTAATGGACTCGCCATTAATTTGTTTAACACCGTTAGATGGGCTCTAACGTGACATGCTAACATGTTATAATCCTTTATTTTTTTTAATCTATTTCTCTACATCATCTTCCAATCATCTCAAATAAGACATTCATAAATCTCTAAAATAAAAATAATTCGATCCAGCCTCCCAATTGAAACTCAAACATTGATTATTCCGGTGAATCTCTGATCCCAGTTGAATAGATTTCGAATTTCGAATTTTCGGCAACTTTTTCCGGTACAATGGCCGTCGTTTTCTGCTTATTGATCTAATCTAACTCTCCGGCAGCTTAACAACAGTTGATATCCATATTTATTAGCATTTAATTTTGGATTATGTCTCTCTACTAAAAAAACATTGAGATCTTATACGAATCCATGCAATTAGATGCACTTTTCGGTTTCCATTTAGGATTCAATTGTTATAATTACAATCGATTTTCACACCGTTTAGATCTCGAGCATCTTCGTTCGTATCTTTCATATTGAACATCTTCTCAGATTTAACTTTTTGTGTCTATATATACCGTCAATTCAATGTGATTTAGATGGATCGGTTTCATGGCTCATGAACAACACAACCCTAGCTCCGATGACGGTTGTAAATTATCGAAGAAATTAAAGCAGAACAAGGTGCCGCAGAGAGGTATAGGTGTGGCGCAGCTTGAGAAGATTATATTAGAGGAACGTCGATTAAAAAAGCAGGTGTTTTGACGCCTAATTCGGTTAAATTCAGGCGGCCGCCGATTTCGTCGGTTCCGTCGCCTGATCGGCATCCGTTGATTTCGAAATCTAATGTTGCGAAACCTTGATTTTGTGCATTCGAGCTGTGGGAGTGGTAATAGTTCGTGTAGGGTGTACAATTTTGATGGCGAGAATCTGAATCAAAATCACCATGCCTGTAAATCCATCAATTTGGGCACAGGATCGAATTATTTTATTTTAGGGATCGAGGAATTATTTTATTTTAGTGATTTATCAAGCAATCAACATTCTCTGTAGGTACCAACAAATATATATAATCCGTAATAAGTTCGAACAAATTGAATTTAGAGTAAATTACGGTTTTCGTCCCTGTGGTTTGCACGTTTTTCACCTATAGTCCTTAAACTTCGTTTATTACGGCTTTGGTCCCTAACCTTTTTCGGCTCGTTACGGCTTTGGTCCCTAAGACTAACGAACGTTAAAAAGTTCTGTTAAACTTTTTGAAATGACGCTTTTACCCTTTCACTAAAAAACAAGAAAAAAAAAAGAAAAATAATAAAGACTAAATTACACTTTTGCCCCTTGACCATCCCTTTTTTGAAATCACCTGCGAACTGAACCAGAGTAAATTACACATTTTACCTCTCTCCACTCTCTTGTCTGGATTGAACCACCTGCGGCAGCGACTCCGGTTAACCATCTGATCAACGGTAAACTTCGAAAGGCGACCCTCCCAAACTCCTCTCCTTCTCTGCTACTTAACCGTCGACCCTACCCCTTCTTCACTGTCGTTCACCCGGCAACCCAACCAGCGGCGATCCTTCCGTAAACCTGAAGCCAACAACCGACTCCGACGAGCTCGACCTTCGATCCAACTCAAGCCTTCACCATCGCAAAATCCGTCAGCGGCAACTCGGCAAGCCCCTACCATGGACACCACTTTTCTTCCATGTCAAAACCACATAATTCTAGTCATTGCATTTTAAGATTGATTATTGCAATTATCAAAAGAATAGATTTTTGCCTATTTGGATTTTTCTTAATGAACCAATAGGTTCACAAACGAACAGCTTCCCAAATGGAAGCATAGATCTGTTCAATTTCAAGGTCCCAATTTCAAGTTGCGGCTGCCAACGAACAGATTCGTTCAATGCCAAAGCCAACGAATCAATGTCTGAACATTTGGACTTCGTTCAATGCCAAAGCACAAACCAATGCTCGCCATGAAATCCCAGAATCCAAATCGATTGAAACAGACCTAATCAATTCGATCGAAGTCCCGGAATGCTCGCCGTGAAGTGGGGGATACGCGTTGATGATATTGATAGTGTGCAGTTGATGTTTTGATGCTCGGGAATGATGGTGGCGGTGGTGGCCGGAACTGCCGGACGAGAGGGGATGACACTTGACAGAGATTGGGGATGGGAACGATGATGATGAACGTTTATGTTTCTTTTTTCTTTTATTTTATATATGATATTTTTAATTTATATTTATATTGGTTTTTTTAAAGGAGGGTATAATGGTCTTTTCACACACACTTAACATAATTTTTTAACGTCCGTTAGCCCCAGGGACGAAAGATGTAACGACCCCTAAACCTTAGGGACTGTAAGCGTAAAAATTGAAGCCTAGGGACCATAGGCGTAAAACGTGCAAACCACAGGGACGAAAGCCGTAATTTACTCTTATTAATAAAACTATACTGTGTTGGCAAAATAAAAATGAAGTTATATTCTTGAAATCAGATTAACAAAGTGTCTTAGTTAAAAGGATAGGCTATTTGTACCCCATTCTACTTGTTGCACCCCTCCCTTGTAAAATCATATCTTGTCATATTTTTTACATAAATTAATATTTTGAAAATGTTTTTTATACCAAAAAGACTTTATGTAAAAATAACACTTTTTATACGAAAACACAAAATTTATGTTTTGTTGAGAAACTTTATGTATATTTTGTTAATAAACTTAAAACTAACCATTTATACAAAATTAAAATAAAGTTCTTACAAATAAGAGAATAAAAATAATTACGATTTTTATAATAGAAAGCAAATATTTTTATTTAAAACGTACAAAAATAAAACTAAAAAATAAAATACAATGATCTCTTTTTTTAACGGCTATTTTTTTAAAGGAAATAAAAAGACATTATCTAAAAAATTCAAACTCATTTTTAAAAACAATTTCTTTAATTTAGTAGTTTACGCTTTTATAAATCTTTATAAGAAATAATCATACAAACCGATCAGAAGTTAATTATGATATGAGGTCTAAACCCCAAAATCGACTAAACGTGACCAATGCAAGAGATAACAAAGCCAAAATTCGCCGCTTCAACGAAAATGGAGCAACGACGGGGTAATATCATCGGCTACAAAACGAGCCGAAAAGTTCAACGTAAATTGAGCGCGCAAGACAGCAAAAACCACCATAAATCAGGACTAAAATGCCGACAGACGAACAGACGCAGCAAAGGTAGCGTGTGACGGTGATGTGGACTTCATTCAGATGAAAACCGATTAAAATGCATAAAGAGAGAGACATAGATAATAGAGAGAGAAAGTAGCAAGAGAGAGAGTGAGATAGAAAATGGCTGGTAATGAGGGCTTGGCGTATATAATATGCCTGATATGATTGAAACCTTATGTTTAAAAGGTGAAGGTGTCACTTGTAACACATGCAATAGAACTTGGACCTTATGTGCTATAGAAGTTTGTACGTTTTAGAAATTGTATCATAGGTTGAATTTTGTATATAGAGATAATTAGAAAGTTAATAGGTGTTATGAACTATGTTAATGAACTGGATTTCATTGTAACAACAATAAAAAATAGATATTAAAACAATAATTTTTAAACATTTACATTGAAAGTGTTATTTTTATCGAAGCATATAAATTTAAAATGGAATTTACTATAATAACTGGATTTATTAAGGAAAATTAGATTTTAATAATACGAGTTTTAACTCATTGGCCGATAATAATACGAATTTTAATTTTGGCGCACAATAATACCAATTAACCATTCCGGTCTCTAGAAAGATACACCGTTACTTTTCACTAACGGTGTTAGTCTCTCGCTGACGTGGAAATCTATATGGTTTCTTTAACAAACTTATTAAAATGAAGGGGCTGGTTTTGTAATACCTTAAAAAATAGAGCTTAATATAAAATAAAAAAAAACCTAAAACCCTATTTCAGTTGGAGAACGGGGACGGCGAGCCTCACCGTGACGTGTTTCTTGGTGACGGCGAGCCTCACCGTGACGTGTTTCTTGGTGACCGGTGAGCCACTGCATCCTCAGACAACGACTGCCCCATCACCATCATCGCCGCCGCCGGTGAACAACCACCGCATCATCAGTCCCCTCTCCCGTCCTCCGTCAATAACATCACATGCAGGAAGTGAAGATGTGCATGATAACCTAATAATTTCCGGTTCAGAAATTGAATTATTTTGAGATTCCTTCCTGTTAATCGGCAGTTGTGGGGCCTTTTCTTATGTAAATTTTACTTTTTTCACTTCATAATCATGTTCAATTTCTCGTTTCTTGAAATTTTATTATGATTTAGTGATGGGTGGCCTTCAATTTGTGGTTCAGAAATTGAAATATCTTGAGATTCCTCCCTGTTAATCGGTGTTGTGGTTACGTGTGTTGAGAGGGTTAAAAAAACCCTATTCTCCGCCGATTAGAGCCCGGCTGGTGGTTTCGCCGTTGAGAGGTTACCCGGAGGTCGCCGGAACGACGTTAGGGGGGAGGCCGGTCGATTCCTTCTTCCATTTTTCTTTCTTTTTATATTTATATATATTTATAGGTATTTCAAAAAATCAGCCCCTCTATTTTAATAACTTTGTTAAAAGAACAGATTTAATTTCACGTCAGCAATCCACTAACATCGTTAGTGAAAAACTAACGGTGTATCATTGTAGAGCCCGGAATGGTTAATTGGTATTGTACGCCAAAATCAAAATTCGTATTATTATCGGCCAATGAGTTAAAACTCGTATTATTAAAATCCAATTTTTCATTTATTAATTCTACTTTGTTGCAAGATAATATAGTTATATAAAACAGTTTTATTGATAAAGTGTAACATAAAGAAAAAAGGAAAATTAGATTTAAATAATCTCATGTTTTGTCTATTGGCAAATAATAATCCGTCTTTTAACCTTGACAACTACCAGTCCCACATTTACACTTATTTGTTTTCACTGGTCTCTCCGTTAAAAAAGTTAACTCCGTTAACATTTTCATTCAACTTTTTTCAACCCCAATCTTTGATCCACCATAACTTCTTCAAATCTTGATGAAAATTCAATCTGTAAGTTGTTATGAACTCGTAACAAAAAACCAAACAAGATAAGATCCATATTGCTTAGATTTTAAATAAATTATGATGATGAATGTGACAACTGCCAAATTCCCAAGTTAACACCGTTAACTATTTCCGTTAGTCTCGTTACCAACTCGGTTATACTTTTCGTGTCATGTTAGTGTCACGTGCGTGTACGTGACCGAGCCTATGCCCGGTCACTATTTGATTTGTTGTAATATGTGAAATAAATAATCACAACATAAATAAATTATATTAATTTATTATGTGTCACGAGGTGTCATTTGAACGTTTACAAAATAAATTATATTATGTGTCACGAGGTGTCTTTTATTTACCAAGTTTTGGGTTTAAACTCCACTTTTTACTTGTTTTGGGACATTTGGGTATGAAATGGAAATGGAGGGACCAAATGTGTAATTTCCCTATAGACAAAATGCAGCAAACACTCCTCCTCCTCACTTTCACGTTTTCTTCTTCCTCTCCCTCTCACCATACGGTTTACACACACACACACACTTGAGATTTTTTTTCAATCCACCATCAAACAAGCAAGGATTTGAGTTTCTAAGCTTGCTTAAGCTTCAAGAAGACTAGGAGAAGCCCTCATTTCATCTCATCTTCACCAAATCAGCCATCTTCACTTCACCTAGTAAGCCCTAGAAATTTTTATGTTAAAATTTCTTGATTACATGTGTTAATCTTGTGTTTGTGTGCAAATTGGTGTGTTTAAATGCTCATGAATCATGTTTTATGATGGGTTAAGTTAAATTATGATTTGGGACAGATTTTGGGTCATTTAAGGGCTGTGTTTTTGGATGAGAAAATATGCCTTGAAGTGTTCTTGATGATTTTGGGTGTAAGGGAACTTGAATTTTTAGGAATACATGCTTATATGCAAGTGACATACTTGATTTTGGGTGTAAGGGAACTTGAATTTTGAGAAGCTAACTCCAAGTTTGGAGCAAATTATGCGTATCTATAACTGGTGTGTTAATGACAACAAAGCTGATTTTTAGCCAACTTCAGACACGCATAACTTTCTCAATACTCAAACTTTTGGTTATTTGTTTTTGCAACAAGTTCATAATATTATGAAGTTTATGCCTGTAAAATTTGAGAGGCTAACTCCAAGTGTAGAGCAAATTATGCATGTCACCAAATGTGTGTTTTGTGTTTGACTTTTTAGCTTTGCAATTACGCAAATTGACTTGGAATTGTGCATCTATGTTTTCCTACAAGTTTAGGACTTGTGTTTAAGTGTTATGACCAAAATGAATGCATGATAACATATTTGATTATTGATAAGCAATTCGTCCTAGCGACAACCTCTAATTTGGTTAGACCGTATTCACTAAAATAGGTTAATCCTAAGTACCGTGTACCAGTGCAACCTAATTAAGGTGAGTTTCACTACTTTATTAGTTACATCCGGTTGAGGATGATAACACACAACTAGTTGCATCCGGTAAAAGATAGCAATAGAAAGACAAAGGTATTTTTTCTGTTTAAGTAATTATCCAGCACATATCACATGTTTCACTGAATGCACTTTAATTACAAAAAGTCCTTACTTTCTCGGGCCGTTCATAATGAATAGAGAGGTAATGTTGAGTAGTACTGCTGGGGATTGACACCCCCGCTCAGCGGTGCACGTGATGCACCCTCCCGGCTGGCGGTCGAACTGAGAACAATATCAGCATAGAACTACCGTAATCGGGAAAGACACGGGGAAGGCAAATCACACAGGCTAAAACCTGTTACACATAGTTAGCTTCGGTTACGAACATTCAGGTGAACATAAGCATAGGCTAGCTACCTAACGATATGGATATTACTGGTAATTTATGAATTGGTCTTTCGTTATTCGTAAACTTTCTTGGTCTACACGGTAAAGTGTAGACTGATTTTGTGAACTCACCAGCTTTTACTGAAACTTGATTGTTGAATAGTTTTCAGGACGCTAGGAGGATCTTGGAGGCACGGGCGTCGGCAATACTCATATTTTTGAAAGATTTTGGGGAATGCATTTCAAAAACTTCCATTACCTACTA
This sequence comes from Deinandra increscens subsp. villosa, assembly GCA_039602395.1. Lineage (NCBI taxonomy): Eukaryota > Viridiplantae > Streptophyta > Magnoliopsida > Asterales > Asteraceae > Deinandra > Deinandra increscens. The sequence goes on from JBCNJP010000009.1 coordinate 19,469,282, forward strand.
TTGCTAAACAACAATTCTGTAGACTTTTAAATGCTTCCGCTGAATTTCAATGTAAACTCTGTTTTGTAAAATGCAATATAAGACGGTTTCTTTCATTATGGCTTGATTGTAACTAAAGACTTGGATCCTGTTCTGGTTCACACCCCACACGGTTATACTCCATTAGTGGAAATTGGGGGTGTGAAAATGAACATGTTCTTCAAGAAGCTTCAACAATGGTGGATTGACCAATTATCAATAGTTTTCAAAATTGATTTCACCAATGCATTTGTGATCTTAAAACGAATATATAACAACAAGAATCATTGAAAACCGTAGAGAATTGATCAATTCAACATTGTTGAAGCTTCATGAAGAACATGAAGCTGTGAAATTTGAAATCCGATCAAAACTCCATGAAAATCAACTCCGTAACTTGCTATAGATTTGTGAGAACATGCCAAATCTGCTAGAATTGATCAATATCACAAACACAATGGAATTGATGCTCAATTATTTATCCAAAGTCATGAAAAGTCATAACTTTTATGCTCTTGTTCATCATCATAACATACCTAGGCAATATGGATCTACTCTTGTTCGGCTTTCGTCACTGGTTCATAGCAACTTATGGATTATAATTTCATCAAGATTTGAAGAAGTTATGGTGGATTAAAGATTGGGGTATAAAAAAGTTGGATGAAAAAGTTAACGCATTTAACTTTTTTAACGGGAGGGACCAGTGAAAACAAATAAGTGTACAGGTGAGACTGGTAGTTGCCAAGGTTAAAAGGTGGATTATTATTTGCTAATAGGCAAAATATGGGATTATTTAAAGCCAAATTTCCAAGAAAAAAATAAAAATGACAACTTAATAACCTTAAAATTAGAAGCTCTTTAGATATAACACTACAAACAATTAAATATCTAAAAGCAAATGTGTGAAATTATAATTAAAACCAATAAAACGCTTTAAACGATTCAAGAGGAATGTAAAAAATTACTAATAAAGGTTGCGATGTAAACTATACAAAAGTAAATATCAGGTAGCGGTGTGAAACTAAAAAAAACAAAGGAAACACATTTAGACATGATTTAAAAATAAATATTTTTTAAAGTTACCACGTGGCATCCACCTGGTTAAGTCAAAGGTATATAGTAAAATAATTTTAAGAAAAAACTATCATAATATATATATATATATATATATATATATATATATATATATATATATAAAAGTTAAGCAATGACACTTTTTTGCACCTTCATAAATGTGAAATCATAAATGCCATGTACAACAAAAAAAATATAATGTATTGCATGGTTAAGCATGTGTTTAATTAAAAGCATGATACATGTTGATTCATCATCATCATCATCATCATCATCATAGTAGTAGTAATTCTTAATCCGTAAACAATAATTCAATTGGTTATTAAATTAGTTATTAAACATGAGGGCTAATCACATTCTCAACATTCATTCAATTGGTTATGATTATTAAATTAGTTATTAAAATGATGACTACTCAAATTCTATCATCATAAAAATAAATATGGTTATTAATAAACATAATAAACATCATTTAACAATAAATAATAATCAATAAATAAAAACCCATCGGGTTCTTGCAACTCCTAATCAATAAATCTCATATTAATGATTACAATTTTCTAATCCTATATAAACTCATCCAAACCTCATTTGCTTACCCCCTCCTCCCCCAACCCCCACCCGCCATCTCCTAAATCATGTAAGTTAATTTTTTATTCAATTTTAGTTTTGTTGCTATTTACTCTTTGTTAAGGACCATATCCTTGCTTCCGGTGGGAAAAAAATGTACCACCGGAGGCTAATAATCGAGGATCATGACCTTGATTCCGACGTGAAGAAAATGTAACACCGCCGAGTGATCTCTGATCCGTTAGACTTTTGTGGCTTTGTCCGACGTGAATAAAATGTAACGTCGGCGGCTAATGTTTGACCCCTTACAATTTTTGTGTTTGAGCTTATTTCTCATTTTATCTTTGGTAGGCTTTTATATTTTTGTTAATTATAATATGTTTTTCATTGTTTTATGTAGGTAATAGGTAATACTGTGGTTTTGCCTCTACGGGATGAAGCCATGAAGCGCCTATTGTTAGGTATTTAATTACTCTTTACATATACATTTTACAACTTATAGTACCTCTTTCCTCACATTGTACTACTGCATGTGCAATTTTCAATGTTTAAAATGACAAACTTTTCTGTAAATGACCCATTTCTTTTACAAAACCATTCATATACTTATTTAGTAATATACAAGACTTTTATATAAATCTTTCTCTCTTACAACTTGAAGTTCATGAATCATGTAGTTTAATTGAAAATCAAATCAACCAATTATAGCAAAATAAAAGGATACTTTAAGTTCATGAATCATGTAGTTTAATTGAAAATCAAATCAACCAATTATAGTGACTTCAATTAGTTTTACCTGATAAAAACGGTGAGAAATCAATCAGGGGAATTTCAAATCCTTTTTTATTACGGTGAGTCAGTGACTTCAATTTGTTTCTACATTAGAAATTATACATCAATTTGGCGTTAATCTTACTTACAACTGATCATCAAAATAAAGCCCTAAAATCTAGATATGCAAGCATTTGCGTTCAGTTTGAATGAAAATTGAGAATCAAATCAATGAATCATAGTCATAATCAAAACGACACGTGTTACCTTTGCTTGAAATCAGATCTGGCAGTCGGAATCGTTGCTTTGAGATGCATCAAAAATCGATGCTTTGAGATGTAACGGAAATCGTTGCGTCGGAACCGTCAGTGATCCGTCGGCGTCGTCTGCAGTTCCGATTTCGAGTAACCGTCGGCGTCGGCGTCGGAATTCAAAGGCTCCTTGCTGGTGCAAAACAGAAATTGAGAGCAAAATTAGTGCAAATTAATCACAATTCACAAAAAATTAATCATAAGTTGTAACGAAACCCTAACAATAAACCAATCTTCGAGTCCTTTCGACTAATCAGTGGCAGGATTCAATATAATATCATAACATCGAGTCTAAATCGTCAAGCAGTGGATAACTATCGTAGTTGGAGTTGAAATGAATCCATTATTTGCTTGAATCGTGATGATAATATAAAGTGAAAATGAAAGTGTATATAAGAAAGGGGAGATTACCTCGGATAGATGAGCCCTAATTTCATATAGATCTCTGAAATCGCGGAATCGAAAAGGCGAGCGGATACTCTCAAATCACGGAATCGCAACGATGAGCGGATCTTTACGCTGCATCGGAAACTGGCACTTCATGCATACTGAATGTGAATACTGAAACTGGCACTTTATGCATACTGAATGTGAATACTGAAACTGGCACTTTGTGTTATAAATTGATTATCTGTTCCATAAAAAAAAAAGATCATATAATTATAATCAGAGCTACACAAACAACTAATCAAATATTCAATTCCATACCATAAATCCAAACATCCCTTGATAGCTAGCGTAGAATGCTTGCTTCCATACTTCTTCAGGATTGATGTCAAATTGGTACTTTCAGCACCCAAAGAAAAAATTGGTCTACTGCCTTGAAAGAACCTTAAAAAGCTTTTGGTAGAAAACTACACTAAGAATACATTTTATATCACAGTAGAACACTAATAAAAAATAAACATAAGAATGTGATTTCAAACCTTAAGAATCAGTAGTATTATAAAAACACATACAGTGTTATCTAACTGTAAAAAAGCACAACACTACCTGATATGTAGGTTGGACCCAGAAATTCATACACATCTAAAGGAGCATAACGCATAACGCATAACAAATGACATAACCCATGTAAAGGAGTATAAAGCACATAAAAACAGCGTCATAACGCAAGGAAGTTTTTACACAACTGGAGGCTACAATTCATGAAAACACATAGTCTGATGCAGTTATACTTCAGTTATGGTTGACCACTGAGTTAAAGAAACCTGCACATCAATGAACTAAGGTATAAAATTGATAACCTAAGAGAATCCTGCAAATTTTATGAAAAAAGTATATGAGGGTATGCTTTTTATAACACCACAATGTAAACTGCAGCATCAAACCTGGATTGCTGAAGCAACGCAAGGCTACAAATCACGCAGAACAAACAAACTTGCAGAAATTCAATTAAGAATTAGCCAGGAAATTGATGTTGGATCACAACATCATTTAGAGCTGATAATTGATGAACCAACACATAAATTAATTTCTTCAAAGTAGACCATAAAAACGCTGAGAAATTGATAGAAGAGATGGATGAATGATGATACTTACCTAAATAACCCCTGGGAAAAACCCTAAAAAAGCTAAATGACGAATCGGTTACCTGAGATGATCATATGCTTAAGATAACGCCGGTGAGCAAGAATTGACGATGTAACCAAACGCTGTGCCTGAAATTGTTGGAAAGAGACCACCATTAGAAAATATCCTCTTAAACAAAGTAACGGAGGGTAGAAGAAAGCAAACAAAATCGAAAGAAAAACCATGAATTTATAAGAAATCGATGTGATAAAGAAATCTATCCCTAAATCTAACCAAGAAACTACGTGGACACCCACCATTTCACTTCAAAACCCTAAATTGAAGAAATCGACTTGCCTGTTCTTTTATCCTTGATTTTCTTCTTCATCGGATCGTCACACTCAATAGCGGTGTCCTTTATCCGACTAATCTTTTGCGGGTGCTGCATTTCTCTCGATAAATAGCTCAGACGACCTCTTAATCAAAACCCTAAATGAGAACGATGTGCGTGTAGATAGAGAGATGGAGACCTAGATCCGATACGGTGGCTGATATATCAGAAATTTTTTATTTTTTTTACTTTAACATTTTGGTTTTTACAAAACATCTTAGGGGCAACTGAAAATAACTATATAAAAAAGTTTAAAAATTTATATATTATCTATATATCTATATATATATATATATATATATATATATATATATATATATATATATATATAAAAGTTAAGCAATTGCACTATTTTGCAACTTCATATTTGCTAAATCATAAATGCATAGTTGATTTTTACTATCCGAATCTGTATCCGAAATTTCGGATATCCGAATTTTCGGATACAGATTCGGATAGTTAACCGGATATCCGAATTTCCAAAAAAAAAGAAAGACAAGTAAAATACATTCAATCTATTACTAGATCCAAATGAACAAATACTATAATACAAGTTTTTAGTACCCAAACACCAACAAGAAACAAAAATATGCACCTGTTTGGATTAACAGTTCCCATATGCAATTAGTAACAAAGCATACGCATAAGTTGAATGCATGTATATTATATTTGAATTAAATGTGTAAATGAGCCAAACATATACCAAGTTATGAAATTAAAAACCAATTGCCATATGAACCCAAAGTTCCAAACAGCAGGTCCATTTTGTGGCAATAATTTATTCCTCCATCCATTAGATACATGTCAAACAACCATGGTGATCCAGTGAATAAGGTCAACAATATTGAATTCAAAAATAGCAAAAGTAGCCATGGAGATTAGTAACGACCTACAGTTCCTCATTTAGCCGAAATAAAACATATCTTTATTTAAAACCAATCTTAAATTCATCCAAATAAATATAAAAATTGAATTCAAAATGGCAAAAGAAGTAAACATTTGCTATCAAGTCGATGAGATCAGTAAACCCTAAAGCTTTAACTAAACCAAAAATTTAACTCAAAATACCAAATAAAACCCTAAAGCTTCAACTAACACCAATCTGAGATGATGAGATCAGTAACTTTAATTAAATTATAATCGTAGATATGCAAATACACATTGAAATCAAATTGTATTAAAACAATCCATTTTTTGGTTCGAGAATAGGGGGTGTTTGTTTACCACTTAATAGCCTCTTAATGGGCTTACATCTGAATCGGTCAGATTCAGTGGGTTTGGTTGTGTCTTTTTTTCACCTCTTAATCGTAAACTAGGTCTGGATATGCAATTAATCGGTCAGATAGAAAATCATCGCTGAACTATTCAGGAAAAAAAAAGGGAGCAGCACTCCTCTACCCCTTCCCTTACGACGTTCTACCCAAGCTCCTTCCTCTCCGGCGAATGTTTGCACTCTCCGGCGAATGTTTGCACTCTCCGGCGGTCCTGAGACTTCGTCCACGCTTGCATCGACGTTGCACCTTTGCGTCTCCGTCGTCCACTTCGCGCCTCCGCGGCGCCGACCAGGTAGGGTTTTGTTCCTCCAAATCTAAAAATCTGTTACATATTGTTTTTTTTCTTGATGATAGATGCTCCAAATGTAGGGTTTTTGTACATATTGGTTTTTTGCTTGTTGCTAGATGCTCGAAATCTAGCGTTTCTGCTCGAAACCAGTGGTTTGATGATTCTTGAATGTGGTTTTTCTAGAAACCTATGGTTTTAATGTGGGGTTTTATCGAAATTTATGGTTTGAAATTTGAATGTGGATTTTGCTATGTTTCTGTCTTAATCTATTTTTAAACCATTGATTAAATGTGGTATACCATAATGCAACCTATGATGTTTGTTCGTTGCTCTTTAATCTTCAACAGGTAGTATATAATCAAGATTCACATAGGGTCATTTGGAGAATTCATATCAACTGTGGTCATCTATTCACATAGCGAGATCATACAAAATTAGCCCCCTTTCAATGTTGAAGCACAGATTTTCATCGCAGCTTGAGTCAAACTGATAAAAAAAGTAAACTTATGATTAATAGCTAGATTGTTATAAGGTATATCAGCAACAACCATGACCCTTGTTGATGTACATCAGAAAAATTCATACTAATGTTTCCATTATGCTTTTCATAATAACCCACTTCCCTTAATACCTGCAAATGTAAAGGATACACTCAAGCTGAGGTCCTTAATTAACGTAGTTCATGTTTAACAATTTATGTATACATATACATATTCATTGTTATGATGGTTCGTATTTTTTCTTTAGTAATTATTCATCATTCAATGTTATGATTAAACATATACATTTTATTTCAGCAAAAAATAGTTAAAAGAGGTAAAATGGTCATTTTATACAACTATTCAGAGATCCAACCAACAGCATGTATTGGTTCAGCACTACATGGTTCAGATCTCTTACCCAATCAGACATCTTACTCGTTCAGCACTTAATGACACAGACATTACCAAACAGCCCCTAAGTTTCGAGAAACAGAAATCGAAAGAAAAAAACGTATTCCTGCTATACATTGAATTAGGGTTCGAGAATCAAATCATCGGATTCGACCGACACAACTCGAAAAAAAAGTGCTCCAGCTATAAATTGAAATTGGATTCGAGAATCAAATAATCGGAGCAAAAACGAAAACATACATTGAGAAGTTTGATGTTCTTGATTGAATATACCTTGAGGCGTCGACGATCAGAGAGGAATGGAGGAGCGGCTGTGAGGGAATCGGGAATTGAGAGATTTAGGGTTAAGAAAACCCTTAAAGCATCAAGCGTCGGGTTAGAAGCCAGTGACCCGATTTCTGTGTGAGGATCCGCGAATTGTAAAACGGATTTTGAAGGGATTTGTGTCCACACGTGTATACAAATTATCAAATAGTGGTGACCAATTGGAGGGTTGTGGTGATGCCACCTAGGATTGAAAACTTTTCTTTTATTAGAATAAGAAGATTAATATCCATGAATTATTTTTTAATATAGTATATATTTTAGATGTTGTGAAAGTATTATGAAAGAACATTTAAGAGAATGACTTATATGAAATTAAAAATCCTTTTGTAGCGAATAATTTATTAAAACATGTCACATTGCACAAAATGTAATATTCCATATCTTGATATATTATTTATTTCATAGTGACTTTGTTTTTATTATGTCAAGTAACTTTAACTACATTTATGTTCTACTAACACAACAAGAATTTTAAACACAACCATCCCGTGTACAAGGAACATTACCATCACAAGGATCTTGAATGAGCTGAAAAGTATTTAGTAACAATTATTCACTTTTAACTATGTGGACTGCTTTTCTGTTACTGAACTAATAGGAGTTTTAGTTAGAGACTCACTTTGTGTGAAAGATTTAGCACTATGGATAGGAGTGTCAAAAGCTGTAATTGTTTAAGTCTATAACAACTGTTTGGTTTCGGGACACGTATGAAATAAAGATATCAGATGTTTAGTATTTCTAATAGTTTGAATGAGTTTGGAATGGTCATTGTAAACTTTTTATTGGGACAATGACTTAAGTATCCTTGAAACATTGAACGTTTACCGGTTAGGCATTGTGCACAAACTTCACGAGGAATGTGCCCAACGGATGAAACTGCCCTATTTTATGTTTGTTACTATTTGTTGGTTTGCTTTCATGAAACCGGTCTACTCTGACAAACTTAAACTATTTCTATGCTACTTCTACACAGTTGAACTACATCTTTTTTTTTGAGCCAAATTGAAAAGGAAAGAGTTACTGGTGTGAAAAGGCCACCAGGTATGCATGCTCTGTTTTACTCCATACATCCTGGAGGTATCAGCTACCTCAAAGAAAAGAAGAGTAAAGCTCATGTGCAAACTACTCAGCAGAAGCCAATGATCAACATTATCAGCTGCATATAACTCTATATATAAATATATGTGAGAATGTAAAGAGCAACAGACTACACTTTAGCCTAAAAAAACATAATTGCAAAAAGGTTTAGAAATTACAACAGGCTACACATAGAAAATGCATAATTACAAAAAAAAAAAAACAAAGGTTTAAGAATGTGAGATTTCAATCCTAATACAAAGCATACTACAATATCAATCTTCCAATGTCGATTAAATTTGGACAACAAATACTAAAACCATTCCAAATACATGAGCAGTAATTCATTAGTAGAAATTAAAAATGGCCAAATCATTGGCTAGCATGTGGAGAAAAAAGGAAAATCTCAAATACAATTAGAAGAACTAAAGAAAAGTAATAGACAAAGTAATGACTAAATTTAATCATAATTTATGTAAATTCCTATTAATGATATAGATAGTGTCACAAACAGATATAGAGGACAATGACGAGAATTGATGACGATGACAGGCCGAAGTCGAGAGAGGAAATTGAGAATCGTGAATCGTGAATCACTGAGTTGCAATTTAGGTTAGGATCTTAGGGACTTAGACCACCCACAACGGGGCGTCTTTGGTGTCGCCTTTCGCCGATGTGGCTCCGCCCTCCGAAAGGATTGTGATGGGGGAGGTCACTGGCAGCCGCCCTTGGCTCCAAGCCCTTGATTAAAGGCGATGAAGGGTTAGAAAAGATGAGTCCCACTATTTTGTTTTTCCTTTTTGTTTTAAACCCTCAAATATAATTAACCCACTTTTTTGTTTTCTTTCTTTTTTAAATTATAAAATTTAAGTAAAATAAATATTAAACATAAATTATATCAGACGTAATTAAAGATTTACACTTAAGTAAAATAAATATTAAACATAAATTATATAAAACGTAACTAAAAGTTAAATATGAATATAATTACATTTAGTTAATTATACATATTTATAATTACACTTAATTAATAATTGGAGGATTCAAATGAATATAAACTTAAATAAATCTATATAAAAGTTAAACAACAAAGTTAAATATTATTAAAATTAAATATAATTAAACCTAACTAATAAAACATAATTATACATGATTAAAAAATTAAAACTAACTGATAAAACATAATTTAATAATAATAAGAATATCAAACCCTGATTTTGAAGTTTCAACAAATTCATAAAGTACACTTGCACATAGAGAGATAGTTCTTGAAGAGCAGAAACTCCCCAAATTCTTGAAGAGCAGAAACTCCCCAAATTCTTGAAGAGCATAAAACAAAACGGGAAAATATGTTTAAATTTGCTACCGTTGCCCCGTCCTTGAACAATCTAACTTTTTGATCATTTGTTGTTGGTAACAAGTGGTGACATGTTAATTAGCAATGGTAGGTTTACTTCTTTTAGACATTGTACTTATGGTCTTGCATAATCTCAGACTTGGGGCATTTTATACACTTTAACTTTGCATACATGTTTTCATGTTGGTGTATGTCTTTGTTTTGTTGTGCCTTTCAAAAATTTTCAACATTGCCTTACATTGGCCCTGCCCATACATCGCACAATTACCCCTGCCCATGCATAGCACGGGGTTTTATAATTTTATATTATTTATTTAATTTTTTCATTTTTTATTTTTTTTACATTTTTATTTTTTTAAATGTTTTATTTAATAAATTATTTTGGAAAATTGGATTTAAATAATCCCAGGTTTTCTTTATTGGCAACTAATAATCCCACATTTAACATTGGCATCTGTTAGTCCCACATTTACACTTTTTTATTTCCAATGGTCCCTCCGTTAAAAAGTTTAACGGAGTTAACGGAAAATTAATGAAAAGTGACGTGGCCGGTCAAGGCCACCACCGGCGACCTCCAAACCGCCGGAAAACGACTAAAACCCCAAAAACACATTCATTTTTTCACTTTAATGTCATGAAACGGAATATTTTTAACATGAAACAAAATATTTTTAACTTGATTAATGACATTAAAGTGAAAGAATGGATGTGTTTCTGTGGTTTTAGTTCTTTTCCGGCGGTTTGGAGGTCGCCGGTGGCGGCCTTCACCAGCCACGTCACTTTTCATTAATTTTTCGTTAACTCCGTTAAACTTTTTAACGGAGGGACCATTGGAAATAAACAAGTGTAAATGTGGGACTAACAGATGCCAATGTTAAATGTGGGATTATTAGTTTCCAATAAAGAAAATCTGGGATTATTTAAATCCAATTTTCCAATTATTTTTAGTTAATTATTTATAATTATTTATTTATTTATTTAAACCGTTGAACTACAACTACTTTTTAAATTATATATGCATGGTGTGTGTTGTCTTTCGCAAATATAATGAATATAAGACTATTGATAATGCCAAACAACTATTAATGCACTCACATGCTTTAAATATTTATTGGTCTGGGTACTGATTTGTAAGGTAATAGTGGTTAAGTGATTCATAAGGTAATAGTGGTTAAGGCGGTTCTACACTTTGGATTAGTTCAATTTTGGGTCCAGATTATTTGGACCGGTCAAGAAGACGCTCACCCTCGCCTAAGAATGAAAGGGGACTGGTGCTCATTCTTAGAGAAGACGAGGCTTCCTCGACATAAGGTTTGATGCTTCGAGTTTCATGAAGACCTGCCCTACCCGGATGATACCGCTCATTTTAAGTTTTGTTATGTTTGGCATCGAAATGGTTTTTATGAACGGAGAGGTCACGACACCTACTTTAGTTATTCTATTTATTATATTAGTCAATCCACTTGATACAGTTAACACACTTATATTTTTCAAGCTTTGTCATAGTAATAATAGGATATATGAATCATCCTGCAATCATGTTTTGACATAGGATGTTATAAGCATTAGAATCTGTAACATGGAACTTTTGAATGTTAAACACGTGATATTGTGTAAATTTTCTTTTTAGTTTATAAATAATTTAGACCAGCTTAGATTTAGATGCTTTATAAGGTTTTATTTATTGCATAATTCCTCATACACTTAGCATAATCTTCTACCATCGATTAAGGATGAAAACAGACTGGGCAGCATTCTTCCAGACAACGGGCCTTCCTCGACACAAGTTGCTACGCTTCCAACTTAATGAGGAACGTGCCCGGCCGGATGGAACTGCCCTGTTTCATGTCTGTTACTATATGTTGGTTTGTTTTCATGAAACTGATAAACTTTGACAAACCTATCTCTTTCTATCTTACTTCTACAACTTAGACCTACAACTATTTTCCTAATTATATATGGATGGTGTATATTATCTTAGCAGATACACTGAACATATGACTATTGCTAATGCCAAAAAATAGTTAGATACCTTCTTTACTTACACTGTTACGTTTTTTACCAAGCACTGGTGTGATCAAAATCATTTCACGTATGCAAACATACTAAGCATGTTAGGGTCGGGCAAAGTTCCCCCCCGGCCGTGCATCGCACGGGCCTGAACACTAGTATATATAAAAGTTGAGCAATGCCCCAGTTTTGACACCATATTGAATGCGAAATCATAAATACGGTTTACTTGAAAGCAAGCATTTGGTACTACATGCTTAAGCATAGTGTTTAATTAAAATCATGATACATGTTGATGCATCATCATCATGGTGGTGAATGGTTGATTAAATATCACAATAAATTTGCTTACATCATTATCAAGCCATCCGAATTCTCTAACCCCTTATTGATCAATATACTCATAACTCACGTATGAGTTGATGGTGATTATTAAATTTGATAATAAAGAAAACCTTCCGAATTCTATATTGTTTCTTAATTGTTCATAATGGTGTATATTAAATGATAATCTTTAGAGTTCTTGCAACTCATGGAAATAAATTGATCTTATTTAAGTTTTAGCTTCTACAAGGTTCTAATGAGGTATATAAATCCATCTAGAATTGGTTGTCAACCCCTTCCTCCGCCACCTCACTCCTCGGACCTCCTACGTCGTGTAAGCTCATTTTTATTACGTGTTCATATTTATGCAATTTATTTAAATGTTAATTTACCTATGGTTGTATCCGGTGGGAAGAAAATATACCACCAGAGGCTCTCTCCCTATGCTTGCCTCCGGTGGGAAAAAAATGTACCACCGGAGGCTCTCTCCCTATGCTTGCCTCCGGTGGGAAAATAATGTACCACCGGAGGCTCGCAAAATAGCAAGTTCATTTAGATATCATTCGAATATTACATTTGGTTGTTACATGTTTAACTCATGATTGTCTTCTTTTTGTTTCTTCTTGACAGTTTCTTTCGCTGCTCCTAGCTGGTCAGTATGGGTTTGACCATCCTGCACTTCAGGTTGCTGTTACTAAGTTGGCTATATTATAATTAAGCTGGTCAGTATGGGTTTGACCATCCTGCACTTAATTTGGTGTTTACCTATGTTATTAAGTTGGCTATATTATAATTGTTGCGTCCCAGAATCCCGGGGTAGGATTGTTGGAGGTTAGCTACACGTGGAAGGGTCTTGTGAAGGTTCCTACAAAACAGAAGCACCGTTAGCCTTAAGACGAAGGGCCCCGAAGGGGGTCTTCGTGACAACACTCCGGCGTGAGAATAAGTATTTGCTTGAGGAGAGGAATCAAATGAGTAAGGAAAGTGTTAGAGAGAATTTAGGATCCTTTACCCGGTTGTCCAAGTATTGCTTATATAGTGGTCTTCGAGGGCGAAGCGGTCATTTCCCCCTCTCACGTCCCCTTTCCTTGCATTAAATGTCTGATGGGGTCGCAGGGGCTTCGAGCGCCGAGAAACAGGCTGGACTGGCGGAGATGCCATTCACATCACTTGTCCCATCGTACTACCTTGTACTTTCCTGTCCTCCTTGTCGGCTAGATCCCCTACACTCGTTCATTTATTCCCATTGCCGAGTTTGCCTTTATCCCTTCCGCCATGGCGATACCCGAGGTGGCATCCTTGGCCCGTCGTCGAGGGCAAGGGCTTCCACGTAGCCCGTCGCCTCGGGAGGTGCTTCTTCGTAGCCCTTCTATTTCTGGGGCCCTTATGAATGGCCTTTTGGGGGTATAGCCCAATAAGTCCCCCCAAGTCCAATTCTTTTGAGATCTTAAATGAAAAAAGGGTTGGGCTGAATTTGGTTTGCCCTGATCCGGTCCTGTTTTCACTAGAAATGCTTCAATAAGTAGCTGTCCCATCACTGCTTGCGGGTTTTTACAGTTTTACCCCTGTGCAGTTACAGCTGGACCCACGTTTTGTGGCTAGGAATTCACCGCGCTTGTGTCTGTCACGTGGCGGTTTCTTCCGTTATCTGCGCCGTTTCCCTTAAATTCGAGATTATACTTGATTGTTATTTCTTCTCCTTTATCTAAACTGCTGCCGATTGAGTTTTTCTCCATTATTGCTTTCTCAATTTGCAGGTTAGCTTCTTTTTCTTTTTTCTTTCTCTGCTTTTTATATGGCTCGAGTGGATCTTTTATCCGTCCCTTCTGTAATGACGGCCGATGAACTCAGCACCTTCCTTGCTGATTTCGACATTCCTAATCACCTAAACCCGAGGCTGCCTTTGCCGGGGGAGCGGGCCACCGCTGTTGCCGATCGGGTAACCATTTACGCTGCCACTTTTAGCCAGTGTAATGTTCGCTACCCGTTGTCCCCTTTTCTTGTGTCCGTCCTCCGACACTATCAATGCCATTTCTCACAGGTCCACCCTCTTGCTTTTCTCAAAATCATTCACTTTGAGGTGGCGTGCAAGGCTGTCGCCGGAGATCCGTCGGTGCCGCTTTTCTGGCAGTTTTATAAATTTCGGCGTGAAGGAAGCTGGCTAACTTTTGAGAAGCGTCGTGCCCCCAAGTATCCGTCTTGCACTGATTCTATACTTAACTGCCTTCATAACTGGAAAGACAGTTATTTTTTTGTTTCCTCTGATTTTCTTCCTGAAGTGCTTCCCCTTCTTCCTGATGACGTGTCCATCAATGATCCGCCTCCCAAAAGCGGCTACAATGCCGAGCTGCTCAAACGCCTTTCCGACCATCCCACTTCTTGCAAAACTTTTGCTGAAGGTCTACTTGTAATGGCTGGTTTGAGCAGGAAGGGGCTTCCTGATGGCCACCGCCTTGTCGTCCTAAAGAAGGGCAAAGGTAGCTTTTGCTTTTTTCTTTTTTTATATTTGCAAATGTGTTTGTACTATTATTTTGCCTCTTATTGCAATCCTTGGTTTTTGTAGAAATGAATCTTCTCAAGATTTTGGGTAGTGCTGGGAAGGGTTTGGAGTATACAGCTGTACCAGCCGGGGGAGGGACTCCCAGGGTTAGCTTCTCGGAGCCCATAGCAGCTTCCCAAGCTTCTGACACCATCTGTACTTCATCTCCGTCTCCTTCATCCAAGGTTGCCGAGGATGCTACCTCAAAGGAGTCCAAGAAGCATGCCATGCCGCCCCTCAATCCCTTGCTTCTGAAGCGTCCTGCTTTGAGGTTGAACATTAGGAGTGGTTCCAAGCCTTCCAGTTCTGCATTACCAATAACTGAGTCTTCCACTGAGGAGACGGCTAACTTGGAAGTCTTCCGCCGAGGAGACGGTTAACTTGGATGCTGGTGTTTCAACGTCTGTGGATGTTTCTGCTGCCCCTTCCAGCGTACTAGTCCCCACAAGTGAAGCTACTGTTCCTGTTGAGGTCCCTGTGCTTACTACCGTTTCTGCTGAAGGCCCTTCCTTTAAGGTGCCGTTTTCTGAAGCTGCTGGTGCTTCTTTCTCTGGTACGCCCCACTTTCCTCTTGAGATTACTGAATCGACCCCTCCCTTGTTTGCCAATTTGATTCGCCTATTTGGCCCTTCAGTTATTGGTTCTGCCCAAGGCACTGACCTTAACTTTTCTGATGCCCTCTCGCCAGCTGCCAAGGCGATTTTTGCTGATGACCCTCCCCAATCTCCTGTGCTGAACTATGATTCTGACGGGCTTGCTCCTGTTACCGATGAGTCCAGGACCCAGCCTTATTGGCCTGACTGGAATGTTACTGAGGGGTCCATTATTGACGGGGTGAAGCCTTGCAAGGAGTTTATGAGGAGGTCGCTTCCTCCGGCCGAACGTGCTGCTGCCAGTAAGATTGAGACCCCAGCTTTGGGGGATCTCCTGGCCACTCAAACCGTTCAGTGCTTCAAGATTGCTACTGAGGTGGAGAAGCGACTTAACTGGCTTGACTGTCAAGCGAAGAGGTGGAGGTCCAAGTATGGTAAGATCGCCGCTGAGCTGGAGCAGGCTCTGATGGATAAACACAATCTTCTTCGAGATTTGGAAGAGTTGGAAAGTGATAAGGCTGGTGTTGATGAGCTGAAGAAAGAGGTTGCTGATGTCAGGAAGGAGATGAGCTTGGCTCATGACAAGTTGAAGGAGATGGGTGATTTGGAGAACCGGTTGAAGGCCCAGAAAGAAATTGCTGCTCAGAAGGAGCAAGAGTGTCTTCATCTGGAGGTATACTTCGCTCTATTTTTCCCGTTCCTTACTTTCATACTTGTCTATATTTTTTTGCTTTGCCTTCTCTATTGATGCTCTTCTTTTCTTTTTGCAGGCTCATGTTAAGGCTATTCAGGAAGAGGTTCAATTGGCCCGGGCTGGCGAAGCAGCTGCCAATGCTCATGTGGAAAAGGTTAACAAAGAGA
>JBCNJP010000009.1:19485972-19648516 GCA_039602395.1 Deinandra increscens subsp. villosa
CTTTTGGATGAAAGAGAAGATAAGCAACTTCCGATTTATTACATTAGCAAAATGCTAAAAGATTATGAAATAAGGTATCCAATGATTGAAAAGGTCATTCTAGCGCTTGTGCAAGCTACTAGAAGGTTGAAACGTTATTTTCAAGCTCATACCATAAGCGTACTCACTTCCTACCCAATACAAGGGATCCTAAGAAAGCCAGAAATGTCAGGAAGATTGATCAAATGGGCAATTGAAATTGGGCCATTTAATATTGAATTTAAGCCAAGAGTTTCAATAAAAGGGCAAGTTGTTGCAGATTTCATAGCAGAAGTGCCATCTGTCCCAAGTGTTAACGTCATAACCGTTCCTGAAACCAAAGACCAAGTGTGGATTCTTCACACAGATGGTTCTTCTAACTCTGATGGTTCAGGAGCAGGTCCGACTGAAATTTCCTTTTTCCTATAAAAAGAATGTTTATTCTACTAAGAATTCGCACAAAGATAACATTTACCAAATGCAGGCTTGATTCTAAGGAGTCCGGAAGGGGATGAGCTAACATATGTGATTCATTTCAATTTCCCAGCTTCAAATAATGAGGCAGAATACGAGGCATTGTTAGCAGGTTTGAATTTTTTAAAACTTCATAAGTTTTATAGCTTTTTACTCTTCTCATTCTAAAAGGGGGGGGGTATGAGTATAAATATGCTTATGCATCTGATCACTTAAGGTAAAGTATACGCATTGGCACATGCGTATGCATTTACAACACTTGCATATGCGTAAGTACCAGGAGAAGCTCAATAAGTAAAGTGCATGTACAAGAGAAATCCACGTGCATTTGCTTTGTAAGCATTAATCCTATAAACTTAAACACTGAAGTAAATCCGTTTCAGGTTTAAGGTTAGCCAAAAAGATGGGAGCAACGCATTTAACAGCTCACGTGGATTAATTGATTGTTGCAAGTCAAATTGCTGGGACGTACGAAGCAAAAGGCAAATACATGATGGTATACTTAGAACAAGTTCAAGAATTAATTAATATTTTCGACAAATGTGAAGTCTTGCACATATCGAGAGCTCAAAATAGGAAGGCAGATGCGCTAAGTAAATTAGCATCAGTGGCGTTTGAACATTTGGTAAAAGAAATCAGAGTGGAATTATTAGAGTCTCCGACAGTTAACGTAAAAATAGCAGCGGAAGTGCAAGTTCAAGATGAAAGCTGGATGAGTCCTATTGTTAGGTATCTAACTGCTGGTGAATTACCAACTGATGAGGAACAGGCGTGGCAAATACGGGTGAATTCTCTTCAATACCAGATGCAGGGTAATGTTTTGTATAGGCGAAGTTTTTTAGGACCTTTATTAAGGTTCCTGACCCCAGATGAAGCAGACAAGGTTGTCAAAGAAGTACATGAAGGTATTTGTGGCATCCATGCCCGGCAAAAATGGTAGTGGTAAAGATTATGAGTCTTGGTTATTACTGGCCGGGGATGTATCGTAGTACTTGGGAGGAACTTTGGAAATGTCAAGCTTGTCAAGCACATGCTCCTGTAAGCATGATGGCAAAGAATGAGTTAATTCCTGTCACATCAGCTTGGCCATTCCAAAAATGGGGAATGGACATAGTTGGTCCATTCCCACCTGTAAGTGGCGGTGTAAATTCCTTCTGGTAGCAATTGATTATTTCACAAAGTGGGTAGCAGCAAAACCTCTCGCTTGCATTTCTGGTAAACAAGTCAAGAAACTTGTGTGGGAACACATTGTTTGTCAATTTGGGTTACCACTTTACATAATAACAGACAATGGGCAACAATTTGCTGGAAATCCCTTTGCTGAATGGTGTAAAGAACTCCATATAAACCAAGTTTTCACTTCCATGGCGCTTCCACAGGCTAACGGACAAGTAGAGAGAGCCAATCGAAGCCTTGTGGAGGGTATAAAAATGATACTTGGAAAATTTGGTGGGAGTTGGGTGGATGAGCTACCACATGTTTGTGGGCTCATCGTACAATGCCTAAAACAAGTAATGGTGAAACTCCTTTTAGCTTAGTGTATGGAACTGAAGTTGTTATCCTAGCGGAGATTGGTATACCAAGTTATCGGATGCAAGTGCAAGTGTCTAACAATGAGGAAGAGTTAAGGACTAACCTTGATTTAATTGAGGAATGAAGGGAGATTACTGCCATACGTGAAAGTCGATATAAAAAGGAAATGGCTAAATACTACAATGCAAAGGTAAAGATTCAGCAATACAAGGTGGGTGAGTACGTTCTGAGAAGTAATGAAGTAAGCAGGGCACTTCCTCTTGGGAAAATGTCCCCCAAGTGGGAAGGTCCTTATATAATCAAGAAGGCGATCGGAAATGGCTCGTATATACTTCAACAACTTGATGGAACTGAATTAGTTCGAGCCTGAAATGGAGTACATCTTCGCAAGTGCAACATGTAATGTCGCAAGTGAATATTTCTAAGAAAAGAAAAAGTTTAGTTTGGACTTTGTTTCTATGATCATTTCCTGTAATAAGTTTGAAGAAGAATAGGATGTTCTGTTTTCTTTGTCATTCCAGTTAATGAAAGTATTTGTTTCCTTTGTTTATAAAGATCAGTACCAACAATTGTTGAGTGGTTGCGTACACATATATACATGTGCATATGCTGCAATGGATGATACACTTCCTTTTCCTAAAACGAATATCTATACTAAGAATTTAAAAACCTCCCTTCATAAAGGGAGTACACATGCAATAATATTCGTCTTTCCAGAAAGATTCGTAAGTTACTTGTGAGTTCATCAAAAAAAGATCACATGCTGAATCTCTGATGTAGCATCACTGTTATTTCTTTATTTATAAGAAATAACCCAAGATAAATGAGCAAGTTTATCTTGTCCCTAACTGTCTCGCTAATGATATAAAGAGTGCATGTTAGGATGAGGTGATTAGGCCGGACACCTTGTTAACACAATGGTTGTTAACAGAAGCCTAAAAGAGAGATGGCCAACTTAGTTGAGTAGAGCATGTTTTAATTTGGCTCAATTAAGCTCTCTAAGGGTCTCAAGTGTTGTTAAATAACTTATGTTATAATAAGCAAACTTGTGGGTTAATCATTCAGGTAATGATTCAATCAAGCCTTACCAAAGATTGTAAGGACTTTTTGTTCCACAAAGAATTGATTCGCATTTAAAATAAAATAACTTTAAACTTTGAAAAAGGCATCGACATTATGTTGTTAAAACCCTTTGAAAATTGACGCATCTAATAAGGGGGAAACACATGTGTCAGCTTTCTTTAAACTTTTGTTCATTTTGTTAAAATATTATCAAAGAGTATTTGTAAAGGAGAACTCAAGAAGTTTCTCAAAAAAGGTGACATCATAAAGAACCTCATATGATAGAGGTAACACACATCCATTTTACAATTGCGAGTGTAAAAAATAACACACTTCAATTTCATGAGGCTTGTCCTAAAAATAATAGTATGATTTATGCTACATGAACTATGAGGAAAAAAATAACAAGGCATGAAAAAGAAAGGAAACAGTTCAACAAACATTCATGGCATTTGCAAAAGAGCATTCATATGTTCAAAACTGCAAACACATGCAGTTCTGACCCCAAATTTAAAAGATAACAAGTGTTTAAACATCAACATCAACAAAAGATGAAAGAAAATTGTTTAGTGCCACAGCATAAGTGGACTTTGAGAAGAATATTGTTCACAACGATACTGAATGTCTTCAAAAGAACAGTTACTTACCAACTTGGTAAGGAGCGTTCGTCTCGGGTGCAGAAGGAACGTTTGTCTTTGGACCTGGAGCTGCACTCTTTGAAAGTGGAGGTGGTTTTAGCATTTCTTTTATTTGCTCTGTGTCAGATAAGCTCAACTTCGACACTTACTCAATGATATCAAAGGTCATACTCTTTAATGAGGTTAAGTGAGCTATAAGCTTCTCTCCGGCTTTTTGGTCAAATTCTTTAAAAGTAAGGAAATTGGCCTCTCCCTTTACCGCATATGCTAAGCCACAGTTTATACCCTCATTAAAGCCAACAACGTTAGCAACCGAGTTCACCTTCAAAGCCACCGGGATTATCTCCGAATGAACCTTCTTAGCAACCATATCAAGACAATCAGCAATCAACCATTTGCTCTTTTCATTCAGAGCAGTATTCTCAGCTTGCATCTACTCCCGTTCTTTAGTCATAGCCTTCATCGTTTCTTCAATCCTCTTCACTTTCGATTTTGCAACTTCAGATTCTGAAAAAGTTGAACTTGCAAATTTAAAAGATGGAGATGCAAGTGAGGGAATAAAATAAAGAATACAAGTCGTACCTCTTTTTATAGTTTCAATTTCGGATTTATGGTAAGAAACTGCCTCGAACAATTTGGCTATTTGGTCCTCAAGTTTCTTCTTCTGTTCCAGATGCTCAGTTTTGGTTGCTGATTCATTTTCTTGAGCCTGTTTGAGATCTCTCTTGGCTTCTTGCTTGAACGCCACTAACTTTCGGTTCCTTGTCGTCAAGAGTTCAATCTTATTGTTCAATTCATTGATCTTTCTCTGATCACCAACTAGACTGAAACTTGCCTTAAGGGCTAGTAGTTTCTTGTTCAACTCTTCAATTCTTGCTTCAGCTATGATCCATCTTCCATACACATCTGCAACCAAACTCTATTGTTTTTCTTGGGCTAACATCAACTCATCAGAAAGGTCTTCATTCGAGATTTGCTGCATACTGGATATGTCAATCGGTGTGCTTCCTAAAAGTGCGAGTTTTCTTGCTGTAGGAGTCTCCATACACGAGTCATCATTCTTCAGATCCCATTGAGGGACAAAGGCTGCACCAGCACTTGCGACATCTAAGTTCCTTCCTATGTTGCTCCTCAAAGTTACCAAGTCTATTTCCTTCTTTAACCAAGAAGAAGTAGGAATAGCAAAACTTGAAGTACCCCTCTGCGAGGAAGAAGACGTATGAGCAAGAGTGGCTAAAGTAGCCAACGGGGTTATATCCTTCTGCAAAACATTTGCGTCAGAAGATGTTTAACCCAGAGGTATTTCATGAGAATTTATTAAATAATCATTAATGTCAAAATCTTCGTTGAGAGAAGGAGTTACCACTGTTCCCTTGGTTTTTTGCACATTCTCTTCTGGACAAGATTCCACCTCAACAATATCAAAAGCATCAGAAGTGTTTACCTTGGATTGACTGGGGGAGGCTTGGAGGTTCCAGCGTGGAGATTTTCTTTTAGATACGGTAATGTCCTTGGTCACAGTCGCCTTGGAAGAATGCTTTGATTTACCAGCACCCTTGGGAGGAAGAGATGCTTTTGATACAGTTGCACATGAATGCTTGTGATCTCTTTGGCTTTTCCCTTAGAGTTTCCATTTCCGCCACCTGGCTCACTTCGTGTCACAGCAGCATTACTACCAACATTATCCATTTCCACTTCCGCCGTCAATCTTTCAACAGTCATTTCAACAGTAGTGCCCTCTACACCAACTTGTTTCTGCACATCATCTTGATTTTCAGGGGACTCCTCAGGGCGATAATCGAAAAAGGAAGAGGCTGTTTGCCGAAGGAAGGGCATGGCCCCTTCCTCAATAACTTCTGCATCGTGATCAACATCTACGTAACTTTTCAATTGAAATTTTAGATTAATCAATAAAATGATGGAAGGGGGGAATTCTTACCCTTCCCTTTATTTCTCAAAATGGGCCATAAGTCGGGTGTAAACCAAGCCCTACTAATCCTACAAAAGAGCAACACTGCTTTCGGCAATTCACGGATAGGGCTAGCACATTTAACCAACTTATCAAAAAATTCCTTTTTATAATCACATGTTTCTGGGATCGAAACATGAACAACATCCTCCACAACTCTCCATTCCATCTCCAAGGGCACACACCTATCATCTATATAAAAGAATTGAGATTTCCAAGAATTGAGATTTCCAGGAGCACGGATAGGGCTAATCCTAGATACTCCTCTTCTCCGTTCAAATGTATACCAATCCCCTACCATTGTGATCCTATAAAATGCTCTAAACAATGTGACTCTAGGGGAAATGCCTACGACTATACTGGTAGCCTCAAAATGACTCAATCTGGATAGACCTTGTGGATGCATCTGCGAGATATGTACCTCGAAGAACATCAGGGCTTAAATAAGAAAGTTGGTGAAGGGTAAACGATAGTTTCCAAATCGGAACATTTCCGCATAAATCCCAATTTTGCCTTTGACAAATGGAAAAATTGGTGTATCGGGAGGCGGAAGCGAAGGTTTCAGAGAAAGAGGAATGTGATATTTCGCGATTAAATCATCTAGATCTTTGGGAGAAAGAGTTGAAAATGAAATGTGCATATTATGCTTGCTTGATTCATCCTCTACTTTAACAGAGGGAGATGCCATTGTAAAAATTCGAAAATAAAAAGTAACAAGGTGTGAAGCGACTAAACTTGTGCTGAAAACTCTCGTGAAGAACTGCTTAGGGTTTGACGAAAGAGAGAATAACGGCAGACGAGACAAGGGAAGAAAAGTTAAGAAGAAAGAAAAGATTGTGAAGTTAAAAGGGTTTTATAATAATTCTCTTGACAGTTTAAATTCAAAATTCAAAAAACGGAAAAACTGTCTTGTCTAAATATATATTTATTCGACACGTGTCCCCTACCAGTACTCAAGTACTGTCACGCCGAACGTCTATCTGACAAGGTAGTTACTCACTGCACTTGCGGATGCGGCTCGTCACAGAATCTCCAACGCAAATGTCCCAATAACACATGCATATGCAATCTAGCATAAAAAATGAGAAAGTTAGTAATACATGCATTCTCTCTTCCAAATTGCGTGATGTCGTCCTTAGCCATTTTTCTTCAAAAACAGCATAAGGACTGGGGGACTTGATGACCAGTTTTATCAAAATCTGCTTAAATGAATGCATTTTGAAGAATTTTTTCTCGATTGAAGAATGATGCGTGTTGCACTCTTTTTCCTTGATCTTGGTTTTTTCCCATAGGGTTTTCCCAGATAAGGTTTTTTAACGAGGCAACAATCAAAAACGCATATGGACATAAAAGGATGATCGACAAACCAGAAGTGCAACATGCCTTTAACCTTTAAAGTCCATCATTATTGCTTTGAATAATTAATGGACTTGGGGTACTTGATGTGGATAGGTCAAGATTGGACATGAAAGTGTCTCGGAGGAGACACTTCCAAAGGATTAACATCGCATATGGAGGCAAGGCACAGAGTGATACAGTTGCGAATGTTCAAGACGCAAGTGCATCTATCTAACTTGTGAAGATGCGATTTCAGAAAGTAGTATAAATAGACCATTTCATAGCTTGTAAAAGTATCTTTGAGATCTAGGATTTCACCTTAACTGTGTGTATTCTTAAATCAATAAAACTCCATTCATTCCAATACTTTTCTATTCGTTATCTCAATTCCATGTTGGATCATTAAACCAAATATACTAACGGTGGGGTTTTGTGATTCATCAATGATCATGAGTAACAATCAACGCAAATGAATCAAAATGTTTACCCCAATCATAAACACCATCATCTTGAACCGTTAAAGTTGTTGTCTTGGTTGAATTACTAGACGAAAGTTGAGTAAAACCGGGTTTGCTTCCATGAGATTGTTGACATTCTCTTGCAAAATGTCCAAGCTTCGAACATTTGTAGCACTTGATAATTGATTTATACAAACCCAGTTTACCACTAAACGCTTGTTTTCCAGTTTTCTTATAAAATCGTTGTGACCTTTGACTTAACATAGCAAGTTGCCATGCCATATCTAACTCATTCAATTGATCATCATCAAGCTCATTCAAATCTTCTTTAATCAATTGTGCTTTCCTAACATCATTGATAATCATTCCAAAAGACGAAGAAATGAGAGCAGCAATCAATTTGGCACATTCATCCACCGATTGAACAAAAAATGCACTTTAACGTGATGGATCAGGAATTTTAAAAGTACAACCTTTTGAAGAATCAGAATTTCCAGAAGCTCCAGCCATAAAAGCAACACTCAGTGCAGAACTCAGATTTAGCTTTGCTTTAGCATTCATGCTAGCAGTATTCTCACCATGATACAACTCAGGATTTTGTAATGTAGCAGTTGACTAATTTGAGTTTAACATTTCCATTTCTCGAGCATGAAGTTTCCCAGTAAGCTCGTGAAATGTCAAAGTAGAGTATTCTTTATCATGAGTGAGCAGCAAAACATAGTTCTCCCACTTTTCAAGCAACGCTTCCATAATCTTCTCCTTCAAATCAGCATCAGTTTTCTCAACTCCAACAACCTTCAATTCACTAATCAAATGTGAAAACCTTGAAACAAGAGCAGTAATGTTCTCATTGTCATAATGTTGAAAATTATCAAATTCTTTATTCAACACTTTCTTCCGATTCTTCTTGTAATCATCATTCCCCTCACATCTTGCTGATAAAGCATCCCACAATTGCTTAGACTTTTTGCAAGTACTATATTGATGAAGGAACTCAGTGGGTAATGCCATCGTAAGATAACCAAAAGCTTTTTGTTCAAGCTCGTATGATTTCCTTTCAGCAATATCGAAGGTATGAACTTTCTTGAAATCTCCTTAATCAGTCGGGTGTTGATAAAGTTTCTTGATCGGAATCCATAAATCGATATCATTCGTACTTATATAAGCTGAAAATCGTTGCTTCCAATTCTAATAATCTTCCAACTTCAACAACTTGGGAACTTTCTGGCTTGTTCCAATTTCGTATCAAAGTTCATCATGGTCTGCATGTGCATAGCGTCAAAAGCTTGAAATTCCGACATTGTTAAAAATTTAAATTTTGTATGTCCGAACCCTTTCTGAACCTGACCCTGTTATCCGAACCTGTCCCGAACACACTCCGAACCTCAAACAGTGTCGAACTTCTAACGAACTTTAACTGAGCTGAACTATACGCGAACTCCGTCCGAAACTTTCCGAACTACTCCGAACCTTGTCCAAACCACAAACCTATTCGAACCTCGACCGAAACAGATATATATCCGAACCTCGCCGAACACAGATCGAATTCTAACCGAATAGTGACCGAACTGAGTCGGAACTCTGACCGAAACCTCTCCGAACTTGGACTTCCGGCAGTTAGTCCGAACTTCATCATTTTCGCTAAAAATTTTTGATTTTAGACAAAATTTGATGAGATTTGCAACAGTGGACCAGAATAAATGATGAGGAATGATTTAGGAGCAAGATTTTCACAAAAGACTCGATCAAAGTGATCAAAAATTTGTAAAAACACTCAAAAATCACTCAAAAATACTCATTTCGTGTCAACAACTCCGAAAATAGCAACCACAGATCAGTTGAATGAACAAGAAAGCTCTGATACCACTTGAAAAGTCGTGAGCGTTGGATCGTCTACTCAATCTAGCTATTCGGAATACGAAACAAGTAATTAAGAATTGTTTTATTGATCAACGAACAATTACAACTCAGAAACACGAAGACCAAAGACATAGAGAATACACCTCAGAAACACTCACTTAATGCTGAACACTCGTAGAAACTCGTTCTCAAAACAAAACTTAAGTTCACTATTTATAGTTGCAGGCTGAACCAAGTCCGAACTCCAGGTTCGGCAGCAGGTCCGAACTCCTGGTTCGGACCAGGTTCGGCAGGCAGTGACCTTGCCTTGTACTCGGGTCTTGAACCTTGGTAGAACACTTCACATGACGCACTTCTCAGGTTTCAACATGGCCACTATCCATGTACCACATATTTATTGACTTCTTTCGCTATTCCTATACAAACAAAGAAAAGATTAGTTCGCAGATGAACCCCGGTCTTTAGGACCTTGGGTTTTCCTTGCATTCTTTTTCTTAGTCGGACGAGGATTTGGAGTGGTGGCTTGAACAAATGGCTTCTGAGGATCAGCCAATGGAGACCATGGTGCACGAGGTCTCGAGGAAATAGGAGATGGGCTATTTGCTACTCCAGGGACTACCGGTTGAAAGTACCTGCTACTTGCACCCAAACCTCGTGTAGAGTGAGGTGTCATGCCTCTAAAGAACTGTTGGTTTTGGAAATTAAGCATTAACGTATGCTGATTATTCACATATTCATAGTCTTCGTTGTAGTTACCATAAAACCGAGGACATGGCTGAGTGAAAGTGGCCTCATCATTCTTGGTCCATAGGGTGCAACCATAGGTGGATTGTACCCCATGTGTGCTTTTGTTGAGTTGAATGGACAACCCCTAGAAGCATGATTTGGGTCTTCGCATACAAAAACACCCAATACTGTTAGCAGACCCACTTGGATTCACGACAGCAGTTGGAACCACATTGTGAACTGGTGTGCCATTTATCTTAGCAACAGGTTCCCTTCCCCCTGAACAACAACTTTCTTATTTCATCTTTTGTTGTTGTTTTTCCTTTTAGCGGTTGAACCATCACCTTTATTTTCTTCCAAGTTCACGGGTACATCAACAACTGGTTTAGCAAGTTGTGGTTGAGATACCACAGTCTTCTCTATAGAAACAACATTTTCAGTTGAAAAATTATTCTTCTTACTCCTTGCAGGCTTCTTGACAGTTTTTGAAGAACTCGCAACGGCTTGACTGTTAGAAGGTGTGGTGTTGCATGACGTGAACATCTTGATGGAAGAGATCTGAGTGACTTGAGGTGGAATCATCACAGGTTCAGTAGGAGCCGAGGAAATCACCTTACCATCAGTGATTGTGACAAAGTGTTGTGTGTCACCCATGGATTTACCATCACCCAAATTCAGTTTATTTAGAGCATCAGTAGCCAGCTCACTTGAAAGATCAGTATGGCCAGAATCTGAGTTAACAATTTTAGTTTTGGGCTTTCGCCTTTTTAAAACTTTAGGTTTCTTTAAAACAGATTTTCCTTTAAACATCATTTGAGTTTTTTAAATACTGAAGATTAAGAGATTGTCTCATTATCGGTTATTATATTTAAGAAATCAGATTCTGCCTTCTGCCTAACCGTATCCTAAGATAGGCCAGTATCAACTGACTAAATTGAGCTGGAGTCAAAATCATCCAATTTCAGTGCACGTTCAATGGATGGAAGACTCGAGCCACTTTCGTAGCCAGACAGTTTGCCTTCGCTTTGCCGAATTTCAGACTTGCAGAATTGACTCATTATTCAAAAACCTGATGTGGCTTCGAGAATTTATTTTAGTTAGTTCAGGTATAGAAAAATAATTATGATTGAGGGGATGCTCAACAACAGCATCATCAATTTCCCGAGTTAAACCCAAACCGCTTTGTGAACGTCTGAAAATATCCTTAGCCACATCGCTTGCTAAGTTAGATGGATTAAGTTTCATCACGTCAATAATTTCCCGAGCCTGAACATAGTTCTTGCTTAGGGATAAGTGACGAGTAACTAGATCCTCTGACTGAGTATGAAGAGCCACTTCAGCATGTTTCATGACCTCAATATCATCCTGTAAGGACTTTATTTTGGCCAGGAAATCCAGTTCCTTAGCTTGCATAGATTTGACAAGACATTCATTCGCTATTGCCTTTTCAACCAACTCTTGGTTATAAAGGCGATACTGAGCAACTTCCTCTATACAGGACTCTGAGCATAAATTGGATTTTACCATATCGGGTATGAGTTCCTTCTGACGGTTAATTGATTTTTGTTCAGCATCAGATTCAACCATGAAAGGGTCATCAGCAGAGTTCGACACAAAAGCAGCATCAGTGATATCATCTAGATACGCCATGAGTGCAAAGTCAGTGGGATAAAGTGGATCAAAGAGAGGTTCTTCCACAATCTTGGATTCTTCAGATGAATTCACCATTAATGCATAGTCAACATTAGCCGATGTTTGAGTCTGATTAGACCATGTGTAGGTGGGATCACTCAGTCACACGAGTGCCTTCTCAGTGTTGTCAGTATGCTTGGAATGAGTAGTTGCCCTGATTTTGAACAGAATTATTGTTTCCCCCAGGCATCACAGGAATCTGTCTCAGTTTCGGATTATTACACTCACGTGCAAAGTGACCCAAACCTTGACAGTTGTAGCATTGAGCCTTGGATTTGTCAAAACCAATAATAGAACTGGGGTGAGACTAGAACACCTTCTCCCAGTTTTCTTGAAAAACTTTCTTGTTCGGGCAACAATTATACCAAGTTGCCACTTGATATCCATTTCCTCTAGGTCATCAGCAGGAATTTGGTCCAAGTCTTCTTGGCACAGAGACATGCTCTCAATACTCCTTGATATTTGTGAAGCAAGACACGCCATAAGAGCATTACACAACTCCTGGTCTTTGTCAGGAAGACCAATGGATACAAGACCAGATTGATATGTGACACGTGATTGATTCACAAGTGAGACAGGCGGTTGAGCAACAAAGGCAGCTTGACAAACAGGTTGTTGAGCAGAAACTTGAGTAGAGGAGCAGGATCCACCGGCAGTGTAAGGAAATTCCAGGTCAGCCTCATTAGGAGTAATAAAGGTAGCATTTGGGGCAATCTGGGTGGTACTTTTATTGTTAACTTTTTCCATCAGTGAATTTGCATCCCTACCAACAGCTGCAACTTCATAGCTTCTTAGTTTGTTAATTAGGTCCATGTAGTCAACAGTGGCCAAGTCACTACTTTCAATCAGATAGGCCACGTATGAAGCAAAGTTTTGAGGAAATGACTTCAAAATTTTCTTAGATATTGTAGGCATCTCAGGTCGGATCTGATTGTTTTGCATTTCGCGGATTAGTCTGCAAAACTTTATCACATGAGTCTCAAAGGAGTCTCCAGCAGTGTAAGAAAAAGTGTTAAATTATTGTTTGAGAGAATCCAGTCTCTTTTCTTTGCTCTCAATGTTTCCCTCGTACTTCTTCTCAAGTGCTACCCAAAGCTCATAAGCAAAAGTTGCTTCAGTGAAATGGAAGACAATGTCATCAGAAAGTGCCATTTTGGTACACCCGAGAGCACGTTTATCAACCTTCATCTGATTATACTCAATGGGAGTGAAGTCCTCAATTTTCTTTATGACATGCCTCTGACCAACAGGAGGGTCAGCACCAGCCAAAGGCACCAGATCCACAAAGAACACCTTAAGACCTTTCTTCACCAAGGTCAACAGGTCATAATCCACATACTCAAGGTAACACTGAAATTTCTTTTTCCATTCATCATAGTTAGCAGCCCCGAGTAGTTTTGGAGGCCTATTGTTCCCTTGGAACATTTGATTTCTAGAGTTAAATTCAGACATGTTGAACAAGTTGGGTTTCTTCACAAAAATGCTTAATGGGTCAAACGGGTCAAGATTGCTTCAAGCATGCTAAGATTGAGGTTAATTGCTCAAGACCTACAAAACAAACATCATGAAGCTTATTTAGTTTGAATAAATCAAGCATTAATGTTAAATTTGAAATTTTCAAAATTTTCAAGACTTAGAAAATTTTCCAGCTATGTTCTTGAGCATATTCACTGGGTCAAGATCAAATTTCACGAAATCAAGTTTTTATTGCACCAATAGTTTAGGAATTTGCTTAGTAACAAATTTGTTAACTGCAACAAACTCCAAAAACCACTTAATCTAGGTGAAATCGGATCAAATAGTGACTTTTATGAAAATCTTCCAAGAACACAATTTTTGCTCTAAAATCTTCAATACTTGATGTTATTGAGTGATTCAAGTTGCTATCATCCCTAAATCATGAGTCTAACATGCATGGATATTCAATTTTGACTCAAAATCAGTGGAAAAATGACTTTGATTTTGAAAAGTCACGAACAACAAGTTTGCTCTGTGTTCGCATGAATCTGAAAATTTTCAAAATTTACCAATTTATTGTGATTATTGATGAAAACTAAGCATTCCAACAGATTCCTTGTGAAATTTCGTTTAAGATAGGTCAAGGAGTAATTCAAACAACCAGATTTGATGACTTGAATGAGTGATTCTTTAAGTTTTTGAAAAAAACTCAAGAACATGAAGAACAATGGATTCTTCAAGTTTTTGAGAAAAACTTAAGAACATGAAGAACAATGGCTCTGATACCATTTTTCATGACCAAATTTGAGCCTTTACTCATTTAATACACAGATTCAAGTGCGGAAATCATGAATCCATGATCAAATCATGTTGTTTGCTTGTTGAAATCCTTAGATTTCCATGTCTGAAACTCAAGAACACGAGGGTTTCCACACACAAGTGCTCTCCCTTTACTCCTCAACAAAATGGGATTGCTGAAAGAAAGAACCGTACAATAATCGAGTGTGCTCGGACAATGATCGCAGATTCTAACCTTAAATTATCTTTTTGGGCAGAAGCAGTCAATACTGCTTGTTATGTCTTGAATAGAACTCTTTTGGTCAAACATGCCAACAAGACATCCTTGTACGGTGTTAATCCGGTCTGAGCAGTTAGCCAAGTTTGCCCCTCGGGCAGATGAAGGCTATTTTGTTGGATACTCGATGACCTCTACGGCCTATCGAGTGTACAACTGAAGAACTGAGGTGATTATGGAGTTGTGCAACATTAACTTTAACGAGCATACTCATAATCCCAGAGAACCTGACTCAGATGGCATGTATGACTTAGATAATTTCTCTTCTTCTTTTAACTATCGTGATTATGTGATTTCAGGTTATACTGGAAACATGCAAAAAGATGCCAATAATGTGGAGGCTTCTGTACCTGAGGAGTCTGCTCCAATCACATCATCGATACTAGATACCATCTATTCAGATGATCTTCCTGAATTCCCTTGGAGAAATGAATCAACGGAAGCTGACACTTCATCTACTACTACTCCAGCTATCACTCCTGATGAAATCCAAATAACAGAAGAAGTCGTTCAAGAAGTTATGCCAAATCAAAACCAGAAATTCCAGAAAATAAACCTGAGAATGAACCCATCAATAATGGTTCAGACTCAAATGACACTACTGTGATTGAATTTGGTGAAACTCCGAGTAATGATGTGCAGATGGGAAATCTAGACTCAACTATTCCAGTTCTGGCTGTAGAAGAGACTGGAATTCACAAGAAACACCCCGTCTTTAACATTATTGGTCCACTCAATAAGAGAGTCACCAGAAGTCAATCAGGAACAATAAACACTTGCCTATTTTCCTGCTTCTGTAGTTGCTGCTATGAAAGACGATAACTAGATAGAGGCTATGTAGGCTGAACTGCTTCAATTCAAACTCCTGGATGTGTGGCAACTTGTAGACACTCCTCCTGGTGTGAAGCCTATTCCAGTTAAGTGAATCTTCAAGAACAAAAGAGACGACAGAGGAATAATCATAAGAAATAACGCAAGACTTGTGGTCAAAGGATATATGCAGATAGATGGGCTGGACTATGATGAAGTCTATGCCCCGGACCGGACCATGAAACCGAAACCGAACCATGAAACCGAAACCGAACCATTATCTTCGGTTCGGTTTTTTTCGGTTTGGTTTTTTTCGGTTTTTCTTGCGGTTGGTTTTTTTCGGTTCGGTTTCATCAATTTTTTTCGGTTTTTTGCTCACCCCTAGCCCCGGTAGCTTGTCTTGAAGCCATCAGGATTTTCTTGGCATATGCGGCGTCTAAAAACATAACTGTCTATCAGCTTGACGTGAAGACTGCCTTCCCGTACGGTGAACTAGAAGAAGAGGTGTATGTTGATCAACCTACAGGGTTTGTTAATCCTTCCTTCCCAAATAAGGTGGACAAACTGAAAAGAGCTCTCTATGGACTCTATCAGGCACCAAGGAAGTGGTATGAAACCCTGTCTACCTATCTGTTAGAAAATGGCTATAAGCGAGGGTGATTGATCAGACACTGTTCATACGACATGTGGGTGATGATATGCTACTGGTTCAAGTTTATGTGGATGACATCATCTTCGGATCTACCAATAAGACTCTCTGTCATGAGTTCAAGAATCTGATAGAAAAACGATTTGAAATGAGTTCAATGGGGGAACTCACATTTTTCCTAGGGATTAAGGTGAAACAGAACACTGAAGGTATTCTAATCAGTCAGGGAAAGTATGTGAAGGGAATGCTGAAGAACAAATAAAATCCATCTATAATGTCAGTTCTACTCGCCCCCTTAAGACAGAGAAGAAGAAATACAAAACATTCAGAAGACAAAAATATGTGGTCCCTCATAAGATCATGTACAAAAACATCAGCAAGGATCTTAACACAAAGACAATATCTAGTGATCAGATTAGCAATCCTATAAGGAGTTGGTATTACAGTGGAGACACACATGAGCTGGTTATTGAAAGGGAAGATGGCGACACAATAAGACTCTTTGTAGCAATTGAGTTGAGACTGCTACATAGGAGTTATCTTAAGTGGTTGTTCTACAGTTGCCTGGACACCATTCCTTGAAGGCTCAGGCCATACGAGATAGTAGATGCAAACTATTTCGGGTTGTTCCTAAGATGGTGGTGCTGGGAATGCATTGATGCTAAGAAGATGACCACGGAGAGCCTAAGTACCTTGAAACACTAGATCATGGGTGGTCGAGGGATTTGCTATCTCTCCCATGGATCTGAAAGGGTGTTGGCAATGTGGCACTACTCTGATTTGAAGAAATTCTCACAAAAGGACCTTTAGATATTGTATGATGAACAGATCGTCTACTTAGATAATCGCTATAGGAATCTTGCTCGGAAATACTGGAGGTTCTTGCTGATGTTACTCGGTCATATCAGGTAGTTGTCAGTCATGTTTGTATTACCACCAAAGGGGGAATTTGTAAGATCTTTCTAGGGTTGGTGGAAACTCAAACATAGCATCCTTAGTGTTGGTTTCAATTGTAAAACTCTCATTTCACTTGTACTTATTCTTGGACAATTATCTTGATCTTTTGTTAATCATTCAAGTGTTTGATGTTTTGTATTTCATAGTTAATGTCTTAACTTTTATTGATTAAATATTGAGATGATTGCCCTTGTTCTTTACTGTTGTGATATGAATGTCTGGATCCATACTCTGTGCTATTTCATGGTAATTCACTTGGCTTATGATCATAATTCATTTTGTTTTCATAATAACAACCCTTAGCGATTCCATAATGATTCTTGACGTTTAAGAGTGTACTTGGTGATTTCTAAGGTCTCTTGGCGACTTGGAGATTGCCCTTGGCGATCTGGAGTTGCACTTGGCGACTTGGGGATTACCCTTGGCGATCTGGAGTTGCACTTGGCGACTTGGGGATTGCCCTTGGCGATCTGGATTTCCTTCTTGGCGAAACCTTCCTTTGAAAACAATAATTTCAACATTAACACTTTATATATTTTTTAATATATATATATATATATATATATATATATTTAAACATTCTTTAATACGATAATTGATTTATTATTATCGTTAACCTTTATATGAATATATATGTTTATATACTTAATATTTAAATACATGTCCTTTTAATCAATTTTATTAGATAAAACTTGTTAATAATTATATATATATACTTATGTCATTTAACTTGTTCTATTAACATTTTATACAAACTTTTAAAATAATAATATTTGTAAAAATAACAAATAATATATAACGTGATTACCTCCCCGACGGGTCGTGAAACGATTCCGAATAACCGAGATAATAAAGTTTTCCATTTTTGACTAATGAATAGTCTTTCCTGATTAGTTTCTCGCCACGAGTATTTCCGCGTTGTCGGTTCGTTTTTTGGACCAAGTTACGCCACCGAAACATTGACCGAAAGTAAAGACGGGTTTTAATATCGGTTTATACCGGGTTTGATTCGACACCCGTTTGCCACCACCGTTGACCACCTTCAGCAACCACCAACTCCCGCCACCATTCTCCGGTATCCCGGTAGTTCATTATCATCGCCGTCATCACCCGTCGTACGTCACCGAAAGTTACCCGAAAGTGTAGACGGGGTCAGAGGGTTGCTCGAAGCTAGGTTTGTGGGCTGTGGTGGGTTCGTCAGTTGTTTAAACGGAAGTGGGGAGGTGCAAAGGTTGGTAAAGGATGTTGGGTTGGTCGTCGGTGTTCAAGGGAGCACCAGTAGAGGCCGCCGCCAATCAACGGGAGCGAGGTCGTCGGCAGGGAGCCAACTCCCCCTTTCTTCTTTCTCCTTCTCTTTTCTTCTTTCTTTCCTTTTTTCCTTTCTTCTTTTCTTTTTCCTTTGTGATGTACGTATGTGTATATATATATATATATATATTTAATTAGGTAGGTAGTTGAAGGAATATGAATACTACACATATTGTACACATAATGTAGTGACTAAGCACTACATATGACACTAATCCCTTATATATGCACACATAATGTACACATAATGTAGTGACTAAGCACTACATAGGACACTAGTCCTTTATATATGCATGTAGGTTGAGTGTAGGTGAAAGATTGAGACACAAGAAGACAAATAAATATTTTGTGTAGATAAGATTTGACTAATAGGTATATACCCGAAATCTGAACCTTTTAATATTTCGTAAACGGCCTATGAAATTTCCGAACATCTAAAATATTACGGGAGTCTAATAAGTATAATTATTATATTTATTCTTCGGTTATAACGTAAACCGGTGAACATATAGTTATTTGTACGGTAGAGAGCGCGTGTTTAAACGGCGTTGCGGTCATGGCCGTTTTACGAACCGAACACGAATTCTTGACTGTAATTCTTACTAAATATTATAATATCATTTATACTTCGCTGAGTCGTTAAAGTTATCTCGAACGGCTAACCGAATTGATTTCGGTTATTATCGCGTAACAACACCGGTTACCGATTTCACTGTTTTTTCGTGCCGAATATCGAAAATATATTTAATAATGATTATAAATCAAGTATTTAGCAATACCTGATATTCTACTTTCGCCTCAGTATTATTTTAGTGATGTTCGTGCTTAGTTGCACTTTATTACAAACCGGGCCTAAATCACTATTTCAGATTCGTCTTTGCCCACGATCTTTATTTTTCGTTATCTATTATATTCTATAATTTTGCCTCTTGACGTTCCCTCAAATGTCGTGTCGAATATTTGTACGCGAATCGTGACATTTCTCTATTCTACATATATATTACTTCACATATATCTTAGCTTTAAAAGATATAGAACACGTATATAACTTAAGTCACGAAATTTTCGGGTGTTACAGATGGTCGCTTCATAAATTTGACAGGCAAATTACAAGCAGGTGAATTGGAAATGTATGCACATGACAAATTCAACGCCTGCTCAGGTTCAAAATCCTAAAGTGTATTATGGAGAGAATTCATGAACAATCAATGCTAAGTCAAAGTCAAATTTTAGTCTCAATCCTACAACTGCTTTTCTTGTTGGACCAAATTCTGGTGATTCTGAATATTCTGGTGAATAAGAATCTAGTTCAAAAGGTTGTAGTGTACACATTCCAGTTCAATCCAATCCGAGTGCTATTTCTGCTAACTGATGATTATGTGGCCTTGATATCTGCTTTGATATCATCTTTTTTCGGGATGATAATCAACAATGTTAGTAATGCTGAGCTGGTTAAAGAGGATTTTAATCAGATTGATGATGATAATCTAGAAGAAATGGATATAAGTTGGCAATTGGCAATGCTAGCTCGTTAAGCTAAGAGATTTTTCAAGAAAACTGTCGAAAAAGAAATTAATCCAGGTGGGAAGCTTGGTATGGATAAATCAAAAGTGATGTTTTACAAATGTTCATATTTTAGACATTTTGCTCGCGAATGTACATAATCAGCAAGTGGACAGTCTAATTCTGATGGAAATGCTCAGACATCTATGACTTCAGCAAAGAATTTAAGTAAAAAAGCTTTGGTTTCTCAAGTTAATAAAGTCTATATATAGGGAAAACGTTTTGGTGGTCAATCTGCATTTACTACAAAAATAAAAATTGATGAATGTTTGACTGAACCTGATTCAGATTCCACATCCAGTTCTGTTGAGAAATTTGGTAAAGAAGCTAAAATTTACACAGGTTGAACAAAATGATAAAATCCTCATCAATCTACTTTTCTTGTTCAATCTGATTAAAATCCTGTGTAAATTCTACTTTTCTTGATAAAATTCTACTTTTCTTGTTGGGGTTGAACAAAATGATAGTTGCGTGATTGATAGTGAATCTGACACAAGCGGTTATGAATCGTTGTGTGAGTTTTATTCAAAGAAAGATAAAGTTATCTGGGAATTACTGAAAGAAATAATCTGTTGATTAAAAAATGTAAAAGTGTTGAAGAAGAGTTAGAATTTTACATAAAGAAGTGTGATATTTCTGATGAGATTATCAAGGTTAATGAAGAATTGAGTAAAGAAAAAAGTGTGTCAATGGAAGAGTGCGTTAGCTCAAAGGAAGAATTGAAAATGTATAAAAAGAAGTTTGAAGACTTAACTAAGAAAAATGCATCTCTTTTGGATAAGTGTGAGCTTATAAAGATATGTGTGTTGAAGTTGTTGAACAGAAATTGAATTATCAAAATGATAACTCAGAGTTAGTCACAAAAATTTTAAAACTGATTGCTGAGAATGAAGATTTAGCAAACAATGTTGAAAATTGGAAAAGGAAGCTAAGGAAGTGACAGAAGATTTCGATGATTTGTTTGCTAAATCGAAAGAAAAACTTGATGTACTTCAAAAGTATTAGGATGAAGTTGTTGCTTTAGAGCATAAACATCAAGTTGCAAACTGATGAAAAACCGAGGTGGTGGGCAAATACCTTGGTTTTGCAGTGGAAATAGGATGGAGTCTTTGTGTACTCGTTTAGTAGAACAAATGAACACCCTGATAAGAATAACGATATTATTTGAGATGTGATGTGTAGAGGCAAGAACAATGAGGCTTGCAATATTAAATAGTATTGGGCTATTTAATTAGTGTTTTGGGCCACTTAGTAACTAATGTGGGTTGTATTTAGCGGGCTTGGGCTTGGGAAGCCTTGTAAGCTTATGTGTGTGTCTATATAAACACACATAAGCCTCTTAATTTAGCATTCACTATTTCAGAGAGATTCGTGAGTCAGGGAGAGTAAGGGGGGTTCAATTTGTCTCTAGAAATCGTGTACAAGAGGAATCAAAGGATTCGTGTGCATCGTAATTCTGAATTCAAGGTTTAAGTATTTTGTTTTATATTGTGTTTATTTGATTTTCTCCATCTTTGTTATTGAATCTAACGATTACTTGGATTCCGCACTCGTAATCGTTTAAGGATATCGTGTTTGGACCGTTTACGATCCTACAATTGGATCAGAGCCAAGAAACTCCGTTTCGAGGCTCTCACGATATCAAGATTCAAGAGCTATTGAGTTTTTTGTGATATTTCGGTTGATTTTGGTTGTTTTCTGTGTTGACGGCGGTGAAGAACGAATTAGGGTTCTTGTTTTTTTTTAAGAAAAAGATAAAATAAAAATCTGGTTTCAACTTATCGAATTTTTCTTGTTTCCGAATATTTGTTTTGATCTCATTTTTCCTAAACTTTTGATTGAAGTTAAATTGTGGCTCAAAATCTGCTGCACTCTTTAAACTATTTTGGAAATCAATTTGGTAGATATCAAATTTCATATTCGGCTATTCTCTGGGCAACGATTTCTTTGACTTCCATACAAGATTGGGATCAGGGGCGGACCTGTAATAGGCCCAGGGGGTCCCCGTGGACCCCCTTAACTTTGTACAGAAAGTGAAAATTATATGAACAGATTTTTAATTAAAAAAATTGTAATATGGAGTTTTTAAATAAATAGTTTGGTAAAATGAAAACAAATCTTGCAATTAGCCTGGTGGTAAGATAGTTGCCTGAGTATTGGAAGGTCGCATGTTCGAGGCTCCTTCTCTCTGTATTCCTTTTTCCAATTTGTATGTTCGGCCCACTTAAATGAGTTAATTCCGTATTCCTGTTTCCAATTTATTTTTATTAATTTGAATGATCGCTCGCTTAAATGAGTTAATAATTGCTGCTCTCCGTATTCTTTTTTCCCAATTTGTTATTATTAATAATTTGAGTCTTTCGTTTAATAAAATGATAGTTCAAAAAATGTAATCTACAAATTAGTTATTAGTATATTAAAACTAATGCTCCATTCCAAACAAAATTATTTATCATCCTTATTTCTTCTATGCTTTTATTTATTGAAATCTTGCATCATCCTTATTTTTTCTATATTATTTAAGTTCTAATGACGATATTTCTTTTGTTTTTGTGTCATATTTGTCTTATGTGACCAACCCGATACGGACCAAATTTCTTTATGTATGTTTCTATGAATCTGAAATATCTAAAAATAGTAACTTTAGAGTAAAAAAAAATTGTGGACCTCCTAAAAAACTTTTCTAGTTCCGACCCTGATTGGGATATCCGTTTCGAGGGGGAATCGAGGAGTGGCCACCTAGTTTCCTTTTAGTTTTTCCTTTCTTTTTGCAGGTCTTCGGTTGACATTCAGCTTTCGGCTAAATTGGTTTTCTCGCTCGGAAAAGTTAAAGGTTTTCGGTTCGTACGATGGTCTTCGGCTCGGGTTGTTTTTTTTTGTTTTGTTTTTTTTTTTTTTTTGGCTCTTCTGCTCAGTTTGGGTGGTTTCCAACTTGGATCGTCGAGATTTCGGTTCGGTCTCTTGAAATTTCGGTTCGGCTTCGAGTGTTCGAGTCGGGGTGTTAGTGTTCGGTTCGGCTCAGTATTCGGTTCGATTCCCATAGGTTCTCGGTTCCAAAATCAGTCTTCGGTTCGGTTTATTATAGCGAGTTTTCAGTTTGGCTTCGAGTTCTCGGTTTGGAATTGGAAAGTTCTTGGTTTAAGTTGTGTTTTCGGTTCTGGCCATCGAGATTCTGGTTCGGCTCACTTGCTTTGTTCGATATCGCCTTCTCGGTCATCAAGCTTTTGGTTGTATTCCTAGTTCTCGGCCCGGAGTTGAGTTTTCGGTCGGAAAATTTTAAATCCGGAAGTTTCAGATTTGGTAGCGGGTTTTTGAGGGACTTATTAATTGAAGATCTAGTTAATTACGTTTGTGCCATTGAGAAAATCTACGTAAATTGAAGTTCAACATAATTAGGAAATTGCCACTAAGAATTTATTAAAATTAGTGGCTCATATCAACCGGCTTTTGAGCCGGTAAACGGCCGCTAAATTTAACTTGGTGTAAATTAATTTTGACGGGGTATTGTTCGTTGAATTTTTCTGGACCTCGTGGTGTGTTTTCGATCGAAGGGGTGTTTTCGACCGTGTTCTGGGTTTACGGTCAAGTTAAGGGTTTCCGGTTGCCGAGTTTTTGTCTGATAGGGAATTTCCAGTCGTGAAAAGATTATGGTAGGTATCCAAACGAGTACTTCTGGTGTTAACACTAAAACTCAGGAATGTTCCAATCCCACATGTCAATCTTTGATTGAAGACTGGAAATGTAAATTTACCTATTGAAAACACGTAGAGCTTCGGATCTAGTGTTTTGTACATCAAGATTGGACCGAAAGATTACCCGAAACGAAGAACATGAACAAGGTAAATAAACTCGATTTATTGCTCAATACGATCAAAGATTACATGATATGAACTCGATTACAGCGCCTAATTAAAGATTTAAACACAGTTCTCTTAGAAATCAAGATCAAAATCTCCTCCCTGTAAATTGGATTTCAGAAAAACGGTTATGCTCCCTCTTTCACTGTTCCGAACTCAATTGATATATATATGACGGATAGAGTTCGGTCCCACTTCGGCCGAAACCCTTTTCTTCTACGATCACATATATGTGATATATATTATATCACTATCAAGCCCCTCCTCTTTATTAGATTGACACAAACTATCCTATGACAATGATTTCACTATTTTAACTAGATCAACTAACGAAACTAACTGATACACACACGACACACATCTTTTGCACTAACAAACTCCCCCTTGACGTGTGCTGTATCAGATCTTCCAACTCTTTGAATCTGTTGTTAATTGATGTAGGGTAGGCATGGCTAGAACAAAACTTAGTCAACTGAACCATTTCTGAAAGTGATAAACTCTTTGACAACTTTGCAACCATGCATGAAATCCATTCTGAGATCTTTATCTGAAAAATTTGATGACTTCAACCTGCAACCTTCAGAAGACAAAAGTGCAGTTTCTCTTTTCCAAACATAACTTTAATCTTGGAAAGTAAAACTCCTCCTTTGGAGAAACCAAGACATTTAGTTTTGAAAATATGTTGTATCATGTGTCGATCAGATCAAAAACAAAGAAGGAAAATCTTTTTGGATTTTACAAAGTTTATATCAAAACACACTGAAAATCTTTCTGATTTTTCATAAACTGAAACATAAATGCAATATAGAATTAAAGTCTATTTTTGTTTTTGGTGAGAAAGATCACAACATGATATCATATCAGACATAACGCGTCGTACACACTGCAATTTCGAAATACTAAGCATGCAAGCCAAGCTGACTGAGAATACAACCATTTGGTTTATTTCAGCTAAATCAGGTCATTGTCTATAGCTTTCTGATATGAAATTAAGTGTATTTATCGAGCATTGATAACATGGTACCCACACAATCAGGAATACTGGCAATCTGCTTATTTCATATTTTTGTATTTTTCTTTTATTCAAGCCAAGTTACTCGCAGCAGATTTCTCATACTGATAATGTAAACTTGCTTATACAGAATCAAATGCCACAGAGATATCAAGTTCATGGTGTTTCTTGTAAAAAGAAAGCAGAACCCTAAACAAGCAACAATCAGGTCGTCCGGTAGGCATACAGAGAAAGTCCGATTGTTTAGGAAAATAAGAAATGTAAAATAAAGCAGAAGTTGTATAATCCAACAACAATCAGGTCGGTGCTCACGCACACGCAGAGAAAGTCCGATGAATTATACGAAACACAAAAAAAAATAAAGCAGAATATCAAATGAACAACTATCAAGTCGATCTTGTGGATACGCAGAGATAGTCCGATCATTTGACAAAATAACAAGTTGAAATCTTTGCAAAATAAAGCAAGCGTACACCAGAACATCTCTTTATTATGTTTTTGGTATTTTCTCATTTTATTTTGCCAGATATGCACAGTACCCATCATGATTTGTAACCACAATTATCAAGCAAACGTTATCTTTATATCATACTCGCATATATCAGACTACTCATCACATTCAGTCAAGTCAAACAAGTACCTACAGCATTTCTTTCTACTTTATTCATGGCAGATTTTTTTTAGTATTCTTTATAAAGGAAACAAACATCACACTATTTTTGTGTTTTTCAAATATTATCCCCCTAAAATTCAACAAACTCTCTTTTTGAATTTTCCAAAATTTCTCCCCGTAAAGATATGAAAGAAAGTAAAAGAAAATAAAATAAAATAAAATGGATCGATCAACACGGATACCTCGCATTTTTAGATTTTGAAAATCATTTTTCTCAAATTTTTTTTTTTGAATTATCAACTATGTGAAGCGCTAATTTAGGCAAAATACTCCACTATCAGCAACTTTACAATCACTAATAGGTCTTCTTAAAGCATCCTGCACACAACCTCAAACAACTTTTACTTAAATACGGGAACCCAAACCGGCTTGGGTCGTCCCGTATCCTCAACAAAATCGTTTCCCGCCGAGGTTGGCATTTTCTGTTTCTAAGAACGAAATTGTTTAGACGATTTCGCCTGATGCGAATCAGAACCATTGACATGCCGTGACAAGTTGGAAACAATATTTAACAACTCACCAACTAACATTTTCTCAGATTTTGGATGACGTTGGAGATGTTGTCTAGGCCCATACTAAGAAAAATCATTTGAGTAAGGCATTTTATGTAGTATTCGGTCTGCCCAAGACACATGTTAGATTGATGTGGCTAGTACGTCATGATCCAAGTCGGGTCATACCCAATAACAAGCTAGACAAACACCTACAATATTTATTTATATATGATCAAATAAATAAATATTATCACTTGAAAGGATAATTAGAAAATGTTTTCTAAATAATTGCACTTATTATTTTTAAGTCATGTGGATGATTTAATTAGAGAGATTAAGTAACAATATTATTTAATAGGTTAAATAATTTGTTACATGACATATAAAAGGATTATATGTCACACACATATATTTTGGACATGTTACATATAAAGTGTAAGACTTATGTAACATGACAAAATAAAAGTGGGTATTAATATATATGGTTATATTAATTAAAATTATATATATATATATATATATATAGGGTTAGGATCCTGCGAAAACACATCTTTTTGTGAAAACTGCGAAAACACATATTAAAACTCACGTAACCTTTTCATACGTTAACGATTTTTCATAAAATTTGCGCCAAAAGTCTTAGAATTACGTTATCTTTAAATC
Organism: Deinandra increscens subsp. villosa; assembly: GCA_039602395.1. Lineage (NCBI taxonomy): Eukaryota > Viridiplantae > Streptophyta > Magnoliopsida > Asterales > Asteraceae > Deinandra > Deinandra increscens. The sequence continues at coordinate 19,512,260 of JBCNJP010000009.1, forward strand.
TGGAGCAAAATATTAAAAAAAAAACTGAACGTTTTTTTCCTGTGTGATGCACATGTGCATCATATAATTAAAAAAAGTTATAAAATGCTATTTTTTTCTTTAAATCTAAAGATAACACAACTATAGGATTTAGGGTGCAATTTCTTTTTAAACTATTAATGTATATCACATGTATGAGCGTTTTTTTTTTGGTATGATGCACATGTGCATCATTCAATAAAAACGCAAAAAATGATGAAAATATATGACATATGGTGCGACTAAGAGAAAAAAAATATTAACTCATACTAAAAGTATGAGTTTTTTTTGTGATGCACATGTGCACCACACAAAAAAATATTTAAAAAAATAAAAAAAGCGTTAAGTTTTTTAAAACTTTTATAGGATTAAAGATAATATAATTTTAAGACTTTTGGTGAAAATTTCAAAAAAAAAATATTAACGTATGAAAAAGTTATGTAGGTTTTAAGATTTGTTTACGCAGTTCTCACAAAAAAATGGTGTTTTCGCAGGATCCTTCCCTATATATATATATATATATATATATATATATATATATATATATATATATATAGGGTTAGGTTCAAATGAGAACTTTTGATTTTGAGAACTTTTGAGAACTAAATCTCCACCACTAATTTCAGTTGGGGACCACTATAATTCATGGGGGGGTTTTCCATATATATAAACTAGTGGCTGAGATTAATTCGTTTTAGTTCTCAAACCCAATTGGTTCTCAAATGATCCTCTCCCTATATATATATATATATATATATAATTTAATAAACAAAGGAGGTGGAGTGTGGAGTTGGTCTTCCACTTATCAAGATAGTCTTGATAATCCCCCCCAATCAAAACCCACCTAGCCATGCATATTTCTCTCTCTTCTTGATTAAATAAGTGCAAGACACTTCCTTGTTCTTACACCCCTTGAAAATTTCGGCCAAGTTAATGCAAGAACATAGGAAAGGAGTTCCATTTCAAGTGTAAAGAAATCCTAGCAATTCGAGGTGTTTGTTGGAGGCTTGATGGGTATACTAGCTTGAGATCTTCTACCTTGGAGATTCACATTCAAGAACCATCATCCGCTTCATCTTCTTTCTTGGAGAAAGGTAGATTTCTAAAACATCCTATGGTTGTGTTTTGATAGCATGTATTTCATATTTGGATCCTCGGTTTGGGTTTTATAAACAAGATGTTAAAATTGGTTTTAACATCAACTAATCAAGTTTTTTTTTTTTAAAAAAACTTTGGTTCTCCGCTGCGTTTTTACACTTTAAGGAGTTAAAATGGCTTTGATAAACTTCTTAAAAACCCAACAATGGCATCTAGAGCCGCTTATATGGATGCATGCTTCAAAGAGCTAGTTGGTTAGCTCCACAAAACTCTTGGTTTTGGTTCCTCATACCACAAACCGATAGTTTTGTTCATGGTTTTCCTTTGTCTTTCAAGATGCTTCACTAACATGCATGTGGTTATCTTGAACGATTAAAGCATTTTATCAATTTGTTGTTTTTGTTGTTTGGACAACAAACCCACGTTTTCGGTTTTGTGTTGGACCGAAAAAGGAAATGGGTTAAAAGGGAACCATTTTTTTTACATTTGTACATATGGATGTAATTTTAGATTTATGTTTGGTGCATAAAGCCTAGCCAAAAGACCTTGTGATTGTTTGTGGTGAATGTTTGTGCTTGTTGTAATTATTCAAAAGTTCTAATAATTTCAAGTTCGTCATTTTGGGCATGTAATATATTTATTGTTGGGTTTCGGACAGTGGTATACGGGTGCCCGGTGACGTTAAAAAAAAACTTGACGGTTTAATTAAAACATTACCGACCGGGTTTAGTAAATTAAGAGTTAAAACGGTTTAAACCGGTAATCCGTTTACGCAGCGGAATAAAATGATTTTACTAATTAAAACGCGTAAACCGTAGGTGTCGAAAGCGTGTCAACAGGATCACGATCACCAAAATAATTAATCACACAAACACCATTTCGCGGTAAACATTTTAGCGCGAAAATAATAACGATTACATTTAATCGAAATAAAACATCTAAACTAAAATGGAGTTTAGATATACCTTCGCGGTGATCTAACAAACGCTAGAGACACCGAGGAACAACGTGACGACGCTAGGTTTTCACGGAATAACCGATCCGACGTTCGGATCAAATCGTTTAGCAAATCGCCAAAACCGTCTTTAACCGATTTGTTGAAAACTACAACGATTCAGTTTATGGTGGCGATAATCGAGCACCAACGAATAAAGACTATGACGACGTCTAGGGTTTAGCCTAGACGGACGAACGATTATGGCGATAAAGCTCGCACTCGCGATATCGTAACGACGAAGACAAGGCGAGTGGTTATGGTGTCGCGCGAAACGGAGATACGCTAGATCGCGACGACGATCTAGGGTTTGATGGCGTCGGCCCTAAGAAGAGGGGCGACGGCGGCAACTAAAGGGCGCGGTGGCGGTGACGGTGGTCTTCACGGCGGCGGCGGCGGTCTCCAAGAGGCGGCGGCGGCGACGGTCTCGGACGAAGACGAGTAACGATGGTGGTGATCTTCGATGGTCGCCGGAAGGAGCGACGTACAAATCTCCGGCGGCAAAAGCTTCGCCGTGGAAGGGAGCCGGCGAGAGAGAGAGATCGGCGAGAGGGAGAGGATGGCGCGACGACAAAAGTGGCGCAGGGATTAGGAGCAGGGATTCGTGGGTATAAGGTGTGAACGGTGGCCATTGGCAAGTCATAAGTCATGTGTTAATTGGATTTCCAACTTTGAAAACAAATCCTCATAATGTAAGCAACATGTGCTTAGCAAGATTTTAATTTAACACGCACGAGTACAACCCATTTGTAGTCATCGACTTTCAAAGTGTTGTATGTATATATCTATTCTTGACCATCATGGTCATATGCACAAAACTTAGTGCCTTTATATATAACAGAATCATACCAGTGATTGTGTTACATAAGTTTCGCTGGTGGCTTGAACTTTTATAAACAAGCGTTTGATCTCATCAAAGGTCCTATTGTTTGACTTGACGAAATCAGGCAAGTGAATTCACAAAATTCAATTTTGATTTAATGAAGTCTCAAACTATACGATTTCAAACCAAAAGGTTTTATGAATCAAGATAGGTTGATTATTCCCGTTGCAGCTAGTACAATGAGAATAAGAGACGTCATGGCCTTAATGGATTTTAGAAAGAACAATCGTTCTTCCTTAGCATTTAGGCTAGTCTTATGATCATTAAATCAATAGCACCAGGCTTCGCGTCATGTTATATATATTTGAATCTAATCTACCAACCCAGTGAAACATTTTCAAGTGTAGAAAAAAAAAACAATGCATATCAATAAAGTTTAAACCGGAAACTTTAGTGCATGTTTAGATTCAAAACAAAAAAAAGCAGAATTGTCTCATCCTGGACCCTGCCAGGGAAAAACAAACAATTTGTTTAAAGATACCACCAAGAATTAAAACCGACATGATCTTTATTCAAAGTTTGCAATCATGCAAAGATGTCATGTCTTCTTGGTTGTCTTGCTTTCTACGACTTCACGTTCCTACAAAATGTAAAGTATGTCAAACATATATTTTGAAGGATCAAGTGAAGTGGTTTATAACATGAGGTTATAGATATATACCTCCGGAAGAACCCGCATCGGGCTTCTTCCCTTTCACCTTGGCAAGATATTCTGGGCAGTTTCTCTTCCAGTGCCCCATCTTGTTTCATTCGAAGCACTGGCGCTCATCTTGCGGCGGTGCCTTCGAAGCCCTTGACTTGCCCTTTGCAGTGCTACTAGACACTCTAGCTGCATCGCCCTTGCCCTTCTTCCTTTGCCCAGGTTTCCTCTTAACCTCAGGTTTCTTGACACCTCCGGATCGGATGGCGAGTACATTAGTTGACTTGCCTTTACTGCTGTTACCGTTGAGAAAATTAATCTCAGCAGTCTTCAGCATACCGTGAAGCTCGGTCACTGTCTTAACCAGGCTGTTCATATTGAAATTGATCCGGAAGGGAGTGAACGCACTGGAAAGAGAGTGGAGGATCAAATCCGTCGCCATTTCTTGAGAATGACATAGTCGAGCTTCGCAAGTCGGTCGATGTAGCCATTCATCTTAAGGACATGGGCGCTGACAGGACTACCTTCGGCCATCCGACAGGTGATGAGCCTGACGACGGTCTCGTAGCGTTCCTGCCGGGCCTGGGTTTCAAACATGCCCTTAAGTTCCCCGATCATCTAAAACGCCGTCCTGTCAACCATACTCTTCTGAATCTCAATAGACATGGTTGCCAGCATGAGGCACATAACTGAGTTGGCATCCTTTCTCAGTGCGTCATGTGCAGCGCGAGCAGCCGCAGTGTTATTTGCGGCTGCAGTGGGCACCTCGGCCTCCAACACATGTTTCTCCTTCTCAAGGAGAGACTTGAGCCAGTCGAGGAAGTTGGTGTCATCAAGTTTCTCCTTCTCAAGGAGAGACTTGAGCTGGAAAACCTCGTTGTTAGCAGGAGGATTAGTCATCTGAAACAACAGGCAATTCGTTTAGTGTTTCAATGTGATATTCGTATTCAAAAACGGCAAGCAAATCTTGAATAGGAATATGGGAAGCCAATTAGCAGTCGACCGTCAAAGGCAGCGTTAAGTGCAATCACCGGTCACTAACTAATCGTATAGATAACGTTGGTCTCTTGTGAAAACCAGTCACAACTCCCGTTTATGAGGCTTTCGCGAATTAATTCGCGAAATACATTTAGCGTCATCCATGCCAATTTTGTCTACGAATGACCAGATGTACGGTGTTGACATACTCCAATACACAAGGTACTCGTAAAGAAAATGATAGATGTCCTCAGTGGTCAGTGTGCATGCACGATGTTGAAATACTCCAATGCACACACCTTGGAAGATACCCTGAACACCAAGTGCGGTGTTGAAATACTCCAACACTGATGCATCGGTAAATATGTTCCAAGTTAGACTTGACTAGGATGGCATAATCTATCCGTTTTGCGGCTTACCAGATAGGATTAATTAGTCAGTGTTTTAATTAATTAAACGTTTGACTAAGCTACTCAAGAACCCTATCTCACTCGGGACAGTCAATTTAATAACCTCATTATTAAAGACTACGTGTCGCGAGACAATAACCAATTATTAAGAGTTCGATATTTAAATATCGAAGAATTCGAGAACAAAGTCGAATAAATTTTTTTAAGTTATGTCGAGTTTTAATTAATTCAAAAACTCGATTCCAATTGATTGTAAAACAGTTTTATTAACCATTTAAAACTTAGTTTGGAGTTTTAGTTGGCGTGTTAAACAGTTTAAGACAAGCAACCAAAACGCACATGCAAACAGACACACATACGGCTTTAGGAGGTTCCGATATTGTCAGAGCCTTATGACAATATCGAAGAAGGTCTGGGACGTAAAATTAAAATCAACCATAGGGATGGAAACAAGCATCCGGCCGAATCCAATGCTCCCACTAGCTTCGACAAGCTCCCACGTTACAATTGGTGTACGTCGGTCTTTAGGTCATGGATACTTGCCATGCCAGGGATTGTTGCATGAACAATCGCCACGATGGGGTTGTCGCATCACAAGATCGTAATGTTCGTCCAAGGCGAAGGTTAGCTTATACGAGAAAATAAATAAATCCCAATTTATTTACGATACAACTTTTGAACCCAGAAACAAGTGGGCCAAACCAAAACCAAGACATGAATGGGCCAAATGGGCCAAACCAAAATACGATAACCAATAAGAGCCATAATATGGGTCGAGCCGAATAAGCGTGTTAAACAATCAATTAACGAATTGAAAACGATTGGTGGAATTAAATCGACCAATCATTTGGAAAAGCAATTCGTATAACTTTCGCGACTTTCGGGTTTTAACCCCAGTTCGCGAAATCCACCGGTTTAAAACCGACCGGTTAGGGTTTGCGTATGGTGATCAAGGCTCTGATACCACTGTTGGGTTTCAGACAGTGGTATACGGGTGCCCGGTGACGTTAAAAAAAACTTGACGGTTTAATTAAAACATTACCGACCGGGTTTAGTAAATTAAGAGTTAAAACGGTTTAAATCGGTAATCCGTTTACGCAGCGGAATAAAATGATTTTACTAATTAAAACACGTAAACCGTAGGTGTCGAAAGCGTGTCAACAGGATCACGATCACCAAAATAATTAATCACGCAAACACCATTTCGCGGTAAACATTTTAGCGCGAAAATAATAACGATTACATTTAATCGAAATAAAACATCTAAACTAAAATGGAGTTTAGATATACCTTCGCGGTGATCTAACAAACGCTAGAGACACCGAGGAACAACGTGACGACGCTAGGTTTTCACGGAATAACCGATCCGACGTTCGGATCAAATCGTTTAGCATATCGCCAAAACCGTCTTTAACCGATTCATTGAAAACTACAACGATTCGGTTTATGGTGGCGACAATCGAGCACCAACTAATAAAGACTATGACGACGTCTAGGGTTTAGCCTAGACGGACGAACGATTATGGCGACAAAGCTCGCACTCGCGATATCGTAACAACGACGACAAGGCGAGTAGTTATGGTGTCGCGCGAAACGGAGATACGCTATATCGCGACGGCGATCTAGGGTTTGATGGCGTCGGCCCTAAGAAGAGGGGCGACGGCGGCAACTAAATGGCGCGGTGGCGGTGACGGTGGTCTTCACGGCGGCGGCGGCGGCCTCCACGGAGGCGGCGGCGGCGGCGGCGACGGTCTCGGACGAAGACGAGTAACGATGGTGGTGATCTTCGATGGTCGTCGGAAGGAGCGACGAACAAATCTCCGACGGCAAAAGCTTCGCCGTGGAAGGGAGCCGGCGAGAGAGAGAGATCGGCGAGAGGGAGAGGATGGCGCGACGACAAAAGTGGCGCAGGGATTAGGAGCAGGGATTCGTGGGTATAAGGTGTGAACGGTGGCCATTGGCAAGTCATAAGTCATGTGTTAATTGGATTTCCAACTTTGAAAACAAATCCTCATAATGTAAGCAACATGTGCTTAGCAAGATTTTAATTTAACACGCACGAGTACAACCCATTTGTAGTCATCGACTTTCAAGGTGTTGTATGTATATATCTATTCTTGACCATCATGGTCATATGCACAAAACTTAGTGCCTTTATATATAACAGAATCATACCAGTGATTGTGTTACATAAGTTTCGCTGGTGGCTTGAACTTTTATAAACAAGCGTTTGATCTCATCAAAGGTCCTATTGTTTGACTTGACGAAATCAGGCAAGTGAATTCACAAAATTCAATTTTGATTTAATGAAGTCTCAAACTATACGATTTCAAACCATAAGGTTTTATGAATCAAGATAGGTTGATTATTCCCGTTGCAGCTAGTACAATGAGAATAAGAGACGTCATGGCCTTAATGGATTTTAGAAAGAACAATCGTTCTTCCTTAGCATTTAGGCTAGTCTTATGATCATTAAATCAATAGCACCAGGCTTCGCGTCATGTTATATATATTTGAATCTAATCTACCAACCCAGTGAAACATTTTCAAGTGTAGAAAAAAAAAACAATGCATATCAATAAAGTTTAAACCGGAAACTTTAGTGCATGTTTAGATTCAAAACAAAAAAAAGCAGAATTGTCTCATCCTGGACCCTGCCAGGGAAAAACAAACAATTTGTTTAAAGATACCACCAAGAATTAAAACCGACATGATCTTTATTCAAAGTTTGCAATCATGCAAAGATGTCATGTCTTCTTGGTTGTCTTGCTTTCTACGACTTCACGTTCCTACAAAATGTAAAGTATGTCAAACATATATTTTGAAGGATCAAGTGAAGTGGTTTATAACATGAGGTTATAGATATATACCTCCGGAAGAACCCGCATCGGGCTTCTTCCCTTTCACCTTGGCAAGATATTCTGGGCAGTTTCTCTTCCAGTGCCCCATCTTGTTTCATTCGAAGCACTGGCGCTCAACTTGCGGCGGTGCCTTCGAAGCCCTTGACTTGCCCTTTGCGGTGCTACTAGACACTCTAGCTGCATCGCCCTTGCCCTTCTTCCTTTGCCCAGGTTTCCTCTTAACCTCAGGTTTCTTGACACCTCCGGATCGGATGGCGAGTACATTAGTTGACTTGCCTTTACTGCTGTTACCGTTGAGAAAATTAATCTCAGCAGTCTTCAGCATACCGTGAAGCTCGGTCACTGTCTTAACCAGGCTGTTCATATTGAAATTGATCCGGAAGGGAGTGAACGCACTGGAAAGAGAGTGGAAGATCAAATCCGTCGCCATTTCTGGAGAAATGACATAGTCGAGCTTCGCAAGTCGGTCGATGTAGCCATTCATCTTAAGGACATGGGCGCTGACAGGACTACCTTCGGCCATCCGACAGGTGATGAGCCTGACGACGGTCTCGTAGCGTTCCTGCCGGGCCTGGGTTTCAAACATTCCCTTAAGTTCCCCGATCATCTAAAACGCCGTCCTGTCAACCATACTCTTCTGAATCTCAATAGACATGGTTGCCAGCATGAGGCACATAACTGAGTTGGCATCCTTTCTCAGTGCGTCATGTGCAGCGCGAGCAGCCGCAGTGTTATTTGCGGCTGCAGTGGGCACCTCGGCCTCTAACACATGTTTCTCCTTCTCAAGGAGAGACTTGAGCCAGTCGAGGAAGTTGGTGTCATCAAGTTTCTCCTTCTCAAGGAGAGACTTGAGCTGGAAAACCTCGTTGTTAGCAGGAGGATTAGTCATCTGAAACAACAGGCAATTCGTTTAGTGTTTCAATGTGATATTCGTATTAAAAAACGGCAAGCAACTCTTGAATAGGAATATGGGAAGCCAATTAGCAGTCGACCGTCAAAGGCAGCGTTAAGTGCAATCACCGGTCACTAAGTAATCGGATAGATAACGTTTGTCTCTTGTGAAAACTAGTCACAACTCCCGTTTATGAGGCTTTCGCGAATTAATTCGCGAAATACGTTTAGCGTCATCCATGCCAATTTTGTCTACGAATGACCAGATGTACGGTGTTGACATACTCCAATACACAAGGTACTCGTAAAGAAAATGATAGATGTCCTCAGTGGTCAGTGTGCATGCACGATGTTGAAATACTCCAATGCACACACCTTGGAAGATACCCTGAACACCAAGTGCGGTGTTGAAAATACTCCAACACTGATGCATCGGTAAATATGTTCCAAGTTAGACTTGACTAGGATGGCATAATCTATCCGTTTTGCGGCTTACCAGATAGGATTAATTAGTCAGTGTTTTAGTTAATTAAACGTTTGACTAAGCTACTCAAGAACCCTATCTCACTCGGGACAGTCAATTTAATAACCTCATTATTAAAGACTACGTGTCGCGAGACAATAACCAATTATTAAGAGTTCGATATTTAAATATCGAAGAATTCGAGAACAAAGTCGAATAAATTTTTTTAAGTTATGTCGAGTTTTAATTAATTCAAAAACTCGATTCCAATTGATTGTAAAACAGTTTTATTAACCATTTAAAACTTAGTTTGGAGTTTTAGTTGGCGTGTTATACAGTTTAAGACAAGCAACCAAAACGCACATGCAAACAGACACACATACGGCTTTAGGAGGTTCCGATATTGTCAGAGCCTTATGACAATATCGAAGAAGGTCTGGGACGTAAAATTAAAATCAACCATAGGGATGGAAACAAGCATCCGGCCGAATCCAATGCTCCCACTAGCTTCGACAAGCTCCCACGTTACAATTGGTGTACGTCGGTCTTTAGGTCATGGATACTTGCCATGCCAGGGATCGTTGCATGAACAATCGCCACGATGGGGTTGTCGCATCACAAGCTCGTAATGTTCGTCCAAGGCGAAGGTTAGCTTATACGAGAAAATAAATAAATCCTAATTTATTTACGATACAACTTTTGAACCCAGAAACAAGTGGGCCAAACCAAAACCAAGACATGAATGGGCCAAATGGGCCAAACCAAAATACGATAACCAATAAGAGCCATAATATGGGTCGAGCCGAATATGCGTGTTAAACAATCAATTAACGAATTGAAAACGATTGGTGGAATTAAATCGACCAATCATTTGGAAAAGCAATTCGTATAACTTTCGCGACTTTCGGGTTTTAACCCCAGTTGGCGAAATCCACCGGTTTAAAACCGACCGGTTAGGGTTTGCGTATGGTGATCAAGGCTCTGATACCACTGTTGGGTTTCAGACAGTGGTATACGGGTGCCCGGTGACGTTAAAAAAAACTTGACGGTTTAATTAAAACATTACCGACCGGGTTTAGTAAATTAAGAGTTAAAACGGTTTAAATCGGTAATCCGTTTACGCAGCGGAATAAAATGATTTTACTAATTAAAACACGTAAACCGTAGGTGTCGAAAGCGTGTCAACAGGATCACGATCACCAAAATAATTAATCACGCAAACACCATTTCGCGGTAAACATTTTAGCGCGAAAATAATAACGATTACATTTAATCGAAATAAAACATCTAAACTAAAATGGAGTTTAGATATACCTTCGCGGTGATCTAACAAACGCTAGAGACACCGAGGAACAACGTGACGACGCTAGGTTTTCACGGAATAACCGATCCGACGTTCGGATCAAATCGTTTAGCAAATCGCCAAAACCGTCTTTAACCGATTCATTGAAAACTACAACGATTCGGTTTATGGTGGCGACAATCGAGCACCAACTAATAAAGACTATGACGACGTCTAGGGTTTAGCCTAGACGGACGAACGATTATGGCGACAAAGCTCGCACTCGCGATATCGTAACGACGACGACAAGGCGAGTAGTTATGGTGTCGCGCGAAACGGAGATACGCTATATCGCGACGGCGATCTAGGGTTTGATGGCGTCGGCCCTAAGAAGAGGGGCGACGGCGGCAACTAAATGGCGCGGTGGCGGTGACGGTGGTCTTCACGGCGGCGGCGGCGGTCTCCACGGAGGCGGCGGCGACGGTCTCGGACGAAGACGAGTAACGATGGTGGTGATCTTCGATGGTCGTCGGAAGGAGCGACGAACAAATCTCCGACGGCAAAAGCTTCGCCGTGGAAGGGAGCCGGCGAGAGAGAGAGATCGGCGAGAGGGAGAGGATGGCGCGACGGCAAAAGTGGCGCAGGGATTAGGAGCACAAAACCCTAATCCCTAGTTGCTTATTTATAGGCAACTAAGTTTCGTCTAGCCCCCTCGTCTATCTCTTTCATTGAAATGAACCACCAATGTTTACGAATTAATAAAACCGGTTTATTAATATAAAGTCGTATACCCGAGAACTCATAAATTCAAATACCAATTTATTTGATTCATTATTTTCACCGTAAACGTTTAATCGAAAACGTTTTTCTCCATTTATTATCACAAGGATAATATTTCGTAATTAAATAAATAATTACACAATTCCGTGAATTACCAGTTAAACAATTTAAGCGGACTTTAATCTCGTTGCCCTCAGTGTAACTCTTCACGGGTCAAACCGGGTCGGGTTCTTGTTGTTGTCGGGACTAGACAACCATTATCCAACAATCTCCCACTTGGACGGAGTCTGACAACATTTGAAGAAACAGTCAGAGGTGCTCTAGCTACACATGGCTGTCCCAACCAGTTATGACACTTCAAGTCAGTAACCAAGGTATATCAACAAACTCGCGTTGTAGTTTAGACTTATGGTAATGAAAAGTCATTAGTTCCTTTCCGTATAAGACATCAATTGAACAAGAGACATGGATTTAATTCATTCTCTTTAATGTTCAATCATTCTATTTCTCGTGTCGTAGTTCGAAGTGGTCCAATCAAACACACAGTAAGTTTGGGTAAGGCCTTACACTTAACACTTGGAACTAACGAGAGGGCCCACGATGTCTAGCTGTTGCAGTATTAGTGCAAGAGTACAGAATCCTATCTTGACTACATACAGCTCCCACTAAGCTTCGGATCCATTCCCAAAAGTAGTCTTTACTGGTAGTTACGCGACAGCGTATACTACAATCAAAGAACAGTCCTTGGCAAACGGGAGGCAGCATATGTATCTCAGGTCAAAGGACACTATTGAGTATACCATTAATCAAATTCGTCTTATGATTAAATCCATGAAGACAATTTGATACGAGTTACGTCACAACGTCATTCTCTAATGAGGTTTGTGAGTCTGGAGAGTCAACCCTTTGAGTCCAGAGTCAGAATAGTCATAGATCAGTTTTGTTCCCACAAATTAGATCGACTACGGACGACTTTAGAATATTTCACCAAATATTCATGGATGTTTAAAACGTATAAAATTCGAACACGTTTCGCAGAATTCGAAGACTGCATCTAACCCCTTAGATCAGATCGAATGATTTGGTGCAAACGTTAAAGTTCGACATCCCAACACTAAAGTAGAACAATGTAGCGTAGAATTCAGGTAATACGTAACAGTATTAGCTTATTGATCAAACTTGATCAATGGAACTATGAATCCTCGTGCTAGGTTCTATGCCTGTGTTTTGGTTTTGCCTGTTTAGTTGTTTCATTAGTTTTGGTGTTGCTCAGAACAGCAAAAGTATTTAAGTGAATCTGAATGTGTGATAAAACTTGTGCCCTTGGTATGCACATGGATTACTATGTTATCACTATGGCATTTTAATTGATTATCAACATAATCCAATTAACTTTCTTTGAATGTACCCTTATATTCATCATTCAAAGATTTCACTTAAGATGGCTCGTTTTTCGGTGAGTATACTCGAGTACTCATCATGAACATTTGTCATCATCAAGACAAGTTGAGATGATTCAGTTTCCAGCATGTGTCATTATGTAACTCCTTACAGTGACACTTATGCAACATCCCTATGTTGGATAGTTCTCGTTTCATAACTAGTATGACACGACTTGTTTCTAGAAATTGAATATATCTGAGGATGCCATTCTTGAGATGTTTTCAATTGTGGGATGCTCTTGAAACTGGGAGATCTTTTGAGGCTTCATTACAAGTTTAATCCGGTATACTCCAATGAACGTGAGATCAACACTCAACCTTTATCTCGATAAGGATTAGTGGTGATGCTCCCACTTGCTTTACATAGACGACGCATTCTTATAATCATCTTTCTTTCAAACCGTTAGGATATTGGTTTTGCAAGAGAATTCTTAGCAAACCTTCTTCGTTTTCAGGAACGAAGTTATTTAGTTTCATAAACACTGTATGAATCTAATTGACCAATATCCAATTGTCATGTCACATACATGAGATAGTAAGATGCTATCAAACTGCCAGAGTTTGACGGTATCCAAGATACAATCATCTTGTGTTTGAAAAGACTTGCGTGCCAGACGCCCTGATGATTATTCTATCAGAATATCGAGTCTGATTTAGGATTGTGAACTCAATCCAATGACCAACCAATGATGGAAGATTTTAGACAAGTAAAATCGACCGAGTTTCATTTAGAATTATTAGTCATTTAGAATGCTTAACATGTTTTCATTATAGCAACAACTACTTGTTGTGAAAAGATGTTTGTCTAATGAGTCTTGAATATTTACAAGAGTCATAGTGCACAGTCCGGTAATTCCTACAGAAAACAAGTTTCTATTTGACAAGGAATTTTGATGTCCATACATCAATTAGTTGGACGTGCATAACTCAAACTTGGTCTCCCACAAGACTCTTCTTGGAACCAATTTGAGTCGTAAGTGATCGACGAGGAAATGATTCGTGGGTATAAGGTGTGAACGGTGGCCATTGGCAAGTCATAAGTCATGTGTTAATTGGATTTCCAACTTTGAAAACAAATCCTCATAATGTAAGCAACATGTGCTTAGCAGGATTTTAATTTAACACGCACGAGTACAACCCATTTGTAGTCATCGACTTTCAAGGTGTTGTATGTATATATCTATTCTTGACCATCATGGTCATATGCACAAAACTTAGTGCCTTTATATATAACAGAATCATACCAGTGATTGTGTTACATAAGTTTCGCTGGTGGCTTGAACTTTTATAAACAAGCGTTTGATCTCATCAAAGGTCCTATTGTTTGAATTGACGAAATCAGGCAAGTGATTTCACAAAACTCAATTTTGTTTTAATGAAGTCTCAAACTATACGATTTCAAACCATAAGGTTTTATGAATCAAGATAGGTTGATTATTCCCGTTGCAGCTAGTACAATGAGAATAAGAGACGTCATGGCCTTAATGTATTTTAGAAAGAACAATCGTTCTTCCTTAGCATTTAGGCTAGTCTTATGATTATTAAATCAATAGCACCAGGCTTCGCGTCATGTTATATATATTTGAATCTAATCTACCAACCCAGTGAAACATTTTCAAGTGTAGAAAAAAAACAACAATGCATATCAATAAAGTTTAAACCGGAAACTTTAGTGCATGTTTAGATTCAAAACAAAAAAAAGCAGAATTGTATCATCCTGGACCCTGCCAGGGAAAAACAAACAATTTGTTTAAAGATACCACCAAGAATTAAAACCGACATGATCTTTATTCAAAGTTTGCAATCATGCAAAGATGTCATGTCTTCTTGGTTGTCTTGCTTTCTACGACTTCACGTTCCTACAAAATGTAAAGTATGTCAAACATATATTTTGAAGGATCAAGTGAAGTGGTTTATAACATGAGGTTATAGATATATACCTCCGGAAGAACCCGCATCGGGCTTCTTCCCTTTCACCTTGGCAAGATATTTTGGACAGTTTCTTTTCCAGTGCCCCATCTTGTTGCATTCGAAGCACTGGCGCTCATCTTGCGGCGGTGCCTTCGAAGCCCTTGACTTGCCCTTTGCGGTGCTACTAGACCCTCTAGCTACAGCGCCCTTGCCCTTCTTCCTTTGCCCAGGTTTCCTCTTAACCCTCAGGTTTCTTGACACCTCCGGATCGGATGGTGAGTACATCAGTTGACTTGCCTTTGCTGCTGTTACCGTTGAGAAAATTAATCTCAGCAGTCTTCAGCATACCGTGAAGCTCGGTCACTATCTTAACCAGGCTGTTCATATTGAAATTGATCCGGAAGGGAGTGAACGCACTGGAAAGAGAGTGGAGGATCAAATCCGTCGCCATTTCCTGAGAAATGACATAGTCGAGCTTCGCAAGTCGGTCGATGTAGCCCTTCATCTTAAGGACATGGGCGCTGACAGGACTACCTTCGGCCATCCGACAGGTGATGAGCCTGACGACGGTCTCGTAGCGTTCCTGCCGGGCCTGGGTTTCAAACATGCCCTTAAGTTCCCCCATCATCTGAAACGCCGTCCTGTCAACCATACTCTTCTGAATCTCAATAGACATGGTTGCCAGCATGAGGCACGTAATTGAGTTGGCATCCTTTCTCAGTGCGTCATGTGCAGCGCGAGCAGCCGCAATGTTATTTGCGGGTGCAGCGGGCACCTCGGCCTCCAACACATGTTTCTCCTTCTCAAGGAGAGACTTGAGCCAGTCGAGGAAGTTGGTGTCATCAAGTTTCTCCTTCTCAAGGAGAGACTTGAGCTGGAAAACCTCGTTGTTAGCAGGAGGATTAGCCATCTGAAACAACAGGAAATTCGTTTAGTGTTTCGATGTGATATTCGTATTCAGAAACGGCAAGCAAATCTTGAATAGGAATATGGGAACCTAATTAGCAGTCGACCGTCAAAGGCAGCGTTAAGTGCAATCACCGGTCACTAAGTAATCGGATAGACAACGTTTGTCTCTTGTGAAAACCAGTCACAACTCCCGTTTATGAGGCTTTCGCGAATTAATTCGCGAAATACGTTTAGCGTCATCCATGCCAATTTTGTCTACGAATGACCAGATGTATGGTGTTGACATACTCCAATACACAAGGTACTCGTAAAGAAAATGATAGATGTCCTCAGTGGTCGGTGTGCATGCACGGTGTTGAAATACTCCAATCCACACACCTTGAAAGATACCCTGAACACCAAGTGCGGTGTTGAAATACTCCAACACTGATGTATCGGTAAATATGTTCCAAGTTAGACTTGACTAGGATGGCATAATCTATCCGTTTTGCGGCTTACCAGATAGGATTAATTAGTCAGTGTTTTAATTAATTAAACGTTTGACTAAGCTACTCAAGAACCCTATCTCACTCGGGACAGTCAATTTATTAACCTCATTATTAAAGACTACGCGTCGCGAGACAATAACCAATTATTAAGAGTTCGATATTTAAATATCGAAGAATTCGAGAACAAAGTCGAATAAAATTGGTTAAGTTATGTCGAGTTTTAATTAATTCAAAAACTCGATTCCAATTGATTGTAAAACAGTTTTATTAACCATTTAAAACTTAGTTTGGAGTTTTAGTTGGCGTGTTAAACAGTTTAAGACAAGCAACCAAAACGCACATGCAAACAGACACACATACGGCTTTAGGAGGTTCCGATATTGTCAGAGCCTTATGACAATATCGAAGAAGGTCTGGGACGTAAAATTAAAATCAACCATAGGGATGGAAACAAGCATCCGGCCGAATCCAATGCTCCCACTAGCTTCGACAAGCTCCCACGTTACAATTGGTGTACGTCGGTCTTTAGGTCATGGATACTTGCCATGCCAGGGATCGTTACATGAACAATCGCCACGATGGGGTTATCGCATCACAAGCTCGTAATGTTCGTCCAAGGCGAAGGTTAGCTTATACGAGAAAATAAATAAATCCTAATTTATTTACGATACAACTTTTGAACCCAGAAACAAGTGGGCCAAACCAAAACCAAGACATGAATGGGCCAAACCAAAATACGATAACCAATAAGAGCCATAATATGGGTCGAGCCGAATATGCGTGTTAAACAATCAATTAACGAATTGAAAACGATTGGTGGAATTAAATCGACCAATCATTTGGAAAAGCAATTCGTATAACTTTCGCGACTTTCGGGTTTTAACCCCAGTTCGCGAAATCCACCGGTTTAAAACCGACCGGTTAGGGTTTGCGTGTGGTGATCAAGGCTCTGATACCACTGTTGGGTTTCGGACAGTGGTATACGGGTGCCCGGTGACGTTAAAAAAAAAACTTGACGGTTTAATTAAAACATTACCGACCGGGTTTAGTAAATTAAGAGTTAAAACGGTTTAAACCGGTAATCCGTTTACGCAGCGGAATAAAATGATTTTACTAATTAAAACGCGTAAACCGTAGGTGTCGAAAGCGTGTCAACAGGATCACGATCACCAAAATAATTAATCACGCAAACACCATTTCGCGGTAAACATTTTAGCGCGAAAATAATAACGATTACATTTAATCGAAATAAAACATCTAAACTAAAATGGAGTTTAGATATACCTTCGCGGTGATCTAACAAACGCTAGAGACACCGAGGAACAACGTGACGACGCTAGGTTTTCACGGAATAACCGATCCGACGTTCGGATCAAATCGTTTAGCAAATCGCCAAAACCGTCTTTAACCGATTCATTGAAAACTACAACGATTCGGTTTATGGTGGCGACAATCGAGCACCAACGAATAAAGACTATGACGACGTCTAAGGTTTAGCCTAGACGGACGAACGATTATGGCAACAAAGCTCGCACTCGCGATATCGTAACGACGACGACAAGGCGAGTGGTTATGGTGTCGCGCGAAACGGAGATACGCTAGATCCTAACGGCGATCTAGGGTTTGATGGCGTCGGCCCTAAGAAGAGGGGCGACAGCGGCAACTAAATGGTGTGGTGGTGGTGACGGTGGTCTTCACGGCGGCGGCGGTCTCCACAGAGGCGGCGGCGGCGACGGTCTCGGACGAAGACGAGTAACGATGGTGGTGATCTTCGATGGTCGTCGGAAGGAGCGACGAACAAATCTCCGGCGGCAAAAGCTTCGCCGTGGAAGGTAGCCGGCGAGAGAGAGAGATCGGCGAGAGGGAGAGGATGGCGCGACGGCAAAAGTGGCGCAGGGATTAGGAGCACAAAACCCTAATCCCTAGTTGCTTATTTATAGGCAACTAAGTTTCGTCTAGCCCCCTCGTCTATCTCTTTCATTGAAACGAACCACCAATGTTTACGAATTAATAAAACCGGTTTATTAATATAAAGTCGTAAACCCGAGAACTCATAAATTCAAATAACAATTTATTTGATTCATTATTTTCACCGTAAACGTTTAATCGAAAACGTTTTTCTCCGTTTATTATCACAAGGATAATATTTCGTAATTAAATAAATAATTACACAATTCCGTGAATTACCGGTTAAACAATTTAAGCGGACTTTAATCTCGTTGCCCTTAGTGTAACTCTTTACGGGTCAAACCGGGTCGGGTTCTTGTTGTTGTCGGGTCTGGACAACCATTATCCAACATTTATTTCATTTGGTATGTAATGTAATCGATTAGGTGCATTTTGTTTTACTAGAAAAATGTATTAGGATACATTTTTGTAAAAAGGAAGAATGCACAAGATGGAGGATCTTGGATGCCCAAAGGAGTGAAGCAAAACACAACCAATGGAGGTCACTTGAAGCATTTGGATGCGGGGTTAAGTGGGAGTTCACCTACACATCACTGTGTGATCTTGTCCCTTGGGAGAGACCATGACACACACTTGTTTCGGCTAACAAGTGTTGTCAATAGTTGGCTATGGCTATGCACCTATTTTATTATGCTTGTGTGGTTGTTTATTTTTCATGTTTGGATGATATTTAGATATGCATGCTAAAACAAACTAATAAACGTTAACAAGCTAAAACCGGTTCTTAAAATATCATTAACAAAGACTAATAAAATGGGTTTTATTAAGTTGATGATGATTTATCAATAAAATGGGTTTTATTAAAAGAACCATGAAATATGGATTTCAAACAACACTAGGGTACCATACATTTGAATGCATTTGAATTGTATGGTACGTAGAGTTTTCTACACTAGAATTATGAAAACTAAATACGACCCTTTTCAAAAACAAGTTTAAACGCCATCCTTTTATACAACACTCAATTTGCTTGTAAACTCTTTATGGGATAAAGGTCACCTAACCATATTTGAGGGAACTTGTAAACTTGGGGTAGGTATACCATATTTGTGGGATAAAGTTCACCAAACCACTTGTATGTGTAAATCTACACGTGTGTATAAGTAGGACAACTTGATTTGGAGACCATGTGAATAGGGTCACCGAAGCATGGGGAACCAAAGGCGTTGATGGGATTAAACATGCCAACTAAACATAAGATGTTTAATCGATCCCATACTACTAGAAGTTGCAAAGAGTTGCAATTGTCAAACGTTGACTACCTTGTTAATTTAAGGAGTGGGATAAAGGTCACCTAACCACAACTTAAATGTAACGTTGGATTCTAGGTTTTAATTTATTAATTATCTATGAGACACAAAAGAGTATTAATTAAATTAAAAGGTTTATATTGATATCGAAGATACTTAATAGAACTTTGTTAAATTTTGTAAATGGCCAATAATAACTGTTAGAGCATATTCCTATGCTAACGTGTGTCTCGTGTATTGTATCTAATATAGAGCATCTGTGTGAGTCATATAGTCACTGACCGTATGATGTGCTCGGAACGTACTTAAAAATGTAATAAAAACCTAGACCTAAACCTAGACCTAGACACACCTAATTTTACCGAAATAACCTAAACCGAACCGAACCCTAAGGCAGTGAACCTGTCGGATTATAGTAAAGCTAAGGAAAGACCGGGAATATCGAACCCTAGAGACACTCTATAGACAAAACTAACTTAGGACCTAAGAAATGGAAATACTGAGTAATTTGGGGTTTTTGAATTGAGATTGGTTTTAACTAAATTAACTAACTAACTAACTAACTGACTATCAACTAATAACCGAAAGCAAGGACCTTCAGGAAAACAAACAATGATAGAGAGGCACCACCCAGACCTAGAATCCCAATCAACGCTAACTACCCTACTTGGCTATAACTACTCTGATGGCAGCTAATTCACCTTTTAAGTCCTTCTTAGCAAATGTTCCTAACGTTCGGACAGGAGTTCACCTTACGGGTACATCCAACCTCAACTAGACCTAACCACCCTCGAAACAATCTTAGGCACCTTAAGCTAGCAGGAACTACCACTAATCAACACAACTGACACGGAATAGCAAGCTAACTAACTTCCTAGGGGATCCCTCTCCCGATGGCGATGTGATCCTAATCCACTAGCCAACCCGACTACCCGACCTAGCTATCACCTTCCGGCTTGTCTAAATAGGGCAGCACACAAGAATCAGGGAATTCACTAAAATACTAAACTATGATAATCAAGACAGATAATCAAATCAATCACAAACACACAGTCACGCAACCGATTACCCAACCCAAACCGAAAGACATTCGCAGGCTAAGCAGTTTAGTAAATCAATTCAA
Organism: Deinandra increscens subsp. villosa; assembly: GCA_039602395.1. Lineage (NCBI taxonomy): Eukaryota > Viridiplantae > Streptophyta > Magnoliopsida > Asterales > Asteraceae > Deinandra > Deinandra increscens. The sequence continues at coordinate 19,532,649 of JBCNJP010000009.1, forward strand.
ACCCTAACTCTAGTGGTCATACGCATACAATCATGTCAACAATGGAATTGAATAGAAACATAACATCAATCAAGTAATCATAAACCAAGTATAGTAGCAAACATCAATTGATCATCAAATCAGTCTAGGTGGTAGCAATTATTTAGCCTACCACCATGAAAACAAACAAATCAAACACAAAGTCTGTAAATTCAATCATAAGCATGGTTTTAGGGTTCAACAATTAAAGAACAAGAATAATCAGAAAAACCGGATATGAAATCGACGTTGATTGCTTGACCCTTGATGTTTCCGAATGATTCCAGCCCTTCTCTCCTCTTGAAAATCGCCCCTCTGATCTCTGAGATTGGCCACCAGTCGAAAAGTGACGAATAGAAACCCTAATATCGAATTTATATCGATTAAGCAATTTCTGCGGGTTTTAGACCTCCAAGCGTATCGCTTGGAGGTGTGTTCTCTCTAGGCGATACGCTTACCGCCCATGCCGCGACAAAACAGTCGGTCAAACCGACTTAAGCCCCGCGTTGACTCTTTCCTCTTCGCGCGTATCGCCTCCCATTCATTAGGTTCCAGGCGATACGCCTGGACCCTCTTGTTCAGCATTTCTTCATTTTTCTTCTTAACTTCTCTCATGGCCTCGGGACTTTATTAAAAACCTACAAAACTCATAAAACATAAACAAGACCCCAAAGACACTAACTTAACTAAAAACACTTAAAACTAATGAAAACTGACTCAAATTCGACTCAAATACGTAACAAAAGACTTAGGAAAACCGGATGTGTTTGCAACACATCAAATATCCCCACACTGACTCTTTTTTCGTCCTCGAAAAATACTGCAATGGAATCACAACCTGGAAATCGACTCTACTCATTTAACATTAAGACTTCAACAGCCACCAAACAATTCCACATACCATAATGTAATAACACCCTAACTACAATTGTCGATATTTCTATCCGATTAAACCCAACCACCAACCTTTTCTTTCGCCCCCATGTGTTTATAAAATTACCAGATATAAGTTCAGCTGCCTATGGATCCCACTAAAGAAAGCTCTAGTTCAACATATTACCGAATCAAATTCAGTCAAAGCAAAGGGTATTAATGATTTAAATTTATATATTTTCTCCAACCCCCTTAAACCAGATACTAGGATGTCCAAAGAATAACTATTATTTATATGCAAATTATTGAGCATTTATTCTCTAAGTTATGATTTTTTTTTTCTTTTCTTTGTCTCATTTTTTAATTTTTTTTTATAGTTGGTTACTTTTACCTAAAATTACCAACGGACATCACCAGAGGTACTCTTTCACAAGGTCTTACCCCCGAAATCATACGTGAGTATTTTGCCCGCGAGATCCGGAACATCATCAGAGGCACTTACCACGGGATACTATCCTTAGTTCGTACATGAGTATTCTGCCCCTTCACTCTAATTCATTAACCAGATTATTAACTACTATGCTCATTGATATTCTAAGGACATAAGAGTATCTAGCCTAAAGCGGTCTCTTTCCTCCTAATCATCAGATTCAGAATCCCTATCACTCCTAAAATGGGAACCCACTAGCAGACTGATTAGCATATTTATACAACAAATAAACACATAGGCTATTTAAGTTATTCCTAGATCAGCTGGGCCTACCGACACATCATAGTTTAGTAATGCTTTCCATTCAACCATGCTTAACCACATTTCCCAAATTATTCATTAATCAACATTTAAGCACACATTAGAAAATCAATTCCCAGTTTCCTATCATTTTCCATTAATTGCAACCAGAATCTCGGACATTTTTGAACAATTTTTCAAATTTTTTTTTCAATTTTTATGACTCAATAACACACCAAAAACAAAAGAAAACTAAAAGACTGACTAAGACTGACTCAATACGACATTATCCCATCCCCACACTTGAATCACACATTGCCCTCAATGTGGAATGGAGCAAAAACAAATCAGAAATAAAATAAATAAAATCAAAGAAGTTGAAACGTGTTCACCTGAAACTCCAGAGACTCAGCACATCGACCGCAAACGAACCACCGCAAATCCGGTAAACAGAAATAATAAAAATTTAGAAATTGAAAATTTTTCTGACTTACCTCCCCTAGGCGTATCGCCTACAACCATGAACTTCCCAGGCGATACGCCCGAAACTACACACAACCGGCCCCTTCATAACTTGCAGGCGTATCGCCTATAACCTACCAACCGCCAGGCGATACGCTTGGAACGTGATTTCCAGTGAATTTTTGGAATTTGACCCCAAAAATTTTCTATCTCTTTTGCCTATACCAGCTCCTCTAGTGGAAAAACTCAGTCCAGAACTGCAATTTTGCCTGCACAACTCCCCTATTCCAAATCAAGAATCTCCAGAATTATCTGCAAACACCAAAAACACAGAACCAAAAGACGCTACATGCACGAAAAATACAAATTGCATAAAATTAAAACACAACTACACAAATATACAACCCGGACACTGCATCAATTCAGCTCCTACATTAAACACAACCTCCTAAACCACAATCAGGAGGTTTCGCTTTCACATCCTTCAGCACTAATCTACCGGTAAGCACCCGGTTTCGACCACCACAATTTCCTACCAAGGTCTTAACTTTCCAATGTTTATAACGACCCGGTAGAAATCTAATCCTACCCATGTAACTCACATCCGGGTCGTTTGGACAGATAAGCACCAGGAACCTCCCCACACTTGGTCTAAACACCATGTTCACTTCAAATTCACCTAAGTCACCAAGTGTGGCCTTCCTACTCTCTAGCTTAACCACCACAACCTCATCCCAAACTAAGGCACCCCCGGGTTCTACAGACGGGTCAACAAGCTCATCTAAATCAACTAAATCAACTAACCCCCCGGGGCCTTCCCCACACTTGGGCTCTACATCGACCTCAGTCTCACAATCCACCTCACCGGGTTCTCCTAACGGGTTACCTAGCTCAATCTTATTTAACAAGTTATCCAAACCCCTAGAATCATCCCCACACTCATCCTCAAATAAATCTTCATCTTCTAGCCTATTGCCAAGCACTATTAGATCCATATAAGATTTAAAAGCCTCTAGAAGTTTCATAGTGACAGACAATTCAGATAGTTATTGTGAGTGGGTATGTGGCAGAAACATATTACAAAATAAATAAATAAACTAATTCAGAAAAAATAAAACCTAACTACTAAACACAAGAAAAATAAATAGCTATACACAAAAACCTAGAAAATACTCAAATTTCCTAGACGACCTAGTTAATCTTGTTATTGCCAAGTGTCCCCGGCAACAGCGCCAAAAACTTGATGTGCTCGGAACGTACCTAAAAATGTAATAAAAACCTAGACCTAAACCTAGACCTAGACACACCTAATTTTACCGAAATAACCTAAACCGAACCGAACCCTAAGGCAGTGAACCTGTCGGATTATAGTAAAGCTAAGGAAAGACCGGGAATATCGAACCCTAGTCACACTATATAGACAAAACTAACTTAGGACCTAAGAAATGGAAATACTGAGTAATTTGGGGTTTTTGAATTGAGATTGGTTTTAACTAAATTAACTAACTAACTAACTAACTGACTATCAACTAATAACCGAAAGCAAGGACCTTCAGGAAAACAAACAATGATAGAGAGGCACCACCCAGACCTAGAATCCCAATCAACGCTAAGTACCCTACTTGGCTATAACTACTCTGATGGCAGCTAATTCACCTTTTAAGTCCTTCTTAGCAAATGTTCCTAACGTTCGGACAGGAGTTCACCTTTCGGGTACATCCAACCTCAACTAGACCTAACCACCCTCGAAACAATCTTAGGCACCTTAAGCTAGCAGGAACTACCACTAATCAACACAACTGACACGGAATAGCAAGCTAACTAACTTCCTAGGGGATCCCTCTCCCGATGGCGATGTGATCCTAATCCACTAGCCAACCCGACTACCCGACCTAGCTATCACCTTCCGGCTTGTCTAACTAGGGCAGCACACAAGAATCAGGGAATTCACTAAAATACTAAACTATGATAATCAAGACAGATAATCAAATCAATCACAAACACACAGTCACGCAACCGATTACCCAACCCAAACCGAAAGGCAGCACACAAGAATCAGGGAATTCACTAAAATACTAAACTATGATAATCAAGACAGATAATCAAATCAATCACAAACACACAGTCACGCAACCGATTACCCAACCCAAACCGAAAGACATTCGCAGGCTAAGCGGTTTAGTAAATCAATTCAAACCCTAACTCTAGTGGTCATACGCATACAATCATGTCAACAATGGAATTGAATAGAAACATAACATCAATCAAGTAATCATAAACCAAGTATAGTAGCAAACATCAATTGATCATCAAATCAGTCTAGGTGGTAGCAATTATTTAGCCTACCACCATGAAAACAAACAAATCAAACACAAAGTCTGTAAATTCAATCATAAGCATGGTTTTAGGGTTCAACAATTAAAGAACAAGAATAATCAGAAAAACCGGATATGAAATCGACGTTGATTGCTTGACCCTTGATGTTTCCGAATGATTCCAGCCCTTCTCTCCTCTTGAAAATCGCCCCTCTGATCTCTGAGATCGGCCACCAGTCGAAAAGTGACGAATAGAAACCCTAATATCGAATTTATATCGATTAAGCAATTTCTGTGGGTTTTAGACCTCCAAGCCTATCGCTTGGAGGTGTGTTCTCTCTAGGCGATACGCTTACCGCCCATGCCGCGACAAAACAGTCGGTCAAACCGACTTAAGCCCCGCGTTGACTCTTTCCTCTTCGCGCGTATCGCGTCCCATTCATTAGGTTCCAGGCGATACGCCTGGACCCTCTTGTTCAGCACTTCTTCATTTTTCTTCTTAACTTCTCTCATGGCCTCGGGACTTTATTAAAAACCTACAAAACTCATAAAACATAAACAAGACCCCAAAGACACTAACTTAACTAAAACACTTAAAACTAATGAAAACTGACTCAAATTCGACTCAAATACGTAACAAAAGACTCAGGAAAACCGGATGTGTTTGCAACACATCACCGTACCATATGCACCAGCGTACCAGATGGTACGGGCGTACCAGACGGTACGTGGGTGGTCCGCCGGTCAGTTAGTGTAAGGAAATGAAAATCTGAGTCAACCGGTTCAAGACGAAGATTTCCGGTTGAAGATATGTTCAAGCGGAAAACACTCAAGCGGAAGACTTGTCAACCGGAAAAGCTCAAGTGGAGAATATTTCTGGGTGAACTCTTTTATCCAACAGTATAAAGAGTTCAACCGGAAAAGTACTGAAAGTTTACTTTTGCAGAAATCAGGCCTGCAACTACTTTTATTCTCCAAAGTAACATCCTAGCCGTGTCCTACTTACAGATAATTGCATTTTACACATTTCCTCTTATGTATGTTTACTAATGTTCTTTTAGTAAGTTTATTGTTTGACTTTCATGTACGGTTAGATTAGCCCGTATGAGATCAACGGCTGTAGTTGATCTCCTTAGTACTATATATAGTTGTTAGCTAGTTCATTCACAAGTACCAGATTTAGTGGTTACACTTGTAACAGTTTGAACTTGAGTTAATGCAAATAGTACCGAGAAATTTATTATCTTGTGTTCACTAGTTTATGCAATCAATACAATCAAACTACAAGTATAAGTAAAACAAAGCTTAAGTAAAAACAAGTGTGATACAACTTTATTCCGCATGGTTGTGATCCGCAAGTAAAGAGTTCTTGTTTTGATTATTTCTCTGAGTAATCAACGGTCCTACACGTGGTATCAGAGCATTGGCTCTCCACTTTGAAGACTTCTAGTGCTTCAAAGTTGATACTTTACTTGCTTACTTAAATTTTTACAAGCTTTTTCTGTTTTACAAACTGTTTTTCACAATGACTGACTTAACTCTTGGTTCACTTAATGGTAGCTCTAACAAACCACCAATTTTCACTCCTGATGACTTTGATACTTGGAAACTCAGGATGGAAGGTTTTGTTAGAAGCCTAGACAGACGCATTTGGAACAGGTTGACTGTAGGTCCTTATAGCCCAACTGTTCCATCTGCTGATGATGCCCAAGTGCAAATATCAAAACCACTAGACAAATATGTTGAAGCTGATTATGCTGAGCTTGAATATGATCACAAGGCTTACTGGACACTCCAGGCTGCATTACCCAACTCTATACTGGTAGGGTTCAAGGGATATAAGACAGCACACAGCTTGTGGAATGCTCTCAGTGAAATGTATGAAGGGTCTAGTGAGGTTAAGGAAAACAAAAAGGATGTTTTGAAACAAAGATATGAAAACTTCACTTACAAAACTGGTAAATCTATGACCAACCAGTATCTTAGATTTGTTTCACTTCTTGATGAATTGCAAAAGGTAGAAGTAAAAAACTGAACAGGCTGATGCCAACATGAAGTTCCTGAGATCCTTACCTCCAATGTGGACTGTCTATACAGTAAGCATTAGGGAGTGCAAGGACCTCAAAAAGCTTAAACTAAGTGAACTCCATGGAATCCTTAGTGCTTATGAAATGGAGCTTAATTTTAAGCAGAACAGCCTTCCTGAAGCATCACCACAGTTGCAAACCACTGCTTTGGTTACAACTGATTTTTAAAAGATCTCAAATTCATCTCAATATCACTCACCCTCAGTCAGTTTCATTGAGTCACCTAGAGGCTCAGAGAGTTCTTCAACACTGTTTGAAAACTCTCACTCTGCCTATGTGGCAACTGACTCATCTCAAGGCTTCACACGTGAAGACTTGGAATGCATAGGGGCAGATGATCTAGAAGAGATGGACATTTTAAGTCAATTAGCTATGGTTTCTGTAAGGGCCCAAAGATTTTATAAAAGTACTGGAAGAACTTATAAAGGGTCAAAGGGATCATCAATTGGGTTGGATAAATCTAAAGCTAAATGTTATAATTGTCACCAACTTGGCCATTTTGCCAGGGAATGCAAGCAGCCAAGGAGAGATGGACAGAACAATAACAACAATATCCAACAGAGATCAAACCATGGAAGCAACAATAGCAGCAGTCAACAAAACAACAACAACAGCAACCAACAGCCAACTCAACCAAAACCACTTGGAAATCAAAATGTGGTGGCAGCTGTAGCTAACCAGACTGAATGCTATGAGTGGGATGACTTTGTCACTGAGTTTGAGCCAATCAACCATGCTTTGATGTCCAAAGAAGATTCAACTGAACATGTAAATGAAATTCCTGAAAAAGTTTTGGAAAATTTGTGTAGCCATGCCTGCATAGAACAAGTGTCAAAATACAGGAAACATAACACTGATCTGATTGATGAGGTTTCCAATTTAAATGAGTTAAAGAATTGCTTTAAGAAAACTGAAACTGCTTACATCACTAAAATTGAAAATTTAAACAAAGAATTTGATGTTTTAAAGCAAACTAACTCTATTTTGGAAACACAATTAGAGGATTTGTTGAACAAACTAACTATTTCAAGACAAGAAACAAAAGATGCAAAAGCAGAAAATGATGTTCTTGAAATTAAGTTAAAAGATGCCTTGTTCACCTGTGACAAATTCCAAACAGCTAACAAGAAAGCTGAGAAACTTTGGAATGGGGCAATGCTTGGGAAAACAGGTATTGTGTACAACAATCTTGAACCACCCAAGGAATACTCACCTGTTATTGCTCCAATCCGAGCACTTCAGAAGGAATGTAGTGTGAGTCTAATTGTTAATAGCACTACATCTTCATCTTCTGAATCAAAATCTGTTGAATCATCATCAAACTGTGAAGTCAAAGATGCTAGCACATCAGCATCTGTTGACCAATCCAAGGTTTTAAAACCAAAAGTTACTTTTCCACCACCAACTATTTATGAGCCCAAGGACTCAAAAGTTGGAGGTAAACTACCTAGGCAGCCAAAACCCAGTGAAACTGAGAAAATGGGTAAGCTAACTTACCACCAGGTCACAAATGAAGAATCAACCAAAAACACAAACACTTATCAAAGAAAAATGTTTGAATGTGTTTTCTGTGGTGAAAAAGGGCACATGGCTGCAATGTGCAAATTCAATCCTTTGAGCAAAGCTCAAAACTTGTTAAAACCCAAAACTGTTTCTACTCAGAAAAGATCTACAGGTAGAACTTCACCTGTAAGAAGTAACACAATGAAGTATTTTGATACTAAGTCAAACAAAGTTTTAATTGGGAACAACAAAAATGGAAGTTTTTCAGTCTTAAAACCGAACAGGGTTCCAGCTAAACTTCAACCGGAAAATTTTTCAACCGGAAGTGAAGTTCAACCGGAAATCTCCAAAACACTCAGATCAGTTACTGCACCTAGACAACGACCCAGGGTTCAGTTCACTGATGAGTATGACCATTTTGAAGGTCAAGGAAGGAGAAACTCATCTAGAGGCAAGACCACCTCTAGAGAAAATTTTGTGAAAAACAAGCACAACTCTCAACGGGAAATTCCCTCTAGTTCAAGTGGAAATGCCACTATTGCATTTCACAGTGAGAGATCTAGCCAGTCAAACAAATTTTCAAACTTTAATGCTAGAATCTCACCAGTGACTAGTGTTGATCAGACCTACACCTCACCCAGTGAGTTGCCAAAGGCTTTAACCAACAAACAAAAGAAGTATAGGGAATACAGAGAGAGGAAGATTGCTGAGAGAAGGCTTAGCAAAACTAACAGGAAATGTCAATCAAGTGAACAGTCTGAACACTTGAACATTGATCAAGATGACCTGTTAAATGAGGATCCAATACTAAATACTTTAGTACTTAAAGAGTACAAGTATTATGATGCTTCTGGCAAGCCCAAGACCCCAAAGGCTTGGGTTCCCTTTAGAAATTAATCAATTTTCTTTGTGTGTAGGTGCATAATAAAGGCCAACAAAGCCTATGGGTTGTTGATAGTGGATGCACTTGCCACATGACAGGAAATAAGCATGTATTGGAAAACCCCAAAAACATAAACGGAGGTCCTGTAGCCTTTGGGAGTGCAAAAGGACACATTACTGCACAAGGTGCTGTTAGGAATGGGATGCTTACCTTTGACAAGGTAAATTTTGTTGATACATTAAATTTCAATTTACTTAGTGTCTCACAAATGTGTGACAAGAATTTGAATTTGATGTTTACTGAGAGAGAGGCCATAGTCTTGAAACCTGGTGTTAACATCCTTGAGGAACTTGTGTTGCTCAGAGCACCTAGTAGAGAAGGACTATATATTTTGGATCTATCTGCTGCCACTCCAGCCAGTGGAATTGCATGCTTTATATCCAAAGCCTCAGTGGATGAATTTGATTTGTGGCACAGGAGGTTATGTCATGTTAACTACAAGAACATGAACAGAATAGTGAATCTTGGCTTGGTTAAGGGTCTTCCTAACAAGCAGTTCAACTGTTCTGAACACTGTGTTTCTTGCCTCAAGGGTAAGCAACACAAGACCTCCTTCAAGCCAAAAACTGAGTCTTCTATCACTCAACCTCTAAAACTTTTCCATATGGATTTGTTTGGTCCAACTAGAGTGATGAGCTTAGGAAAAAGGTCATATTGCTTTGTCATTATTGATGATTTCACAAGATTTACATGGGTGTTTTTCTTAAAAAAAAAGATGAAACTGCTGAATTGTTAAAAACACTAATTGTATCTTTAGAAAATCAAGCAAAACTGAAAGTTAAGACAATCAGAAGTGACAATGGCACTGAGTTTAAAAATCATGTTTTGAACTCATTTTGTGAGGAAAAGGGAATCCTTAGACAATTCAGTGCTCCTAGAACTCCACAGCAAAATGGTGTTGCTGAGAGGAGAAATAGGACATTGATTGAGGCTGCTAGAGCAATGCTAGCAGATTCTAAGTTACCTGTGATATTTTGGGCAGAAGCAGTAAACACTGCCTGCTATGTCCAAAACAAGACTTTGATTGTGAAGGGTAAAAACAAAGCTGCTTATGAGCTTTGGAGAGGTAGAAAACCTAACATTTACTTCTTTAAATCTTTCGGTAGTCCTGTTACTATTTTAATAACTAATAGGTTGTTGCCTAAGTTTGCTGAAAAGGCAGATGAAGGTTATGTAAGGGAATAATTTGTGGCTTGTGTATTAAATCATCACTTGGCGGACTATTTTGAAGGCCTATGCATAAGAATATGTGTAAAATAGTTGAGTTTTCAATGTATTGGGTCATTGGGCCATTTTGGACATGTTAGGGCCCAATTAGAAAGAGTTTAAGGGGTGTTTAGTGGGCCTGTTTAGCCTAATCCGAAAATTAGGTTTAAGATTTGTTTATCTATATAAACAAATCTTAATACCCATATTAGGGGCTAGCCAGTTGAGAGAGACATAGGAGGACTGTTCGGTTTGCATCAAGGTTGTGTACCAGACGATCACAAGAGTTGATCCTGTGCATAATCAAATAAAGGTTTAAGTATTTCGTTTATTGTTGTTTACATTATTTTTCGATTTCTCCATCTCTATTCTTGAATCCAACGATTACTTGGATTCCGCACTCGTAATCGTTGTGTGATATCGTGTTTGGACCGTTTTCGGGACTTACAATTGGTATCAGAGCCAAGAAACTTCGTTTCGAGGCTCTCACGATATCCGATTCAAGTGTTTGGCTTCGTTTTGGTTGATTCTAAGTGTGTTCTTTGGTGTCGGTTGTGAAAAACGATTAGGTTCCATTATATTTTGGTATTTGTTTTTGCTCATGAGTATTGATATTAAAAGTCTGTTCCTCCGAAATTATTTCTGTGAATTCGCAATCAAAGTTGGTCAATTTAAAATTTGCTTAGTACAAATTGTTTTTAGCTATTACCAATCTTGAGGAGAATTTCGAAATTGCACTTTTGTCTACTTCTTTCACGTGTACAAGTATCCAAATTGAATTATTGCTTATGAATTGTTAAGTCTCATTTTATTACCTTTTGTGTGTTCTGGGTTGATGTGCAAGGATTTCTTCGGATTGAGGATTGAACATGGTGTATTTCTGAAAAGGATTTGATTGTGAATTAATTTCGGTGTACTTTCCTACTTTTGAGGATATAATTTTTTTTTAAATTCAAAAGATTTAGATATTGCATACATTTTAGGAAAGTGGATAACTGAGTTACTTTGGGTGTGAATCTGAGGTCTTCGGTCTTATTGGAGGTTTTGGTCGCTAATGTTTTCGGTGGGTGATAGATTCACGGCAAAAATCGAATGCATTTGACGTGCATGGTTTAAAATTCAAATTTCTAATTATTACGTTCGTGCCATTGTGTTTCATACGAAATTGAAATTCAAGTTAATTACAGTAATACCATTGCCATTTATTTAGATTGTGTGGTCACGATCGCTCGGTCTTTGAAGTGATAAACGGCCACTCAATTGAAGTTGGTGCAAATTAATTTTGACAGGGTTTTGATCGTTGAATTTTTCTGCACCTTGTGGAGTAATTCATTTTTATTTTCAAATTATTTGTTCCAAGTGTTTCAAAGGTGTTTCTAACATTTTTTTGTGAGTTTCGTATGATTATAGTGCAGGTTACAAGTGTTGCAGAAGCAAGAAGCCCGTGTTCTATAAGCTATTCGATCGAAAATATGTGGCTTGGACCCTTATTTCGATCGAAATTTTTGGCTTTTCGACCCTTTTGGACACTTTTCGATCGGAAAGTCCCTTCGTGACTTTCGATCGGAGAGTACTTCCCGGTTCGTCACTTTTCAATTGGAAAGTCCCCTCGTGACTTTTCGATTAGGTCCGTTTCGATCGGAAAGTCCCTTCGTGACTTTTCGATCAGCTCAGTTTCGATCGGAAAGTCCCTTCGTGACTTTCGATCAGCTTCGCCTTTCGATCGGAAAGTCCCCTTCGTGACTTTTCGATCAGCTTACACTTTTCGGTCGAGCCGAAACTCTGCCCGGTCGAAAAGTCGTCTTTCCGATCCAGTTGAGACTTTTCAATCCGATCATGGCACTCATTCAGCCAGTTACCACTTCATCTTCCAACATCAATGAGATATGTTGTAATCCCAAGTGTGAGGCTAAAGACTGGGAACGTAAGTTCATTAATGAAACCCAAAATCGTGAATTATATGCTAGAGATCTTAGGGAGTATAAAAATAAGAGTAAGATCTTTAGAGAGAAACTGGAAGCTGCTAAGTTGGACATTAAAAATCTTCAATCTCAAGTGAGTGATAAGAGTGCATATCTTAGGATTGCTAATTCTAAAGTTGAAGAGTTAACCAAAGAGGTAGAGGAACTAAGAACCAAACTTGACACTTCCCAATCGGCCCTTGAGAAACATCAAATTATACAAAAGAAAATGATGGACTCTCATCATGCTTTATTCAAATCAGAAGAGCGACTCGAGCGGGTAAAAGAAACATCTGGCCTTGGGGATGGAAATATTCCTCCCCCATTACTACATGAATATATCAAGGTGCCCCAAACTGCCGATCAATTGTTGAAAGAGTCCCTGAATGAAGCAACCATGGTATATGGGCCTCAACCAGTGCATAAAGATGAAAAGACAGTCACTGAAGTGAAGAGAGCGGATGAAGAAAAGCTGGTTCCTTATCCAAAGATCGAGACTCCTTATTCCAAAGTTGTGGATGAGGTAAAGCGGGAACGAGTGGTGATGACTACAAGGCCCAATGGTAAGATCTTCATGACAACTGGGTCTATGTTCATTCCGATTGAAGGAGAAGAGCGACCCTCATTCACCACTAAGTTCAAAGGCTTGGGTCATGATGGTGGTTTATCATCTCACATTAAGAGCATAAGGCCCAAGATCACCATCAAGCCTCCAACTTCTGTTCCTATCAAGATTGAAAGGCCCAAGATGACAAACAAGCCCCAGTTTCATCAGTAGGCTCATGCAGTTGCAGTTGTAGAAATGCTGCCTCGACATCAAAGAATACATGGAGCACAAGAACTGAAGCTTCAAGGAACCAGTCCACAGTCAACCCAAGATCTGCAAACGGGTTAAAGATGCAGGCACAAGCAAATGGTGCTCCACCTCAACAACTAAAGAGAAACGGTTACACGTCTGACTTCTATCTGAAGAAGCAAACTTGCTTTAATTGTGGCAATCCTGGTCACATTGCCCGAAATTGTCTCTATCGCCCCTATGAGCCATATTATCCGCAAAGTCGGAGTGTTTCGTCTCAGGATTCAATAAAGTCTAAGCCAATGAAGGTGTAACCACCTAAGGCGATGAAGACTATTTCTCCTTTGATAAAACCCTCTGATCAACATTGGGGCGCGGCCAAAGAGCAAAGAAAAATTTCAAATAAAAAATATGTTTTTCCAAATTTTGATAATTTTCATAAAAAGGTGAAGAAACCGATCTCAAAACAACACAAAGTTGACAAACCTAAAGTTACTCCTCCAAAGGTAACTAAAACTGTTTTGAAAAAGAAACCTGAAATGAAGAAGGTTGAAATACCTAAAGTCACTACTTCAAAGGTGACTAAAACAACTTTCAAATCACATGGTATTTGGAAACCAAAATCAAAGGCAGCTGCAACTCAAACTCCTGATTTTTCAAAGGGCATGTGTTTAAAAGAAGTAACCTTCATTGATTCTTCAGGTATACCCAGAACCACAATGGCCTGGGTACCTATGGCTAACTGATCTCTCACCTTGTGCAGGAACAGTCAAGGAGGACTTTCATTAACCTTGTTTGTTTGTGATAGTGATTGTTCCAGGCACAGGATAGGAGGCATCTCTCTACCACATGACATGAAGATTTCAATGGAGGGTATGTTTCCTTGTGAGAGGTAAATCTGAGAAAATCAGCAGTAAAGGTAACACTGTCTGAATTGTTTGTTTCTTGGCTGATTTGATGGGAAGTATGGTTGTGCATGAAACAAAACCCATTTCTGAAAATTTTCAAAAGATAAACTTTGAAGGTTAGCTTGGCCAGTTTTTAGTACATATTTAGTATTGTGTCAGTGAGTGTTAAAAAAAATATATATATATATATAAAAAAATCAAAACAAAAAAAAATCAAAAAAAAAAAAAAAAAAATGTGTGTGTTGTTATTAAAAAATCAAAAAGCAAGGGGAAGAATAGAAAAGATGAAATTGTTGACCCCTCAAAATTAAATTGTGCTTTTTAATTTTTAATCTTTTGTTTCCTTTAGAAGGAGGGAAGTGAAATAAATTTCCATTTTGGAGATGGCTGACACGCGTAAGGCAGATGTGAAAGACATGATCCATGGTGATATGCTGGTAGGCTCGGCTTTAAAATCTGAAAAGGTATGCGTTACACACTTAAAGATAACGTATGGCAGTTTGTTGGGTAACAGCACTTAGGTTAATTGCATTTCTATTTGACTGCATGTTCAAGTTCCCGATACACACGCTTGTCTCCAAGAGTGTGAAATTGAGCTAAAAAAGTCGGTGTCCCCTCTACTTTGCGTGAGCAATGACCTGGGGATGCTTCGAATGTATGTAAGGCTCTCCTCTGCTTTGCGTGAGCAATGACCTGGAGTTGTCCAAACATACGTGCTTCTAGATCACCTAAAATAAAAAAAATATTAAAAAAAAATTGCATGTATACACACAAAAGATGCAAAGAGCACAAGAAAAGAGACCCTCAAGTGTCCAAAACCATCAGGCTTTGTCACTGATGAGAGCATTACTAAAAATGTTTCAAAAATTCAGTTGACTTTGTATATTATACCCAAAAATTCTATGTGATCTATTCTTTCTCTTCTCAATCCAATCTGGAGCTCAGTTTCAAACTTCTGGATCAGGTTGTGAAAATATGTGGTAGGGAATTTATATGCTTGATAGTGTGTAATAACATGTACCTAGGAGTTGTTGAAACCCACTTGCTGTTCATAATTAATGCACCAATAAAAGATAATAAAGTGACAAACAGCCTGATTAAGAAAAGGGTTAGAGCTTAAAGTGGATCAGTATATTGGCAATCACCTGGACGTGTTCGAGTAACAGAAGCTGAAAAGGGTTCCTCAGTCAGATTCATACGGTTTGATCCCATAGAAACCTTCTCGTTTAGTAATCTGGTATGTTTGTTTTTATTTTTATTTTTCTTTTGGGCTATCTTAAGTTTTTATTGTTTATTTTTCAATCATGGCCAGGTTAATTTAAAAAATTTAAATAAATTTTATGGGTTTTATGCAAGAATGTATCACCCCTCCAGAATCTCAGGGGGAGATAATGTGAAGAGTCCTCGGGTTCAGGGGAAGTATTTGTGAGAAACCCGTAACCTATGTTAGGGTTTTTGGTTAAATAATGCTAACCCATTAACCAGTCATCATGTCTGGATAGTGTTTGTTCCATGTTGTGCTTGACAGGTTAAATGGAAAAGACAACTCATGGACAAGAAGGTCAAGGACTCAGTTGACCAAAGCAAGAACTTTGCTGCTGATCAAGTTGAAGAACCAGCCGGAAAAAGGACTTACCCTATGCTAAGGGGAAGTTTGTTGGTTTTTCAAGTAAAGCTTCCAAAGACTCAAAAGATACCATTCTCAAGTTTAGGGGAAGCTAAATGAAGAAAAGATGCCAAGACAAGCAAGTCAAGACAATTACTGATGATTCAGCAAGGAATCCACATTTTTCAAAAAGAAGCAAGTACTTGAGAATCATCCTCTCATTACTTGGTCATCATGTGTAGTTCAAGCTGATGCTGACAGAGAGAACACTCCCAAAAGTCATTTTTTTGTTGCCCAATGAAGATTGCTAAAGAAAAGAATCTTCACCAACCCATGCTCAAGCCAAGGAGAAGACTGCAAGTCTGAAGAATGAAAGTAGAAGACATTTAATAGCACAAGCCAAGGGGAAGATTGTAAGGGAATAATTTGTGGCTTGTGTATTAAATCATCACTTGGCGGACTATTTTGAAGGCCTATGCATAAGAATAGGTGTAAAATAGTTGAGTTTTCAATGTATTGGGTCATTGGGCCATTTTGGACATGTTAGGGCCCAATTAGAAAGAGTTTAAGGGGTGTTTAGTGGGCCTGTTTAGCCTAATCCGAAAATTAGGTTTAAGATTTGTTTATCTATATAAACAAATCTTAATACCCATATTAGGGGCTAGCCAGTTGAGAAAGACATAGGAGGACTGTTCGGTTTGCATCAAGGTTGTGTACCAGACGATCACAAGAGTTGATCGTGTGCATAATCAAATAAAGGTTTAAGTATTTCGTTTATTGTTGTTTACATTATTTTTCGATTTCTCCATCTCTATTCTTGAATCCAACGATTACTTGGATTCCGCACTCGTAATCGTTGTGTGATATCGTGTTTGGACCGTTTTCGGGACTTACAGGTTATTTTGTTGGATATTCTGGTGTGTCAAAAGCATTCAGAGTATACAATAAAAGTACTAAAATTGTTGAGGAAACCATTAATGTGACTTTTAATGAGAAATCTCTTAACAATTTTGTATCTCAACCTGACTGGCTATTTGACATAGATGCACTAACCACTGCTTTCAATTTTACCATTGATAAGCCATTGAGTTCAATAGTACAGGAACAGGAATATAAGCAAAATCACATGAGGTCAACTGATGACATCTGGCAAATGAACACCAAGGGACTGCAAATGCAACCTACCTTCTTTTCATCCATCAGCACCAAGCCTGTGAAACCCTACAATGCAAAGAAAACCAATGAAATTGTTCTTGCTAATGCAGAAGTCCTTCCGGTTGAAGTTCAAATGGATCCTGTAGCAGTAAAATCTCCGGTTGAGACTCAACCGGAAAACAATTTTTCAGTAAATTTTGAGAACAATGAACCTGATGATTCAACTTATGTTGGTTCAAATGATTATAGTTTTGAGCATCTAATCTCAGATTCAGTCCCCAGTTCTCAAGAACCAACTGAAATTTCAGAACCTGTATCACAAACCAACAATATTGAGTTATTACCTCAACTCAATATTCCTCACAATGGGAGAAGCTATGAATTTCCAATGTTTACTGATAGAAAAGTTAGTAAGGATCATCCAAGGGAGAACATTATAGGAGACTTGTCAGCTCCTGTGCTGACAAGAAGCAAGTCTATTGATACAAACATTTGCCTGCATGCGGCATCCTGTCTCAAGAAGTACCCACAAAGATCAATGATGCATTGGAAGATGAAAGTTGGGTAGAGGCAATGCAAGAGGAATTGTTTCAGATCAATAAACAGAAGGTTTGGGAATTGGTAGACTTACCTGAAGGTGAAGAACCAATTGGAACCAAATGGGTATTCACAAACAAGAAGGATGACAGGGGAATAGTGATCAAAAACAAGGCCAGACTTGTAGCTCAAGGCTACACACAGGAAGAAGGCATTGATTATGATGAAGTTTTTGCTCCTGTGGCCAGGCTTGAAGCAATCAGAATATTTCTTGCCTATGCTGCATTAAAAAACTTTCTGGTATTTCAAATGGATGTTAAATGTGCTTTTCTGTATGGTCTTTTGGAACAGGATGTGTATGTCAAGCAACCTCCAGGCTTTGAAGACCCTCATTACCCCAACAGGGTGTGCAAGTTGATTAAAGCTTTATATGGTCTCGAGCAAGCTCCTAGGACATGGTATGAGACACTCTCATACTATCTCCTAGTGAATGGCTACAAGAGAGGAGCTATTGACAAAACATTGTTTGTGAAATCTGATGGCAAAGATACTTTGATGGTACAAATCTACGTTGATGACATCATCTTTGGTTCATCCAGTGCTGCCTTATGCAAAGAGTTTGAGGGATTGATGCAATCAAAGTTTGAAATGAGTTCAATGGGTGAACTAAATTTCTTCTTAGGCTTGCAAGTGAAGCAAACTGCCAATGGAATTTTCTTGAATCAGTCAAAATATATTCAAGATATGCTAAAAAGGTTTGATATGCAGTCTGTTTCAACCTCAGGAACTCCCATCTCCACTTTCCACAAGTTAAACAGTGACTTAAGTGGCAAACCAGTGGATGTTCACCTCTACAGGGCAATGATTGGATCACTGCTCTATCTCACAGCTAGCAGACCTGACATCATGTTTAGTGTCTGTTTATGTGCTAGATACCAGTGTCAACCAAAGGACTCACACATGTTAGCTGTGAAGAGAATCTT
The DNA here is from genome assembly GCA_039602395.1 of Deinandra increscens subsp. villosa. Classification (NCBI taxonomy): domain Eukaryota; kingdom Viridiplantae; phylum Streptophyta; class Magnoliopsida; order Asterales; family Asteraceae; genus Deinandra; species Deinandra increscens. The sequence continues at coordinate 19,550,732 of JBCNJP010000009.1, forward strand.
TAGATATCTTAAAGGACCACCAAAGCTTGGGTTGTGGTATCCAAAGAATTCAGATTTCTCCTTCAAAGCTTACACTGATAGTGATTATGCTGGCTGCAACTTGGATAAGAAGTCTACTACTGGAGGATGCCAATTTTTGGGAGAAAGACTTGTGTCTTGGCAATGCAAGAAGCAAACATGCGTATCTACTTCTACTGCTGAGGCTGAATATATTGCTGCATCAAGCTGCTACAGTCAAGTCTTATGGATTCAGAATCAAATGTTGGATTACGGCATCAAGTTCATGGAGACTCCTATTCTTGCAGACAACAACAGTGCTATATCAATCACAAACAACACTGTTCAACACTCAAAAGCAAAACACATTGATATCAGGTACCATTTTATTAGAGATTGTGCTGAGAAACACTTAATTAGAATGATTAAAGTTCATACAAATCAACAATTGGCTGACTTGTTTACCAAAGCATTTGATGAAGCTAGATTCTTCTATCTCATTAGTGCCATTGGTATGATGAACTTTGACTGATTAAACTGTTTTCACAAACTTAATAAAAGAGACCATTTTGTGTCAAAGACCCGTCTCTTGATACAAAAAGAAAAAGAAAAAGAAAAGCTCTTGTATTAGTTAGACACCTTTTAAATCATAGTCAGGTCATACTGTTAAACTATGATAACTAATACATGTGATTTTCAAAATCAAGTGTTTTTCTGTCTTCCGGTTGAACTTTCCAGTTCAACACATCCGGTTGAATCTCAACCGGAAAGTCATCTTCAACCAGAAACTCAATTTTTGATCACACCATCCTAAAATCTGAAACTGGTAAAAGAAACAACAATTCTTTATTTGAAAGTTCAGATTAAATTTGAAAATTTTTCAAACGGAAATTTTATTTCCTGTTGACAACCTCAACCGGAAAAATTTTCAACTGGCAAATCTGTCCAGTTCAACTTTCAAACGGAAAGAAATTTTGTTGTATGGAGAGAAAAACTCTCCGCTTGAATCTCAACCGGAAATCTCTTGCCTTGAATGAATCATTTAATTCACCGGTTGAGGCACACATTTTCAAGCGGATTGTGCATTTAAAGTGTTTCAATTAATTGTCCAAGCAAACTGTTTGAATTAAATTCAAAAGACACGCAACAGGAGGTTGTATTGTACAATTACCTGAAGCACACGTTTTGCGGACCCACTTGCACTTTTTCATTCTCTCTCCTATGACTCAACGTACTTTATCCCATCGCTGATAACCGTCACCCATCTTTAAACCCACCAGTCAAATACCCACAACCCCTTCAACACTCCTCATAACCCCAAAAGCAAGAAATCGTTCAAAATCCGAAAACCTAGAAATTTTCAGAACCATTTCGTTCTACTCCAATATTTCTCTCATAGTCAATCAACAATGCCACCAAAGTCCAAAGCAAAGGGGAAACAAACAGTGAAGAATGATCCTTTCCCACTTGAACACAACCTAGTTGCATTTCTTGATGTACCGGTGAACTCTACACACGCTGATACCTTCACCGAGATGATCAATTTCCTCAAAAATTCATATCTGAATCACGCACTCACTGTTGCGGTTTATTTATATGAGGAAATTCTCTCGGAATTCTGGAAGAACATCCAACTGCTCGAGAAGGATGAAGATGATGTAGAGGAAGACACGTTGAAGTCAACAGTACAAGGGGAAACTATTCTAATCACTGAATCATTGATTAGGGAAATGCTGAAGTTGAATGACAAGAATGGGTATGTTCGCAGAACCCCCAAGCAATACATGGCCCTACTCAAAGAAATTGGCTATGGTGGTGCTACTGAAGGAACTGCCACTCTTCACAAGGGTCAAATGCCCTACAAATGGAGATTTCTGGCCCACACCATCATGGTGTGCCTAACGCCAAAGAAATCGAGATTTGATGAAATGGCAACAGAGCAAGCTTCTGCCTTCTATGCTGTGGTGAAAAGGGAGGTATATAATTTTTCTGCTGTAATTTGTAATGCTTTAAAGGGTAATGCAAAGACATTTTCTTTTTACATGTATCCTAGATTTATAACATACATTTTGCAAGAAAAATACCCCAAAATTAATTTGGATGGAAACATGCTGGTTCCAAGAGTTTTATCTGAAAATACGTTTTCCAAATTAACCAGCAACAAGAAGCCATTCCTTGGGAGGGATACTGACCATCCCATGCCAATCCAAAGGGTGATACCGGTTGAACAAGGAGAAACTAGACTCAACCGGAAAACTCAACTGAAGCTGAGATTGCTGAAACCTTGATCCATCTGCACTCCTCCTCTGATTCAGAGCCTCCTTTGAGCTACAAAAGAAAGATACAAACCAAACCAAGGAGAATGATCAGACTGAAGGAGAGTGAAGATTGCATAACTCCTCAACCAAGGATAGAAGAAAATATGGTTGATTCTGACCAGTCAGAAGAACAACTGACTATGGATGATCTAATTGAAGAAGAATTCGTCCATGACTGGGAAGACAATCAAGCCAGGATAAGATCAGAGGCTGCCAAATCAAACTTGCAATACAAACAATTTTTGGCAGACCTGGATCGTCTATCAAATGATTTCGTGGTTAAAGGAATGGTAGATGAAGCAAGGAAAAGGTCGATCGAATGGAGAATGCAGGTATATGACCTTCCTAAATTAAGTGAACAGGAGAAAAACAGGCTGATCAATATAGCTTCCAGAATGCCAACTGTCTTGAACAAAAGCTTAGACAACCTGGAGCTATTGGAAAGGATCAAGAGATGTGCTATCATCAGATGTATCAAGCCTGCTGCTGAAGTAGAGAAGATGAAGGCCAAAGACACTTGCAAAATTGTAGATGAACTGCTCAAACAAGTGAAAGGAGCAGAGTTTGCTGTGATTCCAAGTCTCCAAATGCCTCTGCCATCTGAGACAGTCACAGGTAACCCCTCATCTACATATATTAAGCCTGAACCTTTTGATGCCTCTGACCTACTTGCTGAGTCTCTCCCTTCCAACCTGTTGGAAAGACTCAAGCACCCAGCCTCCTATGTTCTCACTCCAACTTCCAGATTCTACTCCCATAGACCCAGCGGAATGAACCCAAGGCCCAGGGGATCCAGATCTACCAAACCTAAATATATTCCACCAAAAATGAGGTTAGATAACTGGACTGATATCACCCCTGCCAAGCCTAAACCCTGTACACCTACTTGGATGTATAATCAACCTTCATCTCCACCATAAACTCCACCTCCTCGACTTCACAAACACAAACCATGGAACCACCCACCATATCACCAACAAAACCTTCTGAACCCACTGAGATAGCCGCAACCAGTTCTGTTCAAGCATCGTCTCAAGCAGATAAAGGGAAAGATAAAGTCCCAATTGAAACTGATAAACCATCTGCTAGTCCTGGCACTGGTGCTTCACATGGAAGAAATAAGTCTATTGCAAAAAGAACTCTTCTTTCAACCAGAAATTTTCAAACCAGGAGGATCATGAGACAATTGAACAAAACAAAAGTTCAATTTAAAAGGCCGCCATCTCCTGAAGAGTAAAGCTTCTAGAGATAGTCAATTTTTGAAGAACAACATACAAAGGATAAATTTTGGCAGCATCATCTTAGGGGGAGATTGTAAGGAAATGAAAATCTGAGTCAACCGGTTCAAGATGAAGATTTCCGGTTGAAGATATGTTCAAGCGGAAAACACTCAAGCGGAAGACTTGTCAACCGGAAAAGCTCAAGTGGAGAACATTTCCGGGTGAACTCTTTTATCCAACAGTATAAAGAGTTCAACCGGAAAAGTACTGAAAGTTTACTTTTGCAGAAATCAGGCCTGCAACTACTTTTATTCTCCAAAGTCACATCCTAGCCGTCTCCTACTTATAGATAATAGCATTTTGCACATTTCCTCTTATGTATGTTTACTAATGTTCTTTTAGTAAGTTTATTGTTTGACTTTGATGTACGGTTAGATTAGCCCGTATGAGATCAACGACTGTAGTTGATCTCCTTAGTACTAAATATAGTTGTTAGCTAGTTCATTCACAAGTACCAGATTTAGTGCTTACACTTGTAACAGTTTGAACTTGAGTTAATGCAAATAGTACCGAGAAATTTATTATCTTGTGTTCACTAGTTTATGCAATCAATACAATCAAACTACAAGTATAAGTAAAACAAAGCTTAAGTAAAAACAAGTGTGATACAACTTTATTCCGCATGGTTGTGATCTGCAAGTAAAGAGTTCTTGTTTTAATTATTTCTCTGAGTAATCAACGGTCCTACAGTTAGTATGTGACTATAAATAGTCCGTTAGAGAGAGAGCTAGTAACCAGTTCTTTCATTCTACATCTCTTAAGTGTGTGTAACTGAGTGTGTAACACTCTCTCTCTCTAGACTTTGTGTAATTCTCTTTGTGAATCAATAAAGCGAAACTTTATTTACTTCTTGTTGCTTATACGATTACCAAATCATGCAGTAGTAAGATCCTTCAGTGGTTTTTCAAGTGGTATCAGAGCAATTGGTTGCTCTACTGCTGTGATTTTGGTAGATTTTCGAGTTCTAGAGTGAGAAAGTGTGGGTTTTCTTCGTTTTTCATCAAATTTTCGCAATTTAGAGTGTTTCAATGATGAAGAATGATTTATGAGTGTTGTTGGAGTGTTTTCGCATCATACTGAGTCAAATTCCAGATCCAAACGTCGAAATTCGCGAAAATCAGACGAATCAGGTTCGAACTGCGTTGGTCCGCTCGAAGAACACTTGGTCCGCCGTTCGTCCGCCGCTGGTCCGCACGGCAATCTTCATCCATATTCTGGTCTGCTAAAACTGGTCCGGAAGGCAATCTTCAAAGTTGGTCCGTGGCGGTTATTTTCTGGTCCGCCGTACCAAATCTGGTCCGCTGAGGATATCTGATCCGCTGGTTCTTTTGGTCCGCAGAGCATAGTTTGGTCCGCTGATTTGATCTGGTACGGAGGTTGGTACGCTGAAATCTTATGGTCCGCTGAGAATTAGTTGGTCCGCTGACAGAAAACATGTGTTCCTTGAAACTGACGTAACTTGAGAACCGTTAAGAGTTACGGGAGCTAATACCAGCCAAAACGTTCGTCTTTCCGAGATCTAGACTTGTACTAATCTAATGGTCTGTACCCCCCAGTTAGACCCCCAAAATCAGCTTAGAAGACGTCCATTTTTCAGTTTGAAGTTTTTACGTTCGATATTGTAATTTCAAAATGAGCGAGTTTCACGCATTTTCAGCTGTTCAATCATCAATGCAAGCCATGTTGAACTATGATAACGAAATAGGAACAAATCAAAAAGTTCCTAAGTTTCTTAGGTTGGAGGATTATGAGAATTGGAAGCAACGATTTGAATCGTTCATTAATGCTCTTGACATTGATTTATGGATTTCCATTGAACAAGATTATACATATCCTCAGATAAATGGACAACCGATTGCACGAAGTGATCTTGATGAAGATCAAAGAAAAGTTTATGCCCGAGGAAAGAAATGTTATGGAAATCTCACAATGGCACTACCAAGAGAGCTTCTACATCAATTAAAAAATTGCACAACATCAAAAACTTTGTGGGATGCATTGAAAGATAGGTGTGCAGGAAACGAGCAATATAAGAAAAGTCGAAAGAAAGTTTTGTTAAAAAAAAAGGACAACTTTTAGCATTGTGACAAAGAAAGTATTGCCGACTTGATTTCTAGGTTTTCACATCTGGTCAATGAACTTGAGGTTGTTGGAGTCAAGAAAGAAAAAGAGGAATTGAAAGAAAAATTTATGGAAGCTCTACCCGAAAAGTGGGAGAACTTTGTTATGATGCTTACTAATGATCCAAATTACTCCAGTTGGTCATTCAATCAAGTGTTAGGCAAATTACAAGCTCGGGAAATGGAATTACTTGTGAAAAAGTCAGCAACACCAACAGTTCAGAATCCTGAGATATATTTTGGAAAGGATTCTGCTACGGCGCATGCTAAAACTAAATCACATTCCATTTCAAGCAGTAATCCACCAGTAACAGCATTTCTTGTTGGGAAGTCTGAAAATACTGGAAATTCTTTGGGTTACAGTTTTACCATTCCTGATAGATCATCAAGCAAGTCTACTTCTAATCAAGCAACCGAAGATCTAGCTGCTTTGTTGGGTGCTTTTGTATCATCTTCATCTGGCTCCATATTTAGTCAAATTGGTAATTCTGGTTTGGTTCCGGACGATCTAAAACAGATGGATGAGGATCATCTAAATAAATTAGATTTGGATTGGCAGTTGGCTATGATTGCTGAAAGAGGAAGACGTTTTATAGGCAAACATGGAAAGAATTCTATTATGGGTGAATTAAGAGGCACCAAACTGGGTTTAGACAAGTCTAAACTAAAATATTACAAATGTTCCAAGTTGGGACATTTTGCTCGAGAATGCAAGCTATCTTCTTCTAAACCAAGTAATTCGGATAATCATGATCACAATAAAGAAGTTAAAGCTATGATATCTCAAACTAATGAAGATTATGATTGGACTAAAGATTTTCCGGATGAATCTGCATTTGTAGTTCATTCTAAAGATCATTATGCATTGAAGGCAAATATTGAGGTTGACTCGAGTGGATATGCATCTGAGACTCGTAAATCTAAATCGAGTAATTCTGATTCTGAAATGGGTGGTTATGAATCCGTGTGTGAATTTTGTACTCAGAAAGATAGAAAGATTCAGGAATTGGGTCAAGAAAAGGAAAAGTTAGTAGTTGATAGGGTGAAGCTTGAAGAAGAGTTAGAAAGTTATAAAAAGAAGTGTGAAATTTCTGATGGCATTTTCAAGATGAATGAGAAGTTACTCCAAGAGAAGAGTCTATTATCGGAAGAGTTAGAAGATCTTCGAAAATAGGTGTCAGAAGATTGTGTTCAAACTGATCAACAAAAGTCACAACTTCAACATGAAAATGATGAGTTCATGAAAAAAATAGTCACGTTAACTTCTGCAAATGAAAAGTTGTTAAAAGAAGTTGAGGAATATAAGTTTAAGGTTAAAGATGTCAGTGAAGATTTTGAAAATTTATTTCAAAAATCCACCGCGAGGGTGGAAGCGCTTAAAGTATCTAATGATGAACTTAAAAAAAACATTGGATGAAGTTACTGCTGACAGAACTCAATATTGAATTGTTCAGTCGGAATTGAACGACACAATCTTTACTCTGAAGAAAGACAAAAGCTTGTTAACCAGAAATGTTGTAATTTATAAGGAAAGAGTGGATTAAATTACAAAAGAAGTGCTGGCTGCTCATGATGGGATGAGAAGAGAAAAATCATTAGTTAACATCACATATGAGAAATTGATTCAATCAGAAAAGGTTCTTGCTGAAGCTCAAAAGACCATTGCCGATTTGAATGTTGAAATCTTGGATCTAAATCGTCAATTACATAACTTGAAGAATTCTCATTCCTTTGCAAGTTATTTGTGTCAAGACGATAATTTCAAGAAGGTGTTTGAAGGCGATGATTTCAATCAAATTCCGCATCCAGTGATTCAAACAGAGTCTGTTGTTGATTTGAACACTCCGGATACACAACAAGATTATTCTGAATTTGTGGTTGAGAAATCTGAACAGAAACTGTCAAAGATGAAAGAGGAGAAAGGAGAAAGTTTGGTTGATAAAACACCACCATCGTTTGCTTCTCGTGGGTTTATGTCAGAAGAGTGAATTCCTTCCGCTGGCAAGGCAAGTGAAAAAGATGAGAAGATAGAATCTGAAGAAAACTTGGCTGCTGAGCTTCTTAAAGCTAACAATTTGAAGGGTATTAAAGCTAACTTTACCAAGGTTGCTCAAGCTGGTTCTTCTAAATCTCAAGTGGAATTGTCAAAGTTACCTAGTTATAAACCGTCTGGTTTGGGTAACAACAATCAGAGTTTTGAGAAAACAGCCAAGAAGAACATGTCTAAAAAGATTCCAAAGACGAAGAAAGACACAAGCTTAGAACAAATCTATCATTTGGCTCAGGTGTTTATGTCTACAATGGAAAAAGGATTTGGAGGAAAGATTCAGAAGAAGGCTTCGTCTGCAAGTTCTTCTAGAGATGCTCAACAAGTTAAGGATTCTTCTTCATTTGGATCAAATTCCACTCCTCGAAGTCCTACTTCCAAATGGGTACATGCCAACAGGTTTCAAGTTTTTGATGATTGTCTTGATAGTTATGAATCTGATGACCGATGTCATCAATTTAAGGACAAACCCCAATCTAAACGATCATATCGTTTGTGCTATCAATGTCGTCGAAAGGGACACATGGCACAGGATTGTCCTGCAATTGCAAAACGTTCTTTTTCAAACAAATCTGCCACGCAAAGATGCAGTGGCAACCTAAGGTGGTCAGCCAAGCTGCAACTGATTTTACCGAAGACACTGGTCGACCAGAAGCTGTGCGCTTCGGGTCATTTAAATAATAATCATTTAAACCAGTGTTCAGGTTTCTTCAAGAAGACCTATTAGTGATTGTGAAGTTCAAGCTTCAAGCAGTTACTGATAGTGGAGTTTCCTGCTTAATTTAAATTGAATGCTTCATATTTCAAACCTGAAAGTTTTTCTGAAAGCTTAAACTGAACGGTATCAGTATCGATTGGTCAATTTTCTTTCTTTTTACATTCCGTAGGTAGTTAAGGGGGAAATTGATCCGACATGTTTGGGAAATGATGGTATATTGGCTTACGTGTCTGACTCATGGATAAAATAGATGAAAAAGCCATAAGATCATTGTTCGATGTGCTTGGTAGGCTCGGCATTAAATCAGAAAGTATTCAGAGGTGATAAACACATTAAATACTAATGCTTGACAAAAGTGGACAACATCTTGATGTATATCTCATGATATCAAGAAAAGATATGTGAAAATGAAAATGAGAAGTCACTGTGTATACATATGTTCATTTTGCAAAGATTTAAACTTGTTTAATTTTCTTTATTTTGTCAAACGATCGGACTTTCTCTGCGTATCGAAAGATCGACCTGATTGTTGTTCGTTTGACATTCTACTTTATTTTCTTTGGTGTTTCGTATAACTCATCGGACTTTCTCTGCGTGTACGGGAGTACCGACCTGATTGTTGTTGGGTTATACACTTTCAACTTGTTTTATTTTCTTATTTTATTAAATCCGAGGCCTTATATGCGTATCGAAAGATCGACCTTAAGGTAGACGATTTAACGTTCTTATTTCTTTTTGCATGGAACATAGTTGACTGAATCATGAATACAATCATTATGTGACTAAATCACAAATGAAATCACAAAGTATGATATAAAAGCAAAAACATATCTGAGTATGTCTGATAGTGTGGGGTACACTGGTCAAAGCAAACCTAATCAATTCAATAACATATCCAGATGTTATGAGTATGATTGTGCCTGAGTTTAAGATGGACAAATTATACCAGTAATCGACATGACTTATGTGCTGAAGTAATTGAAATTGAAGTGTAGTTCAGCATGACATGTCCAATATGATCCCAAGTTGTGATCTTTCTCGCAAAATACAAAATAGTGTGAGATTCAATATTTCATTTCTGTATTACATTTATGTTTCATGTCTGAAAAATTCCAAAAAGATTTTAGGTGTGTTTTAGCATAATCTTAGAGAAATCAAGCAGATTTTCGGTGAGTTTTGATATAAAGTTTCAAAAAGCAAAAAAGATTTTGTTTCTTATTTGTTTTCGACCGATCGATACAAGATATGAAATAAAAAAATTCAAATCTATATCTTGGATTCCCGAAGAGAAGTTTTGCGCCAAGATTAACTTAATTTTTCATAAAGAAAAAGAAAGTCGCGTTTCTGTCTTCTGAAATTACAGGTTATTTGTGTGATAAGACACAAGCATGGTGAAAGGGGGAGTTTGTTATATCTTTCACAAGAGGATCTTGAAGTTCAAAGACTGTTAAAGATTGATCCAGCCATGCAAGCTCTATTTCTGACAAGATTTCAAGTTGATGATCGAACGCAATGATGCAGAAGATTGAAGACTGAAGTTTTGTTAGATAGATAGATAGCTAGATACACTACACGTTAAGGGGGAGTTTGTTAGAGCATATTCCTATGCTAACGTGTGTCTCGTGTATTGTATCTAATTTAGAGCATCTGTGTGAGTCATATAGTCACTGGCCGTACCATAAGCACCAGCGTACCAGATGGTACGGGCGTACCAGATGGTACGTGGGTGGTCCGCCGGTCAGTTAGTATGTGACTATAAATAGTTCGTTAGAGAGAGAGCTAGTAACCAGTTCTGTCATTCTACATCTCTTAAGTGTGTGTAACTAAGTGTGTAACACTCTCTCTCTCTCTAGACTTTGTGTAATTCTCATTGTGAATCAATAAAGCGAAGCTTTATTTACTTCTTGTTGCTTATACGATTACCAAATCATGCTGTAGTAAGATCATTCGGTGGTTTTTCAATAACGAAATCATCCCCGCCACAAACGTCCATAACCTATCACTAAGATCCATCTTAGACAAGAATCGTCTCAACCAAGACAACTTTGTGGATTGGTACCGCAACTTGAGAATTGTTCTCAAATAAGAAAAGAAGTCTTATGTGTTGGACGATCCTATCCCCAACGAACCTGATGTCGAAGACGTTGAGGCTTATGCTGATTGGGTGAGGTACACCGAGGACTCAGTCCAAGTTTCATGCCTCATGCTAGCAAGTATGATCCCCGAGCTTCAAAAGGATTTAGAGAATCATGGGGCATACGACATGATATACCAATTGAAGGAAATGTTCCAAAAAAAGGCAAGGACCGAGCGCTTCGAAACGGTTCGGGCACTCCATGCATGTCGTATGGACGAGTCACAAACGGTTTCATCCTATGTTCTTAAAATGAAGGGCCTCATTGTTCGTCTTGAAAGGCTCAATTGTCCCGTTTCAAAAGAGTTGGCTACGGATTTGATCCTCAACTCTTTGTCAAAGAAGTTTGACACTTTTGTATTGAATTACAATATGAATGGTTGGGAGAAGACCATTCCCGAACTTCACGAGATTCTCAAAACGGCTAAGAAAGGGATGGGAAAAAGTGTTGTGCCCGTTCTAACGATCGATGAAGGTAGTGTTGGGTTATATAACGATTTATCAATTAAACACGAGTACGCAGCGGAAAGAATCCTATGAATTAATTAACTAACCGAATATAGAACATGTACCTTATTAGCTCGGCAAGAGAAGATTCCACGAGGATTTGAAGTAAATCCCTCTACAATCGCACACACGACACACCGATTGCTCGTATGCTAGTACTCGATCATGAACAACTCCTTTATAGGCTTTGGTCGAACCACACAAGAATCGAACCTCCCTTGGGTTATTCTTGATTGCCGAATTCGAGAAGGAGAGAAAGAGAGATTAGGGTTTGCACCTTTATCAGATAAATGCAACTAGCAACTAATCCTTAAACCCATAGGGTCTATTTATAGATTAGATAATCTTGATAAACAAGTTAGGGTTTAGATAACCCATATTGCCGAAATCGACCCTATAGGCTTATCTAAAGCCTTACCCACTTGTAATCTAATTACAACTCTCTTATTTACAACTAACCCCCTCAGTTAACAATTAACAGTTAGTTTTTAACGAAACCTCGTTAAATGTTCGTGACAAATATTAATTAACTCATTAATTAATACTAATACATCAGTGTCGAGACGTGTGACCCCGTAGGCTTAAATACTTTCCAGACATACGTTTACTATTACATGATCATATCCCTACAGCTCCCACTTGAGCTTGCAATAGTAAAGGTAATAACATTGGTTAGCGTCTAGCAACACGCCAATGCTCCCAGAAATATTTAAGTACAGTTTCTCAAAGTGTATTTAAATGGTACAGTCATTTACTATCCCTTTGTTACCGATACCGTGTTAAATATGAATATGGATCAAGTCATTTCATACTTTAACGATTCTGTTTCTCATTCTCACAACTAACTTAAGATTACCAAATTGCAAATCAAGACATCTCTAGATTTCATTTGGGCACGGCCATGCAAACATCTTAATTAGTCCAATGAGGGGCCCAGTGGTATCTGCTCCAGCACAAAGCTGAAGGAACAAATCCTCTTGACTACACGTGTCAAGTCACATACTTCACTACACCTACTGAAAATAGCCCTTTTGTACTACCTTATTCAGGATAGTTAGACCTATATCAAGTAGGTGCAATCCATACATGCATGACCTGCTTGTATCTCAAGTCTAAGGATAAATAAAGCAACCATTTTACGAATTTCACTCAATGACGACGATCCATAAAGTGACAATTCGTTAGTGGGTCAGTCCAGTATGCATCCAATGAATACCATGTGAGTTTGGTGGGACCATCCTAACCAATCACTCAGATTTTGTCTTAGTTTAACTATGCTCCCACATAGTTAATCGACAATGGACAATTTAGAATACTTGATAAGTACTCAAGGATTAAACATGCAAATATAAGACACAATTTACTATTAAATGAAATCAAACATATCAAGTACTTAATTTCATTATGTAAATAGAAATTGTTTAACATCCCTTATCCAAATACCGAACATCAGACATACATGATTTTAACTAGCTAATTTAAGTCCCATGCCCTCGGCATGCCTTTCAAGCTTCGGCCTCGACAAAGCTTTCGTGAAAGGATCAGCTAAGTTAACATCTGTGTGAACTTTGAGTAATTTTATTTCACCTAGTTCGATCTGCTCACGAACATAGTGATATCTCCTGGCATAGTGTCTGGCGCCCTTCTGAACTCCAGGTTCTTTGGCAATGACTAATGCACCCGAGTTATCGCAGTACATGTCAATAGGCAAGTTACTTGTAGGGATCACATCAAGCCCACAAATATACTTCCTTATCCAGACAGCCTCCATTGCAGCTTCCGAAGCAGCAATGTACTCAGACTCTGTTGCAGACATAGCAACTGTGGTTTGTTTCTTGCTTTTCCAATCCACAGCGCCTCCATTCAGAACGAAGACGTACCCAGACTGAGACTTCGTGTCATCTCTATCAGTCTGAAATCCAGCATCACAGTATCCGGTCACTTTGAGCTCTTGATCTGGATTTCCCCCATACACTAAAAACAAATCTCTAGTAGCTCGTAGGTACTTGAGAATGGTCTTAACAGCAGTCCAGTGACTTTCACCTGGATTCTGTTGATAACGGCTAACGATATTCTGCGCGAACGCTATATCAGGTCTAGTGCATCTCACCGCATACATAATAGAGCCTACAGCCGAAGCATAAGGGACTCTCTGCATACGCTTCACCTCATCAGGTGTAGAAGCACCTTGTTTGACCGACAGACCAAGTCCTTCCTGCATAGGTACATTACCACGCTTGGAATTCTCCATCTTGAATCGCTTCAAGATCTTATCAATATAAGCACTTTGACTTAGTCCAATCAACCGCTTAGTTCTATCTCTATAGATCTTGATTCCCAGAATAAATGCTGCTTCTCCCAAGTCTTTCATGGCAAAACACTTTCCAAGATGGGATTTTACATCTTGCAACATTGGAATGTGTTTTCCTATAATCAATATGTCATCTACATATAAGACAAGGAAAGTAACATTACTCCCACTAGCTTTGCGATATACACATGGCTCATCGGGATTCTGAACGAAACCAAACTTTTTGATTTCTTCATCAAACCGTTTATTCCAACTCCTCGATGCTTGCTTTAGTCCATAAATGGACCTTTGAAGCTTGCATACTTGGTTGGGATGTTTTGGATCAATGAACCCTTCAGGTTGATCCATATAGACTTCTTCATCCAAGTAACCATTTAAGAAGGCAGTCTTAACATCCATTTGCCATATCTCAAAGTCATAGTACGCTGCTATGGCTAAGAGAATCCTAATAGCTCTAATGTCTGCTACTGGTGAAAAGGTCTCATCATAGTCAACGCCAAAACGTTGAGTATAGCCTTTCGCCACGAGACGAGCTTTATAGGTGTGTACATTTCCATCCATGTCGGTCTTCTTCTTGAAGAGCCATTTACTCCCAACGGTTCTTGCGTTAGGAGGAAGATCAACCAGGGTCCAAACGTGGTTATCTTGCATGGATTGCATTTCCACGTTCGCTGCTTCAAGCCATTTGTCAGATTCCGGATCTGATAATGCAGCTTTGAAGTTCGGAGGCTCATTGAGATCTCCTGATACGTTATCCTCGGATTCGACTAGACCAATCCATCTATCCGGTTCACGTACGATCCTTTCGGATCTACGAAGTGGAATTGCAACATCATCGACTTGAGGTTCATCACTTTGAACATTTCCCCCCCCCCCCAAGTTGATGATTGCTAGTTGTTTCAGAAGGTGACACATCTTCTAGTAGTTCTACAATTCTCCCACTGTTCTCTTGAGCTATAAAATTCTTTTCAAAGAATTCAGCATATCGAGCAACACGAACAGTGTTTTCGGAAGGATTATAGAAGTAGTAACCCATTGTTTCCTTTGGGTATCCCACGAAGATGCACTTAGTAGTTCTGGGTTGTAGTTTGTCAGGCGTATCGCGCTTCACAAGTGCCTCACATCCCCAGACTCTTAAGTAAGACAACACAGGGACTTCTCCATGCCATAATTGATATGGTGTCTTTTCAACCTTCTTGGTTGGAACCATATTTAGAATTCGTACAGCGGTTTCTAGAGCAAAATCCCAAAATGACATTGGGAGAGTTGTAAGGTTCATCATCGACCTTACCATTTCTAGTAAGGTTCGATTCCTCCTCTCAGACACTCCATTATGCTGAGGTGTGTAAGGAGGAGTAAGCTGTTGGACAATTCCACACGCTTTAAGATAATCCTTGAACTCTTGGCTTAAGTATTCTCCACCACGATCCGATCGAAGGATCTTGATGGTCTTTCCGAGTTGATTTTCTACTTCGGTTTTGAACTCTTTGAATGTTTCAAATACCTCATGTTTATGTTTAAGCAAGTAAACATAACCATAACGGCTGAAATCATCCGTGAAAGTTACGAAGTAGCTAGCACCTTTTCTTGACACATGTCTAAATGGGCCACAAACATCAGTATGGATGAGTCCAAGTAGTTCTTTAGCCCTTTGCGGCTTGTTCGGAAAGGGTTTTCTGGTCATCTTTCCTGAGATACAGGAAACGCATTTTTCAAATGATTCATCATTTGATTGTAAGATCCCTTCACGTTGAAGTCTTTCAATGCGATTTTTGCCAACGTGGGCAAGACGACAGTGCCAAAGATAGGTAGAGTCCAAACTAGTTTTGGCTCGTTTGCTAACATTGTACATTGAATTATTTTGAACACAACCACGCATATCAATTTCATAAATACCATCACAAGGATTAGCATCAAAATAATGAACATTATTTTTAGAAACTGAAATACTGATATCATTAAAAACATTAATGTATCCTTGGTTTTTCAACAATGAAACTGAAATAACACCTCTAGTAATAGAAGGTGCATAATGGCAATTGTCTAATACAATGGTTAACCCAGAAGGAAGAATTAAATGAAATTCTCCTATAGCTTCCACAGCTGCAGGCAAACCATTTCCCACATACAACTGCAAAGCTCCAGGCTTCAGTTTCCTCCTCTTTCTAAGACCCTGTAATGAATTACAGATGTGAGTTCCACAGCCGGTGTCATACACCCATGAATCACACTTAGAAAAGGAAAATAATTCAATTGTGAAGATACCTGAAGTACTAGCCCCGCTAGTATTCTTTTTCTTCTTCATCAACTCAGCTAGATAGGTAGGACAGTTTCTCTTCCAGTGTCCAACTTCACCACAATGGTGACAGATCTGGTCTTTAGCCGGATGCTCTTTTGCGGCCGGAGGGGTTTGCTTGGTTTTGGGAACAAGCGCAACTGCCTTGCCTTTTCCCTTACCATCATACTTGCCCTTCGCCTTTTACGGTCGTTTAGCCTTTTGGATCTTTCCCCCTTTGATCATAAGAACTTGGGGTGTTTCAGTGGCCTTTTTAGGAATCGTCTTTTCATACTCGACAAGCATAGCATGAAGCTCAGGTATAGTCTTAGTCATACTATGCATGTTGTAGTTGCGCACAAAACCCTCAAAATCCTTTGTAAGAGATTTGAGGATCATGCCAACAGCAACAGCCCGATTATACCCATAATTGAGCGATTCCAGTTTGTCAAAGTAGCTCTTCATTTTGAGCACATGACCACTGACCGATTTTCCAGTTTCAAGCTTCAAGTCATGGAGTTCCACAACTAGGTCGAACAATTCGACACCAGCTTGTTTTTCATACATCTTCTTTAGCTCTTTGATCATATCACAAGGTGTATGAAACTCGTATTGCTTCTGAAGATCAGGAGTCATACTCGAGATCATCATGCAAGCAACCTCGTCGTATCTGCTATACTCTGCATTGTAGAACGCTTTCTCTTCAGCAGAAGCATCAGCAGCTGGCTCGGTCGGCCAATGATGTTCAAGGACATCGGTCCTCCGTTCAACTCTAAGGACAATCCTCAGTTGACGGTACCAGTCATTGAAGTTAGATCCATTCAGCTTTTCTCTTTCAAACATTTGACGAAAAGCATGACCAACATTGTTTTGAGGAGGATTCGTTGTCATCTACAAAACAGATTAAGTTCAAAAATCAGTATTTTCGATAATTAATTCCTTAATAATTTTAATTACCCAATGTTTAAACACTTTAAACAATTTAAGCTTATTAAGGCTAGGATCCTATTGACCTGCCATCATTTCATCAGTTGATCTGCTAGAAATGATGCATTCAACAGGTAAGTGACGATCAATAATTGTATTCCAAATACAATTCCTAGATTTTATGGGACCTACAACTTGCACCAAGTGATTTGTAGTCATGTTTCATCCCATCTTTTGCCACGGGCCAAGGGTCTCACCGCCTGGCTCGCTTTAAGTCGTCCAACCAAGAACGCACAAATTGTCCACCATTGTGTACCAATGAGTGGGAATTTGCCATGCGAATATCATTTTACCATTGTGTACCAATGAGTAAGATGACATCCTCAATTCTCCTTTCAAGGTGGGTGGCAAAGACTTAAGTTTGGTTTGGGTCAAAACAATTTGATGTGTGATAAAAAAGGTTATGTGTGAAGATTCATGCATATCTTCACCACATAATGTGTTTATAAAATTCTTAGTTTGTCTTTCAAACCAAAAGAGCTCGGTAGCTCCATTCGCAATACACAAAGAAGCGTAGGGGTGAGGTTTGCAACTTTTGCAATTAAAAACCTACCCACTTTAGGGAAGCATGGCGACCCGACTTATACCTCTCTTAGAGTGTGTTCGAATGGGTGAGCCGGTGTTTCTTTTGAATTTCTAGGACACAAATTTTATTTTATAAACAAAATCATATTTCAATAGATATTTAAGCAAATTTCGATTTTCATAAAACAACTTGCATTAAAACCTTTCCATCATGTTACAATTATCACAAATAATCACATAATCTTAGGGTTTCTAATTATCTAACATAATTTTAATTTTAATCCTCTTTGATATAAGTAATAACCATGAACGATTTGCATGAAACATCATGGTTTTTACTTCCTTTTAACATTTAAAATAAAGGTACAACATGTTGATTATCAAATAACAAAACTTGGGTTCTCAATTTTAGATCACAAAATCAGATTTTAGACCTAAAATAAGGGTTTCCGATTCGGCTAGAGGTTTTCGATCCAATTATATAGTTTTCGATCGGAATCAGGGTTTCCGATCGAGAACATCACTTTTCGGTTATAGTTTACGATCGAAACACGGGTTTTCGATCAACATGGGTTTCCGATCGAGAACAAGGGTTTCCGATCGGAATGGTGTTTACGATCCGGAAACAAGGTTTCCGATCGGTACTTTTCGACCGGGCCGTAAACAGTTTACGAACTGAACTCGATCGGAAACGGGTTTGCGATCGTGTCCTTTCCGATCGAAAGGGGTGGTTTACGATCAGGAAACGAGGGTCTCTGGTCGAAAAGCAGCAACGGGACCAGAACCAGTTTTCGATTTAGGGAACCAAGCCACAGTCGAGAACCGGTTTTCGATTAAGAAAAGATTTTTCGTTTTTACCAATTTGCGAAACCGTTTTCCAATTGTAAAACACGATTTTTAAGAGGATCGAAAAGCTAGAATCTTCATATGGTTACCCCCCTTCCAAGTTTTCATTCCGGTAATTAATTAAAATCATAGGTGGCTCGTGATACCACTGTTGGGTTATATAACGATTTATCAATTAAACACGAGTACGCAGCGGAAAGAATCCTATGAATTAATTAACTAACCGAATATAGAACATGTACCTTATTAGCTCGGCAAGAGAAGATTCCACGAGGATTTGAAGTAAATCCCTCTACGATCGCACACACGACACACCGATTGCTCGTATGCTAGTACTCGATCACGAACAACTCCTTTATAGGCTTTGGTCGAACCACACAAGAATCGAACCTCCCTTGGGTTATTCTTGATTGCCGAATTCGAGAAGGAGAGAAAGAGAGATTAGGGTTTGCACCTTTATCAGATAAATGCAACTAGCAACTAATCCTTAAACCCATAGGGTCTATTTATAGATTAGATAATCTTGATAAACAAGTTAGGGTTTAGATAACCCATATTGCCGAAATCGGCCCTATAGGCTTATCTAAAGCCTTACCCACTTGTAATCTAATTACAACTCTCTTATTTACAACTAACCCCCTCAGTTAACAATTAACAGTTAGTTTTTAACGAAACCTCGTTAAATGTTCGTGACAAATATTAATTAACTCATTAATTAATACTAATACATCAGTGTCGAGACGTGTGACCCCGTAGGCTTAAATACTTTCCAGACATACGTTTACTATTACATGATCATATCCCTACAGGTAGTAGCAAGAAAAGGTCTCGCTCTACCTCTAGTTCCTCAAAGGCAAAGGCTGCCAAAGGAAAGGGATTCGTCAAGGGGAAGGGAAAGAAAGAAGCCCCCAAACCGAAGGAGAAGAAGCAAAAGGTTTCTTCAAATGATCCATGCTTTGAGTGTGGTGAGGTAGGACATTGGAAGAGGAATTGGCCAACCTATCTCAAAGGGTTGAAAGAAAAGAAGAATGAAGGTCAAACCTCGGGTAAGACCTTTATGATCTATATTGAGCTTAATGCTATTTCTTCTAACACATGGGTATTGGATACTGGATGTGGAACTCATATATGTAATACGTTGCAGGGGTTCAAAAGAAATAGGCAATTGAAGACGGGAGAAGTTAGTCTCTTCATGGGCAATGGAGCGAAAGTTCAAGTTAAGGCCCAAGGAGACTATATTTTGGAACTTCCAAGTGGTTTAGAAGTAATTTTGAATAATGTACTATATGCTCCTAGTTTGACTAGGAACATAATTTTCGTTTCCCGTTTAAGACATGTTGGATATGATATGTTTTATTTTAAAGCTAGCCCTTTGAATGGTATTTATGAATTGGTTCATGAAAACGCTTCATATAATAGCTCGATATACTAAACCACCACCAAGAAACTCAAAAGAGATTTGAGTGACACCTACATTTGGCATTGCCGCCTTGGTCACATTAATAAGAACGAAATACAAGCATTACAAAAGAGTGGTCTTTTGAAAACAAATGAATGCGGTTCGTATGACGTATGCGAATCTTGTCTTCAAGGGAAGATGACTAAGGCGCCTTTTAGTGGAACTACCAAAAGGGCAAAGGATTTTCTAGGGATCATACATTCGGATGTATGTGGACCTTTTAAGCCAACATCTAGGAATGGTGAAAGATACTTCATCACCTTTATCGACGACTATAGTCGCTATGGGTATGTGTACTTGTTAGCTCACAAGGATGAAGCTTTTGAAATGTTCAAAATCTTCAAGAATGAAGTAGAAAATCAACTCAACAAAACAATAAAGATCCTTCGTTCGGATAGAGGAGGTGAATACCTTAGCAATGAATTTCAAGACTATCTTAGGAGTTGTGGGATTGTCTCACAACTTAGTCCACCTCGAACGCCACAACATAATGGAGTATCGGAGAGGAGAAATCGAACCCTATTGGATATGGTTCGATCTATGATGTGTAGAAGTTCATTACCTCTATCATTTTGGGGTTATGCCCTACTCTCAGCGGCTCGTATTTTGAATATGGCCCCAACCAAGAAAGTGGAAAGGACACATTTTGAGTTATGGCATGGAAGGGTTCCATCCTTATCTTATCTAAAGGTGTGGGGTTGTGAAGCTTATGTAAAGCGTGATGCTTCTAACAAGCTAGCACCCCGGTCCACTAATTGTATATTTGTAGGATATCCTAAAGATTGTATAGGATATTAGTTCTACAATCCAACAGAGCAAAAGGTATTTATTGCTAGAAAGGCCGAGTTCCTGGAAACTAACTTCCTTATGGAAGGAACTAATGCAAGAACAGTGGAACTTGAGGAGGATCAAGAACCACAAGCCGATACACGTTTGGTTGAAACTAGCCCTTTACAAGAAATTGTTGAAGATGATCAAATGGTTGATCAAGACACACACAACGTTCGTAGATCCGGTAGAACTAGTAGTCCGCCTGAAAGATATGGATTTTTCATGGAAGGATGCTATGTGGTAGATTCGGATGAACCAACCACTTACCGTGATGCAATATCCGATTCCGATTCGGACAAATGGCTGGAAGCCATGAACGTTGAGATGCAATCCATGCATGCCAACCAAGTATGGGACTTGGTAGTGCGACCTCCTAACTCCAAAGTAGTTGGAAGTAAGTGAGTTTTCAAGAAGAAGACTGACATGCATGGAAACTTAGGCACATTTAAAGCTCGACTTGTAGCAAAAGGTTTCACTCAAACTCAAGGGGTTGATTATCATGAAACTTTCTCGCCGGTGGCAATGCTAAAGTCGATAAGGATATTATTTTCCATAGCCGCCCATTATGATTATGAGATTTGGCAATTGGATGTCAAAACGGCTTTCCTAAATGGATATCTTGAGGAAGATGTCTATATGGCTCAGCCCGAGGGTTTTGTCGAGCCAAAACATCCTAACAAAGTGTGTAAGTTAAAGAAATCAATCTATGGATTGAAACAACCATCAAGGAGTTGGAATCACCGTTTTGATGAAGAGATAAAGAAATTTGGCTTCATCAAAAACGAGGATGAGGCTTGTGTGTATAAGAAGGCTAGTGGGAGTATAGTCACTTTTCTAGTACTATATGTCGATGACATTCTATTATTTGGAAATGACATTCCAACCATGGAAGGTGTAAAAGCCTGGCTTGGAAGTTGCTTTTCCATTAAGGATCTAGGTGAAGCCGCCTATATTTTGGGAATAAAGATCTATAGGGATAGATCAAGGCGCTGGATAGGTTTGAATCAAAGTGCATGTATGTCCAGACAAACTACCAAGACACGATATTGATATCACAAACGAGTGCGGAATCCTCGTAAGTAATTGATTCAAGAAGAAAGTAGAAGAAATAGATTTGACAAAGAGATAAACAACAAAGATCAAATCTTGAATGAAACACAATACTTTCTTTGAGCTAATGAACACCGATCGTAAACACAATAGAGAGGGAGAAATCGTAAATCCAAAAGCTAGTTAATCATAAACACTATGAGGGTTTATATAGTACCATCTACAAAACCCTAAGCCCAATCATAAACATAAAGAAATCGGCCCACTAAACCCGTATCGTAAACCCTACTAAGCCCAAGTCAATGAAAGCCCAATCTAATGTTCATGCCATACAATATATAACCCAACAATCTTCCCATAGGAATGAACCATTAGACCGCCTATGGCAGCAACAGATCAAATCTGAAAGTATTATGCACATTGCTCGACCACCATTCATTAGCTACGATCCGGTTTGCTGTTCCATGGAAGATCCCCACCCGTATAGCATTTTCTAGATGATTCTCATCACCGAGAATAGGTTAGGAGGTGAGGATCTTGATATCTCTTTCACCAAACCTCAGCAGGTCAACCGGATCGTAGAAGCGGAACTGTCTCATCTTCTTGCAAAGCACCACCGCTTCATGCGTCGTCGGATCATAAAACCAACAGTCAAAGTTTTTGACCAAGGTACCATCTTCAATTTCATCCAACAAGTTTATTACTCTTGTGCGTTTTGTGGGTGGTCACATCGCTTCACCTATTGGATCACCAGTTACTGGTCAGTTCCAGTTTCAACCCATCTTACCTACTTCAGATCGAAGTTCACAAAATTTTCCGCCAAGTGGCTCATCAGATTGTTCCGAACTAGATCTCCTTCTGTGCTACTCCATTTGTTTATGTATGGAGCTCTTAACATGCTTCTAATCTCAGGCTCAGTCCAAGAGTGAAACTGAGTTCGTGTTCTGTAATATTCCACTGGACTGTAGCCATCACGGATTACAGCAAAAAGCTTCTTCTCGGAGTCATAGTGCTAGCACATAATTGCTTCACGACTCCCCCTTTTGTCGATTGAGCTTTCACCAACATCAATGGTGTATTGAGTGGGGGCTGGTCCTTGAAAGAACTCCTTGAACCAGTTGTCGTGACCTTCTGGTGCCTTAGAGATGACTCTTCCACTTCGAGCATAGTCTGACATCTCAATAGTGTCATCTCCTTCATCTTCATTCACAGATTCTGTACCTTGACCACCCCGAGATGAGCTTTGACCAGGGTCACCTGAGGCTTTTGACACCGCAGCATCTTTCAACTCATTATACTTCTTTTTCAGATCCATCAAGGTCTCATACAAATACTTAAACCTATTCTTGTCAGCCACCTCCTTGTCTTTTAGTTTTCTGTTCTCAGCCTGGAGTGCTTTTATCTTAGTCTCTCTAATTCTGTTTTGAGACATCAAAAAGTTAATGTGAGGGTCAGCACATAACCTCATCTCAATAGGGAGCTCAGCAGCTTGTTCGTTTGCCCGAAAAGGCCTGAAGCATGGAACCATAGTGGGTTGACTTGGTACTGAAGAGACACTCACTTTCACTGGGCTGGGTACAACAAAGGAGCTTTCAACCTCTAGAAATTGCCTTTCCTCATGCACTGGGCTATGTACATGGAGGATAGGACTCTCAGTCTGCATAGGAGCTGGTTCTTGAACAGTAGCTTGAACATCAGCTTGAGATGAGCTTTGAACGATTGCCGGTTCAGTTGTGTTGTCAGCCTGTTCATTTGCATCTGTACGATCGAACACGATTAGGCTCGAGCTGGTCTTTAAGAATTTGAACCTCAAAGTTCTTGGGTCAGCCTTTTTCCTCGGAGAAGGTTCACGTACTGGGATGGGTACTTCAGACACATCCTCTTCGTTAACATTCAGAGTCAGCTCTGGAGAAGTTGTATCGCTGCCTGAAGATGTGATCAGGTCATCCCTTCCTCTCTTGAGATTGATGGGCCCCAAATCCCGATAGATGTCATCCTCGAATGTTTCGTTCTCAGGGAAGATATCATCCATTATGTTGTCTTCATCAGACGGTATATTTTCAGGTTCCCTTTGAACATTGGCAGCCACATCATGATCTTCTGCCAGAGATGCATTGACTGGGTGCACCTCTGGTTCATCATCAGATTTTTCTTCAACTTGTTCTCTTGCAACTTCAGGAAATGCACCTCTTTTAGTCCATTCAATCCTCCTCTGAAAGCTGCTCTTTCCTTTTCTGTCTTGGGTTTGCAACCCGAACACTCCATTATCCATGAACTTGATATCTAACTTCTCTATCCTTTCTTCGATCATCGGATACTTTTTCATAACTACCATCTGTACAAATCTTGGTGTCATAAGGAACTGTTCTCTTGCACTCAAATCTGCATTCCCAACCCAGTCCAACAGCATCATTTTTGAAAAGTTGAAATCCCAGTCTAAGGCTAGTGCAACAAATGCCGTGCCATGCAATTTGTTTAGCTGATCAAAACTAGTCCTCTTCCCCAAGAAGGATTTTTGCAAGTAATGAGCCAAGCACCTCCAGTAGTGCGGCAATAACTTCTTGAAGATGGGAGGGAACTTTCCTTCATATCCCAACGACTGAGCACCTTCTAATACAAGAGTCTTTGAGTACTCTATTGGATCTTCAGCTTTGTCATTGATGTTCAATCCCTGGCGGATGTCTTCTTCGAGTATCACAATTTGATGATTCTGAATTGTTGCGGAGATACTCGTCTTGTCACCATTTGCTCTCGTTGTTCCCCAGAATTCTCTTACAAGCTGCTCATCGATCAGCACACTTGTTCTTAGAGCATGGTTTATCTTGCATACGTTCAGCCCCGCCACCAAAGAGTAAAATAGCTGCATGTGCCTCTCTGGTGGGTCATCAAGATATGCCGGGATGCAGTGCACTACTACAAAAACTGGCTTTCTTGATGTGCATTGCGCGTCAAGAAAGGGCCTTCTTGACACGCAAATGCGCGTCAAGGAAGCCGGGGTCAAGAAGCTTCTTGACGCGCAAAATGCGTGTCAAGAAGCTCTTGACGCGCGAACAATGACACGCTATCCATGACACTCCATTCTTGACACCCATTTTGCGCGTCAAGAAAGGGTGTCGTCTGTGATTAATATATTTTTATTTATAATACTTTTTAGTGTCGTCTGTTTATGACACGCGAATTTGCGTGTCATGCCTTTTATGACACTCATTGTTGCGTGTCATCCTTTTAGTGGTTTTTTTTTAAATATATTTTTCTAAAATTACTGATTTCCTTATTAAATCATATTTCACAAATCCAAATACAGAATAGCTGGTGTACCAAAACAATGCATTTCATACATATAGCAATTGAAAATAATTCGATTCCATGTTCATACATGCAATTCGATCACAACGACAAAAGTAAAATGTTCAAAGTTTACATGCATATATATTGTATCACTACTACTACTTCACGTCCGTGTAAATGAAGTGGCAAGTGTAGGTCAACCATTCTTCACGAATCTCATCAAAATCAGCATCTGTATAAGCATTACTATCTCCACTAATCTGTGTAAAAGATAAAATACGAGAAAATAATATCATCAAAGATAAAGTTAATTAATTAGCTATGCTGCAACAAACAATAAGTATAAAAGAAAACAATTTGTAAGCTTGTTATCTTTACCTAACTTTGAGTTCCATTAGACTTCTTTCTGTTTCTCGATTACCGAGTGGAAGCTGTTCTTTCTCTTCTCCATTTGGCACCACCATTTATGTTTTAATTCTAACAGTGAGGTCAATTTGGCACCATCTAAAATCCATGATGTGTAGTGTTAAACTATCTTGCACTTATATGAATCAAAATAAATGTGAAGGTATGAGTTTCCACTAACAAGATGTCACCCTTTAATTAGCCCCAATACCCAATTGTTTATTCCATACTTCTCCATCAAACCCCACCACTTTTCAACTAAAAATACTCGCTGCCTACATCACCTTTACCCCCCAAATAACCATAGATGACCAGACCCATTGAAAACTCCTGCCCCATGACAGCAGGCCCCACAATCCATCAACAATTCAACCCAAAATCCATGTTGTACCACTATGAGATGACCAAGAGAAACAGAGCTGCACAACCGGAATAAAAGAAACCATCATATGTTCAGCATGAAAAAGGTTGGATATTATTCTTTCACCCTTTGACACTTGATTATCTTAACTGATTTCATCTTTATGAGATCAAACAATTCACCTCACGGGTGGGAGATAAACATTCTTACAAAAGCAATTTCTTCCTTTGATAATTTGAATTAGCAATAAACCTTATGCACTCTTCCAGACCTGCAAAAACCGCATAGCAAATGGCCAAATGGATTCATTTGAAACTACAAATGGAACTCGGAAAAAAGCTCATGATTATATATGATTGTTTAAGCCATTTAACAGTCATTTTTCAACCATATGTCCCAAACCTGTCAGTATCTTGAGCATCCACCATTGTAGGGTGACTGAAATTGTTATATAAACTGTCTTGAGGTGATAAATTATGTGTTGAACTATCCAAGAACTATTAAAATGAAGGGTTTTGTTTTCTAGTCATGTTCACCTATATATCCAGTCCTTTGAAGTTTCTTTTTAGCTCTAGTACAGGTTCTTAACTTTATAGAGAACATTACTGTAACAGTGTAATTGATATCTCTGTAGAGATTTAGAAAGAAAAAAAACTAACCTTGAAGCAACTATTACTTTAGACTAAAGACAACAAAAGCAACTGCCAACAAGTAAAATACCCGTTCTGACCAGAACTTGTTTCAATGCATTACATAACCCGCCCATTTTTTCACCTCTTACAAGAACCCAGTTTCTTGTAGCATAAATAATTCAGCACCTGGAATTGTTATTTCTAACAGTTTTTGCATTGCCAAATGCTTCCAGAACTGGATTTGACTGCATATATAAATTTCAAGAACTTACAGGTTAGCCTGACAAAACAAAGATAATAACATATTAATGTATACACCTCTAGTTTTGTCCTCAGCAGATTGAATAATAGTTAAAAATAAATAAAACTGAAATTGCACATCCTCTTACATAGATTTTGTCTCGTTGATATCTAACAGATAGGTTATGCAACACTCCAGGTTCATGTCAATCCAGTAAGTTAGCATACACATTATTCTAACCTTGAGTTCCATTTGACGTTTTTGTATCTCATCTACAAATAACTGCTGCACATTATGCGCTTTTGGTTCTAACTTTACATGATCTGAGTGACCTGCAGTAATGACCAAGAAAAAACAATTCCCAATTAAAACTTGTAGCATTCACTTAAGCTCTATCATGTACCATTTCAAAAAATTTCAAAATCCCGTACATCTAAAGTAAAATGACTTCATCATAAGCATGTAACTGTAACTTTTGACCTGAAGCATCTGCATCTACAACAACAAATTTTGTTCACTGATCTGCAGCCATGATGATCTGCAGCAAATTTTGTTCACTCTGATGGTTGGCCGGTCACTATTTTATAACCGCATAATCTATTAGTGGCATTTGGAGCCTGTTTCAAAAGTCACAAACATTCAGTCTATATTAATATAGTTTAAAAGTAAAGTTTAGACCAATAAAAATATAAGTATAAAATTACAGTGCTTAAATGGTTGTGGACGTTGACCGTAGAACATCAGATTATACAACTTCATGGAGACTAGGCAACAAATCTAGTATGGCTGATTTTACTTTGTTGTTGCTAGGTGATTGAAAGTGTGGATACAAATAACGATCCAATTTAATATGCTCCGCAATACCAGCTGTAATAATAAAATATTAAAAGCCTGTCTTAATCACAGATCTTTGATCCTATAAATAAATAAAAAAATCATGTTCAGTAACATAAAAGGTGGTATAGGTTTTGGAAAAATTATCCTATGGTTTTATGTAGATTTAAGGCTACAAAATACAACATATTAAAACTTGAATTAGAATCAAGAGACATGATTTGATTGAGAAAATCTAAATAGAAATGTGGATGAGAATATAACCTTTGGATTTAGTTCAAAGATGGTCTGACTCTCTTTTCTTCCTTGCCAAAAATAACTACTTGTATACTTTGCCTGTCAAAAGTTCGATTTTTCTAAGGCATAAATTGGAAATTCTAATAAGTTATATATAAACAACATGTTAACTATATTAGTACATGTTACCAGATTGTGTGGTATTCAACCATTGAAACGATGATTCTAAACGACCAAAAGATCCTTCAAAGGAAGCGGAGACATCCTTATTTTCGGAAGATTATATCTCTACTTTATCCCAATCATAATATCCAAAAACTCAAAAACACAATAAGTGGCAAAATGTGAAGGTTGTGCAATGGGTTGAAACATGCTATGGTCGAAATGAGCCAGTTTAGAAAACGGGTTAAAATGGGTTCAAAACAAAACAGGTTGGTCTTACCGGGTTCACCCACTTTGTTTTCAGGCTAATGGCAATGGTGGATGACTGGGCGACGGCAACATGTTGAAACCTTAAAGCATAACAGAATATAGCAAGTAGCAATGGACTGCCATGATTCATGCTATAGTTATCTTAACTGCACTGTCATGATTCATGCTTTCCTAGGTCACACACTCTGAATAATATACATCAATAGTCAAACGATGATTAAGAACACACCTTTTGTCCAAAATTATCCATCTTTTTTTGAGGTAGTGTTTGATTTTCATTTTTCCGAAATGATTTTCATTGTGAAGGAAATTGAAATCTCTCTAAGAAAAAATGATTGATTTAAACAACATGAAGTACAATCAAATGCTGCGTAGTCTATAAAAACAAATTAGCAAAAACATCAAAGTAATCCTGTGCGAATTTGTGAAAAAATGTGCATACTATGAGCTAAGGGTTAGATTCAGAAGATATACAGAGATCTAGATGGAGAAAAATACATGTTGTTGCTGTTGCAAAATCAAAGAGACATAAGAAATTGGTTGGCTTTGGCCTACGGAATTTTAAGAGATTATAAAGGGTTGTTTCAATGCGTGAATCGGTGTTCTGTATGTTGATTCCATCCTTCAACTACGAAACAAGTAAATGATCTCAGAAACGATTGAATAGACACAGATCTGCAAAATAACCCTAATCGATACCTGTCGGCGGATTCCTGAACCTCTTCGGCAGCAAGAAAGAATGGATCTTTCTCCCACCTCATAGTTCCAAAAACCTGGGAAAACTCAGACAAAACAACCTTAATTTCAACTACTGCATTTGAATTAACCAGATACATATAGGCTTACTGAACTCTTGTAAAATATAAACAATCAAATGGGTTCAAAAACATCAGGTTTTGTATAGACAGTTCAGATGAACAATCAAATAGACAGTTTAATCTTAAATACTGTTGGCTTCACATTTCAAGTAATCAAGATAAAGATATACAACTTAAGTTCTGAAACATCCATTTTATACACTATATTGAACACATCCTAGAAGACCACATTTTAAGAGGCATCATAATTTAATCTTGAAATTTCAAGCCTCAATTAACTTAAGTACAATGTGACAAAAATATGAGAAATGAGAACAAATTCACTTACAACAATTACAGGGGAATGTATGCCCAAAAATGGGACTATATCTACTTGCAATCAGTTCTCAACTGCAGATCCCACCAAGCACCAGCAACTAGACCTCCACACACTCCTCATCCACAAGCTCAGTCTTTGCCTATTTCAGGTGTTTTCTTCTGTGGGAGCTCTGGATCGAGCCTACGCATCCATAACCAGTTAGCTGTTTTCATGGAAGTACCCTTGCAATAAAATAAGCCATAATCAAGTCAAGTAATCAACCACCACTAAAATAACAAATTCCAACCAGATTCACTCACCTGTGAGCTGAATTTGTGAATTTACAAATGAAAAAGTAGTCACGAACTCAAACTCAGGACCTACAATTGTTTAACAAATCGATGGAAAATTCAGGTGTTTTTCTAAAATCAAAAGCTCGAACGACACACTCTAACTAAAGTAACATAGAAAATATCAAGAATAATGAGTCCGGTATGAAATTACCAGCCATACGATGTTCGCTGACGGAAAATTCATCCAGACACAAAGATTAAACAAAATTCACTATTTAATTACACCAAGTCAAGTTGCAGATGCTTACATAAACATACAATTGGCAGAGATAGATGGAAGGTAAAGAAATTGAAAATAGACCTTGGCATCATGCCATCGGGCTGAAATTAGGGCTTCATATTAAGCGAGCCGAGATGGAGCAGAAGCAGCAGAGATGGAGATTAGGGCTTGAAATTAAGCGAATATGAGATGGAGGCGGAGGTGGGATGGAGGCGGAGGTGAGAGATGGAGGCACGAAACCTCTGCCGACGACTCCTACTGTTGCGCACTCTACCCCCAATTCTCTGAAATCGGTTTCCGCCTGCAACGATATGCGTGATTCCGACATATCATCGAGAGATGGCTGACTATCGTATTCTCGCTTTCGATTTCTAGTGGCGCTGATTAGGGCTCCTGCTCTCCGTGAAGAGAATAACTTCAGTTGGGAGAGAAGAATCAAAATACCATTGCCGAAGAAAACCAAGAGAGCACCTGGAAGATTGACGAGAACCTTGGGAGCAAAGGGATTTGAGGGGAGTAATTTGATAAAGATTAGGTCATGAAAATATAGAAGCGGGAATAATTTTTTAGAAGCGGGAAATAGATTTTGTAAGGGGGGAAATGAAAACATAAAGTGACGGAATTAGGATGACGCGCATGAAAAAGTGTATTCCGTGTTTTTTTTTCTTTTCTTTTTGATAGTTTTATTATGACACAGACAAATACGCGTCAACTACTCTTCAAACTTTAGTAATTATGACAGATTTTTAATGACACCCATTTTTGCGCGTCATAAAACTAGCGTGCGTCATCGTTCACGTGTCAAGAAAAGCCATATTGTCTTGCGGATGAATGATGTTTATCTGGAGCGTTTGATGAATAGGAACAACCACCGTTTCAGCCAGACCAGGAACAGGATCTTCCTCAACCACCACAGTTTCAGTTGTATTAATATCAGCATCATTTGAAATAGTATCAACTTGTGGATCGACCACATTATCAGTTGAATCAGCCTCAACTTCATTTGAAGTAGCATAAACTTGTGGATCTAGTCGTTGAGTAGGAATTTCCACCTGATGTGACACGGCTTCATGAAATTCACTATCATTATCTGAAGACATATCATTAGCTGCAACTGTCGAATCATTAGAAGTCTCGGTCATGTACTCATCAGCAACAAGCACTATCGGAGTCGGCAGAGTTTGTATATTTAGAACCGGAGTATCATCTAGTAACTCAATGACAACTCTAGTAAGTTGCTCATCCGACATCTCTGGCTTCGATTCAAGATTTTCAAAAAGAGCTTTATAATCGAACAACCAGTCCGGTCCAACACCTCTGGGTGGTAAAGTATAGGATTGGAAATCCACATGCAAATATTCACCCACCGTACCATTCTACTTATTAAATACTCGCTTCTTTTGATGTGAGTATCTGACAAACAGCCCCTCAAAGACTTTGTCATCAAATTTTCCCGCAGAAGCTAATACGGTACAAGGACACCCAAAAGGCTCTAGATAATCGAGATTCGGCTTACGATTCTTCAATAACTCATAGCATGTCTTCCCAAGACGCTTCACAGTAAGCACTCGATTAAGCACATAAAACGCAGTGTTGACAGCTTCTGTCCAAAATGGAACAGGCAATTGAGCATCAGCCAACATTGTTCGTGTTGTTTCAATAATTGTGCGGTTCTTTCTTTCTGCCACGCCATTTTGCTGAGGTGTGTATGGTGTGCTAAATTCATGCACAATCCCTTTTTCCAAACAAAACGTCCTCACGACTGAATTCTTGAACTCCATGCCATTGTCACTACGAATTCTTCGTACTTTCAATATATACAAAGATTCAAGTGTTGTAATCAAATTGATGAGAATTCTTGAAGTTTCATCCTTAGAGACCAGAAGATCAACCCAAGAAAATCTTGAAGATTCATTAGTGACCACCAGAAAATACCAATTCCCAGAAATACTTTGTCGATTCACCGGACCAAACAGATCCATATGAAGTAACTCTAACGGGACTTCAATTGAAAGGTATTTCTTCAGTGGATGGAATTTTCTTTTCTGTGTTCCCTTCTTGCAGCTCACACACACATCATTGAAGACAAACTGTTGCTTTGGAACCCCTTCGACAAGACCCCTCCGCACAAGTTCGTTCATTTTTCTGTAGTGGATGTGTCCCATGCGACGATGCCATAGAATGGAATCTCTCTCGGATGCTTTAGACAAGAAACATTGACCCGCGACCGTTACTTTTGCTGAATTCATATCGAGCATATACAAATTTGAGAATCGCAATGCTCGCATTACCACATACTCATCTGGAATCTTGAATTCAGGTTTCAGAATCAAACATTCACTCCCCGTGGAAGCAGTTGTGAATTGCTTATCACAAATCTGGGAGACGCTCAGAAGATTGTACTCCAATTCTTGAACATACTCAACCTTCTCGAATGTAACAGCACCATTTGAAAGTTTACCAATTCCGGTAACTTGACCTCCTTTGTTTCCAGCAAATGTTACTTTACCTCCGTCAAAGTATTTCACATCATGCAACAAAGAAATATCGTCGGTCATGTGCCGAGATGCTCCGCTATCAACAACCCAAATGTTATTCATCAGTTGTCGCGAAGATCCCTTCGAAGAATCGGCCATAAGAGCAACTGACTCTATGAGATTGCTCCTTTTCAATGTACCGATCTCTTGTTTCAGACTAGTGTTCTCATCCGATAGTTTCTGCATGTCTTTCTGAAGTGCGAGCATTTTATCAGCAATTTCTACAGCGTTTTGCTGAGCTTTCTCATATCGCTCCTTTAGTGGAAGACTCTTCTGATACAAGCTTTCGAAATCATTTGCTATATCAAGCGCTTCAGCTTTTGCTGCTTCACAATCACGAATCAAAGCTTCCTTCTCCTCAGTTAGAAGTTGAATTTGTTTTTCTAACAAGAGAAAAGCATCAAACTCGACCTTCTCATCAGACAAATCAGCCATGAAAGCAAATTTTCCTTCAGACACAGAATTATGATCAATCCTTGAATCCGAGACTTCTTCTTCAACATTGATTCCAACAAAAGTTTCACCATGAACTTCACCTTCATCTTCAGTGGATTCAGTCATAGTGTCTTCATCCTGCACATGTGTAACCATCAAAGCAGATGAATCAGCGAATTGGTTACCCCAATTATAAGTTTTATCAGCTTGAGATACAAGAGCTTTTGTGGATTCAGGATTAGATTTTGAGTTAGAAGTACTCCCTGAACTCGAAGGATTGTTGGATCCAGAAACAGTTGATTTGGGAACAAATTTTTGATATTCCTGCTTTTTCGGCTGAGAGCATTCACGAGCGAAGTGACCAAAATTAGAACAATTATAGCATGTCACTTTTGATTTATCAAAATCAATTCTGCCACCAGAGTTCAAATCTTTTCTACCCGTCTTCTTTAAGAATTTTTTCACTCTCCTAGCCAGCATGGCAAATTGCCAATTGATATCCATTAACTCCAAATCATCAGGATCCACCTGATCATAGTCTTCTTCCGTCAATTCAGCATTGCTAACATTCCCAGTTATCAAACCGTAATAAGATGACACTAAAGCAGAAACAAGGGCCATATAATCTTCAGTTGTAGACACAGACATAACCATCTTTCCCGTGTTCACCAAATTACTTGCTGGAATTGATGTGCTACTTCCTCCAGAGTTGTAATTATATTCATAACCATGTGAGCCCATTTCGGTTCCTGAATTTGAAACATGTCCAGGTAGACTTCCAGCTACAAATGCTGTTGCTGGTGCAGTACTTGCTACTTTCGCCGTCTTACCTGAAATTGTTGTTGCATTTGATCCGTAGTAAAAATCAGGATTCTGAACCGCTGCTGGAGTAGTATTCACATTTTTCATTTCCAAATCTCTAGCTTGCAATTTACCCAACAGTTTCACAAACGTCAATTCAGAATAATCTTTGTCATTCATGATCATCAGCACATAAGATTCCCATTTTGATGGTAGACCTTCTAGCAATTTCTCCTTAAGCTCTTCATCATCTTTCTTGATTTGGACATTGTCCATTTCAGACAACAAGTGACAATATCTTGAAATTAACTCTGGAACACCTTCTCCATCAAAATGCTTGAAGTTGTCAAATTCCTTGTTTAGCACTTTCTTCTTACTTTTCTTATATTGTTCATGGCCTTCACATCTTTCTTTCAGTGTCGTCCGTAACTCATTAGAGTGTTTGCAACTTTTAAATTGGTGTAACAATTCTTTAGGTAAAGCTTGAGTTATGTTACATAGGTAAAGCTTGAGTTACCAAACCATATGCTTTTTGCTCTCTAATAAAATCAGCCTTTTGTTCAAGATCCAGATTCCTTTGCATGATTGGAACATTGTTCACACCAAGAGGATACACATATGGTGTATCCATAGTAATCCATAGGTCTGGATCCGTTGTGCCAATATAAGCTTCAAATCTCTTTTTCCAATTAGCATAGTCCTCAAACTTAAGAAGTTTGGGAACTTTCTGAGTCATCCCGATTTCATTGTCGCAATTCAGTAATGTTTGCATCTGCGATTGAATAGCAGCAAACGCGGTATAATCCGACATTTTGAAAAATTCAAGATTCTGATCTCCGAACTTGCTCCGAACTTAAGATAAGCTCCGAACTTGCTCCGAACCTTCACCGATCTCGAAAACAAGGTCCGAACTCCCTACGATCTTGTCACCGAACACAGAAACTCCGAACTCTCTCCGATCCTAGTCCGAACTATCTCCGAGACAAAATTCTCACTAAACTCTCTCCAATAGTACTCCGAACTCTCACCGAATCAAAAAGAAGACCGAACTTCACTCTGAACTCTAGTCTCGGAGCGGTTACACCAAACTTCAGGTTCGGCCGAACGCAAAATTTCGAAGATTTTTCAGATCTCACCAGAAAACACTCACAAATGAACTCTAAGCACTCAGATGACCAAAAGCAACCAGAAACAAGAAATTTTGACACAAAACATGATGTTTTTCACGTAAATTTCCAGAGAGCAACTTGAAAACGAACTTCGAATACACGAATTGCAACAATCGAGCCAAACAGCACTAGATAGCTCTGATACACTTGAAAGTGACTGAGCGTTGGATCGGTTTGGTTGATAACAATCGTATTTACGTGAGAAAGCAAACACAACAATGTAAATAAACTCAATCTCTTATTAAAACGTGATAACAAGAGAATCATAGTACACACACAATCTCACATACAAAAGTTCGCTCACTCTCAAAACCTTCATACAAAGACACAAACAAAAACTATTTATAGTCTATTGGATGTCCGAACTCCTATGCTTGTCCGAACCTGAGGTTCGGCCAAGGCTCGGCCAAGGTTCGGACGGAGTTCGGCCACCAGACCAAAAACATGAAATCTTTGTGTCTTTGTCTGATCCAGCTCATTGACATATCGTGTATCAACACTTACTTATAACATTAATTACACACTATATTTGTTAGTTGACATACATTCATCTTGGGGGTCATCTTTGCTTGTGAACAACAAGGTGAACGTATGATTAGGTTGCGCTAAGAGGGGGCCCATTCTACCTTCGTAATATTTTTTTTTTGAAATTTATATATGATAAGGTTACCAGCTACACCATCAGCAAGTCATGCCAAGTGACATTTTTTTTTATTAAATTAACCCTAACTTACTTTATCTTTATAATAATCATTTTTATAAACCAACTTTTAGATCTGGCTAGACGCTGAGGAAGGTTGAGTATCAAGAGCTCATGTGTCCTTGGACGACATCGGTATCTTACCATCACTGTACTACGCAAACAATGGGTGCACTTGCCTTACGTGTGGCATATGGTGATTGTTAATTATTGTGTTCTATAAATTTTAAACTTGCACAAAAGTGGTGTTCTTTTGACCTATTATCATCATATTTTTATATACCCCCAATACACGTCAGTGGGTTAGCCAGAGGGGGTACCAATTCGTTAATCGGTGGGTTTTCCAGTAAGTTAACCAGAGGTAGAGGTAGTTTAGGAACCGAGAAACTTTGTTTCGTCGATTATAGCATGGTGAACGAACTGGATCAATACTGGTATTTATAGCATAAAATTCAAACGATTATAATTCAACCGACGACTATAATTCCGGCTGTATTTTCGATGGCTATTATTTCAACAACTATATTTCCAACGACTATAATTATAACGACTGTATTTCCAACGCCTATATTTTACCACTAAAAATCTTACGTTTCAACATTTTCCTTCTTTCCTCACACTATATAACATGAGTTCCAACAACAAACAATCATGGTCTTTGCTTCGACAAATGAATACAATTTAGGTGACATTGTAAAGAAGCAAAACTTTGAACCAATTACGCTAGATGTTATTTGCGTTAATATTAGAACTGAATTTATTTAACGTAAAAAACTGTGTGGAAATCTGGATTATGGAAATAATAGTAAAAAACGTGCCTCACAAGAATCGAACCCAGGTATTCCGGGTGAGAAAGAAGAGCGCGGACCAGCTACATCGACTGGTCTATTGTTAGCTAAAGTGGAAAACAATATTAAAACATAAACGGTTGCTTGTGGCAATTTTGTAAATGAGTGAAGAAGATCATATCTTATCTTAATATATAGATTTATATTTCTTTAATCTTTATTATTTGTTATTTGTATTTTTAAATATTCACTATATCTTATTTTATGGGTGTATATTTAAAAAAGTTCCATTATTTCTTATAGTGTGAAAAATGTATATGATGGCAGGCCATGATATTTTAGCCTAAAGATCTTTTACTACGACAACTTCCCAGCAAGACCGCATAGAATATACGAAAATGGTGTATATACTTTCGTTAATGATTTGGATGTCAATGAGTTCAAATTTTCTAATATGGCCTTAATAATGCCACATCTGGGGTATGGAAATACCAACATGTGGTTTTACTATAAGGTACTGTAACGCGGGGAGTGATGGATCGTCTACTGATCTAGTGAAAACGAGATTGAAATCATGAACACAGAGTAAATAAGCTTGATTTATATTAACCAACGCACGTACAAGCTCTAGTTCAGAACACACACAGAAAACACAAAGATAAGACTCAGAAAACACACAGATAAGACTCAGAAAACTCTCTCCGTTAGGTTCTTAACACACATGAGTCAACACTATTTATAGTGTTGATTGTCCAACTAACCGAGCTAGCAACGAACTGTAGGTTCATTGCTCACGAACCACTGGTTCGTGGCTTGGTTAGTTGACATCCAAACTCAACATCTAGCTTTATCTAGATAAAACACACAAGACACTCATTTATGCTCTAACAGACTCCCCCTTAATGTGTGATGTATCTACATCTTCAACTTCAAATCTTCAAGCATCTGATCTTCAACATTGCGGAATTAGATCTTCAACTTGAAATCCAA
Organism: Deinandra increscens subsp. villosa; assembly: GCA_039602395.1. Classification (NCBI taxonomy): domain Eukaryota; kingdom Viridiplantae; phylum Streptophyta; class Magnoliopsida; order Asterales; family Asteraceae; genus Deinandra; species Deinandra increscens. The sequence continues at coordinate 19,587,676 of JBCNJP010000009.1, forward strand.
AGATAGTTGTAGAGCTTGCATGGCTGGAACAAGACTAAGTCAACTGGACCACTTGAGAAAGATTCTTCATTTACTCCCCCTTTCTCCATGCTTGTGAGTCAACACATTAACCTGCAATTTCAGTAGACAGGAACACAATTTCGGTTTTCAAGTGACATAAGTTAATCTTGGACAAAAATCTCCTTTGGAGAATCAAGATATTTGAAAATCATTGTGAAATTGTTGTATTTTGTGTTGATCGATCGAAAACAAATAAGAAATATAATTCTTTTGGCTTTTACAAACTTTGAATCAAAACACACCTAATTTTTTTTTCTAAAGTTATACTAAAACACACTGAAAATCTTTTTGGATTTTTCCTGATATGAAACACAAATGCAATACTAAAATACACTCTATTTTTGTTTTGATAAAGATCATTATCTGGGATCAATTGGACACAACGCACTGAACTACACTTTAATTTCAATTGCTGGTATAATTTATCCACTTAAAACTCTGCCAAAATCATTATACTCATAACATCTGGATATGTTAAGGTATTGATTAATTGGCTTTAACCAGTGTACCCCACACTATCAGACATACTCAGATATGTTCCACATATATTCATATGATGACACTTGTGATTATCACATAGTGTTTTGATTTCATTATATCGTCAAGTGTGTTCCATGCAACAAAAAAAATGTTAAATTGTCTACCTTAAGGTCGATCTTTCGATACGCAGATAAGGCCTCGGATTTAACAAATACGAAAGAAATAAAATCAAATTGAAATTGTATAATTCAACAACAATCAGGTTGGTCTTGTGGACACGCAGAGAAAGTTTGATGAATTATTCGAAACACCAAAGAAAATAAAGCAGAACATCAAATGAACAACTATCAGGTCGATACTCACGTATACGCAAAGATAGTCTGATCATTTGAGAAAATAAAAAAATCAAACAAGTTTAAATTTTTGCAAAATGAACACATGTATACACAATGACTTCTTATTTTCTTTTTCACATATCTTTTTATATATCAAGATGTTGTCCACTAGGTCAAGCATAAGCATTTAATGTATATCACATACGTATACTTTCTGATTTGCCAAGCCTACCTAGCATATCAAACAATGATTTCATAGATTTTTCACTTACTCTATCCGCGAGTCAGAAACGCTAGCCAATATACCATCATTTCTCAATGATCAATTTCTCAATTTTTTATTTTTCCATGTTTTTGTATTTTTGCGTTGCTTTTTCTCCCTCTAAAACGAGAAACTCTATTTTTGGATTTTTCATTTTACAAATTAAAGACACTATTTTTGGGTTTTACATTTTTCTCCCCCAAAGAATATGTATAAATATCATATGCAAAAACTTTGAAAGAAAGAAAAATTGATCGACCAACACTGACACTTTTCAGTTTTAGATTTGGAAAAATACATGTTTATCAAAAACTTTTTGAAATTTTTTTTTTGAGAATGAGAAAGTCAATGAAATGCAAAATTATGCAGATTCTTCACTACCAGCAACTTATGCTTGATAGGTCTTCTTGAAGAAAGCTGCAGACACCAGATAAAACATTAATGGTTTTGGGTTCGACCTGAGTCAACAGCCTCGGGTCGCCCGTTGTCTTCAATAAAATCTTTCTTGGCCTTGGAAACAACTCTCAGTTTCCATATCATTGGTGATTTATTTGTTTTAAACGAACCCATAAAGTTATCAACTTGCGCCTTTGTCCAAGATGGCTTACTTGTTGATTTAACCATGCCAGGTTGTGGTTCATAAAAAACTTGACCATTAACATCCATAAATTTAGCAGTTTTGTTCACATAAGAGTGAGTGCTTGCATTCGTAGGACATTGTGCAGCAAGATGTCTTCGTTTACGACATGCGTAACACTTTCTTTGAAACACATTCAGTGAACTACTATCAAAATTTATTTCAAAAAGCTGTTTCTAATTTGAAAATTCTTTGGTTTTCGTCTATGTTTCTCAGCAGGAGAATCATAGTAACCAAAAGAATGACCATAAGTATATGGATAAAAAAATCATCATAGAAAATCATATATAGGAGATAATATTCGTGGTGAATCATTCGAACCACATGAGGAACCTCCGAATTAGAACGCCCATTCCTTGATGAATAAACATTCAGCTTCTTCTTTTGTGTTTGACCATGTTATTCTGAACAGTCTTAACTTTTGAAACAACAACCTTCTTCTTCTGTTTTGGCTAGTAAACTGGCACCTCCTTGACTTTATAACCTGTACCCTTATGTTTATAACCTGGAAGCTTTGATAAAGCACCTTGAGAACCAGAAGCACCCTTTTCATTGGCTTCTCTAGTAAATTTAGCTTTTATCTCCTTCAACTTGTTCTCATAAACCAAGGATTTATCAACTTTAACTTCAGATGAAGTACCATCAGAGTTCTTAACAACAATCTTATAAAAAATCTTCTCATCTTCCAAAAAATATGAACCAGTATCAAACTTTGGAGCTTGTCCTCCTTCAACTTTCTTATTCTTAGACCTGGATTTCTTTTTCTTCTCTGACACTGGAGTTGCAAATTTTGAATAATCATACATTTTCTCACTTGGTTTGACAGAAGCAGATGAAAACTTTGACATATCAACCGGTGCTGGAACTTAATGTAAATTTGCTTCCTTGCTAACTTCTTAACTCTTCTCCATTTTATACAGATAATTTAGAATGTGTAGAAGAAAGATTGCAATTCTTTAACTGCCTTTGCACATCAAGAATCTCTATCTTTAGTTAAGAAATCTGTGTATTGGCATCCAACTGATCTTTCTGAGAAGTGATAAATTGTTCAGACAAAACATTGTATTCATATTTATGCTAGCTTCTCAAATCACACTCTTCTAGAATTTCAGCAATCACCTTTTCCCACTTTTTTCTGAAGATATCATCTTTCGACAAAACTTCATTTTAATCTCTTAACAGAACATTAACATCATGCAGTTTCGAAACTTCTTCCTGAATACTAATAACCTTGTCAGTAGCTTCAACAACAATCTTGTTAACTTTTTCATATTTTTGTTAAACATGATAACTCTTATCGAATAATGCTTCAAAATATGTTGCTACTTCTTCAGCTTCTTTCTTATACTTCTTTCAAAATCTCCTCTTTAACAATTTTGAGTTCTTCAGTTATCAAACTTATTTCTTTCAATAATGTTGCACTATTCTGTTTAGATCAACACAAGCACCACACTCTGTAGTTTTGTCATGTTGAACTTTAGTCACACTTTTAGAATTTTCTTCCACAAGTGTCTCACAAGAACTTGTTTCGGAAACAGAATCAGTCATACACTCATCACTTTGTGTAGACTTAACACGAAATGTAGATTCATCTCCATAGTCAACTTTTAATGGAGCTCCTGTGTAAATTTCATTTTCTACAGTAAATGTAGATTGATCACCAAAATGTTTGCCCAGTCATAGTCTTTATTAACTTAAGACGCCAAAGCTTTTTCCCCTGCATTTTGTGAAGATTGAGAACCATTTCTAGAAGTATTAGGTGTTTGAACATTTTTTTGAGAACTAGATTGACCATCTTTTTGCGATTTGCATTCTCTAGCAAAATGTGCAAAACTCGAACACTTGTAACACTTAACCTTTACTTTATCTAGCCCAATTTTACCATCTAAATTCAGTTTTTCTTCCCTGTTCTGTTTAAAAACTTCTTTAGCCTTCTTACCAGCATTGCAAATTGCTAGTTCAGATCCATTTCCTCCAAATTATCTGAGTCTATCTGATTATAATCTTCTTCCACTAGCTTTGCATTGTCTACACTCCCCGTTATCACACCAAAATATGATGATATCAATGCAGACATTGACGCCATGTAATCTTTAATTATTTTAACAGATAAAAGCACTTTGATTTTGGTTTATTTGAAATTGTAAAACTACAACCTGGAGTATAATCAAAGTTTTCAGAACTTCCAGCAAGAAAAGCTGTTGTAGGTGATGGACTGAAAATACTTGGCTTTTTAGCACTGATAGTTGAATCATTTTCACCATAATATACTACCGGATTCTGAACTTGAGCAGGCATTCCTTTGACACATTCATTTCTAATTCTCTTGCCTGTAATTTTTCAACTAAATTATTAAATGTTAAATTTTGAATAGTTTTGATAAAGTGTTATCAGTAACACATGATTCTCCATTTCTCAGGTAGTGCTTCAAGTAACTTTTTCTTTAATTCATCAGTATCCTTCTTGACATTAACCAATGTCATTTCACTTAGCAAATGAGAAAATCTTGTAATCAGATTCGAAAAATTCTCATTTGGGTAATGCTTGAAAGTGTCAAATTCTTTCTTTAACACCTTCTGCTTACTATTCTTATATTGATCATTACCTTGACATCTTTTCTGTAAAGCATCCCATAACTCCTTCAATGTATCACAAGTTGCACATTGATGTAACAACTCTTTGGGTAATGACATGGTTAAAGTTCCATAAGCCTTTTGTTCAGCTTGATAAGCCATCCTTTCATCCGATGACAAATTTCCTTGCAAAACTGGTTTTCCATTTATAGTTGGATATTCGTATGGTTCATTAATTGCTAACCATAGATCGGTATCATTGGTACCCACGTATGCTTCAAATCTTTTCACCTAACTATGATAATCTTCTAATTTCAGCAACTTAAGAACTTTCTGACTTATTCCAATTTCATTATCATAGTTAAGAAGGGCTTGCATTGTGTTTTACATCATAGCAAATGCTTAATAATCACTCATTTTGAAATTTGCTGTATTCTGAATCAACGAACCAAAACAAACTTTCCAACGAACTAATTACTCAGACGAACCAGAAAGTAAACAAACTTGGTCAACGAACCAGTATCAACGTACCGAAGATCTCAGCAACAAACAAAAGTCACGAACCAAAATCTTTAAATGAACTGAGAGTTCGGTGGAATAACCACTACGAACCAACAATAACCGTCACGAACTAACAAAAGAGATGTATGGGACGAACCAACAACCAACGAACCGGAACTTTTGAAGATATAAAGAACAAACCAAAATACTCAACCAGCGAACCAGTAAATGTAACCACCAAACCAAAGAAATTATTTGATGAACCAGAATATCTCAAACGAACCAGAAGAAAAATCTCTCAAATTTTAAGATTTTAGCACACAACTTTTAGCAAAAATAAAATAAATCACTAAAGGATCATTTACAAATCAATTTTAAACCTAAAAACCTAGAAAATGACCAATTTTGACTAGAACTTCTCGAAAATCACAGAATTGACTAGTAGATTGTACCAAATACTCTGATACCACTTGTAAACTCGAGGAGTGATGGATCCTCTACTTATCTAGTGAATACGAGATTGATATCATGAACACAAAGATTAAATAAGCTTGATTTGTATTAACCAACACACATACAAGCTCTGGTTCAGAATACACATAGAAAACACACAGAGAAGACTCAGAAGCTCTCTCTCAAAAAACACACAAATAGTGTTGACTGCCTAACTAACCAAACTAGCAACGAACCGTAGGTTCGTTTCTCACAAACCACTGGTTCGTGGCTTGGTTAGTTGGAAACCTAACTCACCACTAAGCCCTATCTAGATACAACACACGAGACACTCATTTTTGCTCTAACAGGTACCCTGTAGTGATCTTGATACGGGGTTATATCCGTTGAGTAACGATCAAGACGTGGCCAAACTTATCTCTTACAATGGTTTGGATGATGTTAGGAGTATAGTTCTGTACATAGTACGAAGTGAGTTACCTGAGAACACCGACAAAGACTTCCCGGGGAAGTTGAAAACCAGTCTAAGTCAATGCTTTTTAGCTAAAGCTAAACCAAGGTTGTTCGCGTAAACAAGTATTCATGTTATTAACTTATGATTGTAATGTTTTAATTTACGTTTGTAATGTTTTAGTTTATGTTGGTAATGTTTTAATTTAAGTTTGGAATTTTAATTTACGTTTGCAATGTTTAAATATGCTTTAATTTAATATCATAATGTTTTTATAACGTCTAGTTTATTATTGCGTATTGAAAAGCCAAACTTCAATAAAAAACATGAGAAAACAAATTTAATTTTTTTTAAATCATATGGATCGTATGGTACAGTACGAGTCATCCTTCTACCTAGTATATGACGGTGAAGCTAAGTAGCCACGGATTTTTACACACAAAAAAAAAGCCTAGATGATACTAAAAAGTCATTTGTTACTCATCTCGATCTAAAACAAACAAAAAACAAATGCAAAAAAAGTAGCAACGGATTTTTAATTAGTTAAAAGTCGAAACTAAATTATCATCTTGCTTAAAAAGCAATTATAGATCTAAAATAGATAGTAAACATAAAGTTAATACAAAACATATAAACATTCAAAAAATATACAACAATGCAGTGTCGATGCAAATAAACAATCGAAAACCCACCAACTTCAAACGGGCAAAACTAAGCTCCATATCTAATAATGGAGTGTGAAGCCTGTTAAATAAATTATAAATTATCCAATCGAACGACTAATGCACTTCACCGGCAAGGATTGTTTTAAACTGTAACACCCCAAATTTCACAGATACATGATATATATAGTAAATATGTGTTTATATTATAAATACGTGAGCTTAATTGATAAATGTGGTAAGACTATGCATTAGATAAGTTGCATGTGTCAGAAATACGTGTTTGATGACCAAAATGATAAAATATGCATAAATTGATGTGTTAAATGTTAATGAAAGTAAAGTATGAGATGAATATGTGTTTATATGAATAACATAATGATACATGTGTAAATTGATGGATATTTACGTATAGATATGTGTCTTTATAGTTAACGGGAAAGTAAAAGGACTAAAAGTGTAATTTATGAAAAGATATAAAAGTATATGGATGTTATACGTATTTATATTTATTATAAGTATTCCGAGGCTTAGAATATAGTAAAAATATATCCTAATATGATTCGTAACATGATATGATAAGTATTGTAAAGTTTGAGGGGCTAAAACGTAATTTAGCAAATAATAAAGAAAATATATATAAATGTATATATATGTTATGGTAGGAATCCTGAGCCTTAAAAACCTTATATATTGTTAGAAATATGTCCCATAATGTTTTGGTACATAAATTGATAAACGGTTAGAAGTATAGGGAGCTAGAATGCATTAAACCTAAGTAGAAGGACTAATTATGTAAAAGTTCAAATTCTTGCCGGAAAACTATGGCCTTGCGTATCGAGAGCCATGAGTCCCTCCTTTGCGCGATACGCGAAGGACCTATATCTGTAGAAAAATCATCAGGTTCGAAAATGAACCACGTATTCGACTTGGAACTTAAGATTTGCCATTCCAGATGTCGATTTCAATCCAATACTCACCATAGGACGTGTAAGGGCGCACCGTGGGGTATAAATAGAAGGCTCAAATCATCATAACAACTCGCCAATTCACTGAATTATAACCCGAAAACCCCATTTTCGAACCAGCCACTTCGACGGAGTAATTCGAGCAAATGGTGAGGCTTCCGGAACTGAAATTATGCATTCACCCCTTATTTGGTATGCTTAACAATAACCTATCTCAGTTTTTGATAATATTATGCCTAAGTATGGTTTCTAGAAATGATCTAAAATTAGGGTTCTTGAGCTTGTTTTGCTAAAATTGGATAATTGGATGGGAATTAGGGTCTGAATTTTTGTAGGTAATCCTAAATTAATGTCGTCTTTTAAGAAAGCCCTAAGTTTATTTCACAATTGTAAAAGGTTTGGTTAAGGTTTTGTTAACGGGTCAAAATTAGGGTTTTCGTAACGTTGTTCTGCCCAAATTGAGTAACGGTGTTGAATTAAGCTTTGATATTTCAAAGTATATTATAAAATATTATAATAGATAATAACCTAAGTTGGTTTGAAAAGAAATGAGTTTGGATAAAGAAACGAGAAATACATGAAATTAGGGTTTTGAATTATGATTATTTAATATAAAATAATCCGGGGGTATGGGTACTTGATTTTTGGTATGGAACTATGTTTATATATATAATAAGTATATGGGTTAAAATGGATAAATGATAAAGTATTTAAAATACTGAGTTAATCGGATATTTAGAAGTCCGTGCGGACCGGAATGGTAAGCGCATGTACACTAGGGTTTCTGGCAAAGTGGGGGTGTCGCATAAATCCCAAATAGGAACTGGCATACCTCACTGGGCGATTCCGGGGTGAGCGTTTACTTATAGGAATGCGCGTCTTCATATTAAGGGATAATATACCTATAGGGGTATTTTGGTCATTGTGACCTTAAAAGAAGTAAACCTTAATAATTAGATATTATTAAGATAATATACGAGATAAATAAACTTAGGATATGTTTATAACTAGATGTTGCGATCCGCGCTTCGCGGCGGATGCTCTTTGATGACATTTTTTGAAAGCTCTGGTTTGTTATCGTGGTTGGCGAGGCGTAGAAATAGAAACATTTAAATCAAAAAGGAGAAATGAAGGAATAATCACCAAAATGAACGCTGTAAGCCAGCTTTTTAGGTTTAGACCGAATCAAATCAACAATCAGAAATGAAAATTGAATGAAAAACAAACTTATGTATGGAACGAAGCCATGTACCGTATGCTTTAGACCAAATACAAAACAATGTAAAATAAGGCATATACCGTTTTTTCCCAAAAACTAAATATACTTCAAAAAGGGTACCAATGACATGGAGATACATTTCTGCAAGAACAAAAAGCCACTTTTTCAGCATTTGTTATATTATTTTGCCACTCACATGTTTATTTCTTGAATTTTTTTTATATGCTACTCTCACCTTTTGGTTGTACCCATGCCTTTCAATAAAGAAACCCATGACTCAAGTCAAATCAATTGATCACCAGCCTTAAATGTAAGGTACCAAAGTTGTAGAATGATACCTGCTGAATACACAGAAAATTAAATGAAGCACATATAAATGACTACTTGATCAGGGAAAACATTAGGTATCAAAACATAATGCTAGAAACCTGCAAGATATTACTTTAAGCATGTAAAGAATGAAATTTGAATCTGATGCATAATATTAGGACTGTGCCACATCTATGATTAGCTCACTAAGAAACAACCCCAATGATTAAAGCACAGCAGTATTTAGTGTAAGCCCTTAATGTACGCAAGAACATTAAAGAAATTTGGGAAGGGGGGGGGGTATTGATAGAATTATAAAAATGCTACCTAACTGCCTATATACATGAACTCATTTATGTGTACAATGTACGTATCACAACCGAAAACAGCACCATTGTAGGGGTAGTTTCTACTTTGTCATGAGAAACTTTAAGCTTCAACAAATATATCTCAAAGATGATAATATAAATAATATCACTTGAAAGACCGTGTAGATTCATAGATATCCATATGTTTAAGTTCAATTACCTTTCCTTCCTCCCTAATAGAAAGTGTCGTCGTTAGTCTTCAACTTTGATAACTTGTATGCAACTGAAATGTACTACATGATTTAGACAAACAACACTCTAGGAAGTAGGTATTTAGACATATAAACAAATAGTCATTAAGATGAACACAATAATTACAACATCAAACAAAATATATACTACTATTAGAAAGAAAAAAAATAAAAATTCGCTAAAAAGCCATGGACCAAATAATAAATCCAATAGCCAAAATTATATACACCACCCTGACAATTTCCCAAACTTTATATTGAAAGATAAACAACAACAAAATACCTGACAAACAATATCAATAAATTCCACTAACCTTAAAACAAAATCAAGAGAAGCACTGAGACAACCTGAAATAAAACCAATAAAGAAAAAATAAATTGACCATTTCTCAATATGTTAATTGTTGAAATAATAATTAATAAAAGTGACAATAAAAATGATTGTTTTACTCTTTTAATAAACTGAACAATCTCTGTCGTTTATTTTAGTTACATTTTCAACCCAAAAAGCTTTCAAACAAAAGAAATGATAAAGTGTATCAGAACTTTCTTAACAACATAAATGTATTGTTAATTCATTAATGTGTGTGCGTTTCAATCCATTTAATCGGATATTACAATGCTAAAATATTCAAATACTTATCTATGAATTCATAGAATGATACCTTGTTTTTGTTCTCGCATTTGTCCTGGTAAAATGTGAATGTTTCATCACCCAAAAGTCATTTTTTAAAACTAACCAAAAGTAGCAAAGCATATAAAATCATCAGCATCATCATGATGATCAACCCCTCCAAGTGTAGCATATTCATATAAAAGGGAAAAAAATCAAAAAAAAATTTAAAACTAACCAACTTTAACTGGCCTATCTATGATTGCTTGCTAGTTTAGGCACTTAGGGATGTATTCTTCATTATGCTCACCTCTATATACAGACACATCAGATGATTGAATTCTTCAGTTACTTATAATAATTCTAGTAAAAAACACTAATAATAATTCATTAATTTGAATTTGATAACATTGATTGGGGTTAGGGCACGCAATCGAGGATGAACTTATAAAAGGATACCTGGTGTAAAGAAATCAAAATGAAGAAGATGATCTGGTTTCCTGTCGCATATCAAATCATCGAAATTGACAAACAAATCATGGAATTTGATAACATAAATTGGGGTTAGGGCACACAATCGAGGATGAACTTAGAAACGGCACCTGGTGTAAAGAAATTCCACTGATCCGGTTTCCTGTCGCATATCAAATCATCGTAATTGACAAACAAATCAAGATGATGGTAGAGACCAATCGAAATTGTAAAGAAACCCCATCGAAATCGAAGAGGAAGGAGAAAGAAAAATAATTTTGTACCTTGTAAGAAGCGATGGTAGAGCCTAGCCGAACGAAAACATGAACAAACAACAAAAACTCAGGCGGAGTACTTGTTGCTCACCGAATTTTGAATGTGCATAACCCAATCTCAGAATCCTGGAGAATTAAAGCATGTATATAACACAAACAAATGATGAAAACAGTGAAGAAGTAATGATGTAAATAGTGAAGAAGTACCCACATCAGGTGCACAGTGCAGGAAGGACGAAGAAGTTCGCATGTGGTCACAACCATACGGCCAACAACCACTAACCATTACCACCCACTCTCTTTCTCTTTCAGGGGAAAAAAGGAAATCATCAACAAAAAAATGATGCATTAAAGGCTTGTAAACTCAGATTGAAAAATCTTCCGAACTGGACTGGTAATTAGTCGTCTTTGCCCTTTTATCGGATTAACCCAAACTCAGATTGAAAACTGAAGACCACCATATCCAGTTTAATATCTAATAACTTCAGATCAGATAATAACAATCAATTACTTGCAAATCAAGATCAGATAAACATATTTTCTTGGAACAATTCGAAGTACAATCTAAGCAAGATTACCTTAAAATTCATATACGATTCAGTTAAAACTCTGTAGATACACACCGCAACATTTGACCTGATTGCGAGAGTGTTCGACAACACCAAGAAGAAGAAACATTCGAAAAGGAAAAGTAGATTTTCTATATTTGGGAGTTAGGGTTTGCTTACAGAGAATTTCACTATCGAGTAGAAAGTAATGGAAATTTGGCGATGAAGCTTCGTCTGATCGTCATCTCCTTTTCCATTGATCTCAATCCCCTTTTCCTCGATCTCAATCTGTGCGTCTGATCGTCATCTCCTTTTCCCTCCCCGATGAGAGATGGTAGGTATGGAGGTGAGAGACGTGTTCTCCTTTTTCATCCTTTTTCAACGTTTATGACCCACACAAAAATATACAGAAATGCCCTTCCTTATATGTAACATATGACTTGTACAATAAGCTTTATGAATATAATAAGCCCTTATATTTGATTATATGCAACATATGACTTGTACAATGAGCATTATGAATATAATAAGCCTTTATATTTGATTTATCACTTGTATTTTGTTTAGGGTTTATAATATTAAACCTTGCGTTAATGCCATACGATACGCGAATTAGGTTAACCGAAGGATTCTGTCGCATGTTATGTCTGAGTATAACGAATAAAGAGATAAGGTGAGTTCCGCGAGCCCACTTTTAAATGTTATAAATGATTTAATGTTTTTGGGTTGATATACATATGATGTTCAACTGTTTATTTAAAAAGTATTTGAAATGCTTTTATCCGAAAGTTTACTTATCTTAACTGATAAATTGATGAACTGTTGAAGTGATATGTGTTATGTTATGAAGATGCTTATGAATGGTTATACGTGTTAGTAATGTATATGAAATGATTATGATAGCATAATGCATATAAAACGTTTGTTAGAATTATGTGCTATATTTGCTTTGAAACTAGGTATCCAAATGATAAGGGTTTGTTAATAAACGCACAAGTGAGAATGTATGATTATATGAGAACAGGTGATGCATTTGCTATATTATTATGTGGTGAATACGTCGCTAGTACATCCTGTATACAAGCATGGTAGTATAGTTACCCGGTATATTGAAAGAGTGGAGGATACGCTGCTGGTACATCCTGTATACATACACCTAGGTAAATTGGGGGATGTTCATTTGTTGAAGTATATGAGTACATTATCATGTTTATTAGCACACGTAACTCATTCGGATATCTAACTAGGGGCGGGTAGTAGTACTATAGTGGTTAAGGAGATGTTTGATAGAATAGAACGTCTTAAGAGTTAACGTTACGTGAACAATGGTCGATACTGAGGTTGAGGGCTTCCAGATGTAGTCACCTGAGCGGTATTCGAAACTTGAAGAACGGAATGTAGGACGGTTGTCGTTGCTGAGGTTGGGGGATTCCAAATGAAGTCACCTGAGCAGTATTCGAGACCGAAAATGTATAGAAATAGAACAGTTGTCGGTACTGAGGTTGGGGGCTTCCCGATAAAGTCACCTGAGCAATATTCGAAACTAGAAGGTATAAATGTATATGGAATTCAGGTCATAGAAGTTAAAGGTTATTGAGGTAGACGTTTTCTAGAGAAGCGTGTATGATTATGATGTTATGTTATGTATGACTTGTTATGTGTTATACTTGATAAATGTTTGTAAAAAGGGATTTTGCAGGTCCAAAGGTTTTAACCTCACGAACGAGGTAATGTTTTTTAAAATCTAGAACTCACCAGCGTAAGCTGACCTTTTCCCAAACCATTTGTATGTCAGGTGTAGGTGAGACGTCTGGGAGCAAGGTCGGAGCCCTCGTGATAAGAGAATGATCGGGCAAGCTATTAGAGGAGCGGTTGGAGGTGCTGGCTAGTTGTAGATAAATAAAGACGGATATAGTTAGTCGTTATATAGATAGGTTATAAATTATCTCAATTACTTTAGTCTTTACATACTTGGCTTTATAATAAAAGTTTTAAATTTTCCACTGCTTATCTCTGTTGTGCCACATGTTCATGAGTAAATCCGATGAGTGACCCCTCCTGGTGCCAAGTCTGGGAGTGGGCGTCACATAAACCTTTAAATTTAATATTATCGTTAATTTTTACCCAATTTTATCTTGTATATCTGCAATTTATGTAGTTGTGAAGACCATTGACCTTTTGATGTTGAAATTGGTTTGCAATTTATGTTTAATTCTGGATCGTTTATGTGCAGAATTTGAAGAAGGAAGGCCAGAAGCCACTCATTCAAGTTCTGCAAAAAGTCAAAGAAGGTATTCATCGTTTGGAAAGTCTAACATTCAACTTTTTGTTAAACACCCGAGAGATGAATGGAGAAGATGGAGTGAAGAAGCAGAAGATAGGTTGTGATCATTATGATATAAAGATTGGCGGAGAAGAGGACTTATTATATGAAAATGGGTTGTAATCAGGAAGCTCCCGGCCCTATCCTTGATGCGACGACGATGTCAAGGACTACTGGGTTCGTTGGGTTGGTAGCGATGATGATAGTTGTAGAGGAATAAGAAAGGGTTGGTGGTGGTGGTGGTCTTGGCAGTGGTGCTCGGTGAAAAGGCTACCGGGCGATGGATGTGGAGTGAGTTGTTCGATAAGGGTGAGATTTATTGGAGCAAGGTTGGGTTTTATATGTATAAAATTACAAAAAGAGTCTCCTAATAACTTACATAAGTAGTCCCTCGTATTTAAATTGATTGAAATACCCTTCTACTTAATAGAAAAATCTTAACCTCCTTAAGTCTCAAGGACTTAAATGACAACAAAATACATATCTCAAATTAGATCAAAATTTAAACAAAATTTATTAATAATCCGAAAAATAGCTCTTTTGAGTGATTCAAATCGTAACTCTTTAATTATTATATTTTACGATGAAATTTGGTACATGCATAGTGTACTTTTTGTTTTTCAAACTTTGGCCATGTGACTTTGTGCTTTGATGCTTTTACCCCTAAACTTTTACGATTTGTTTTTTTAAACGAAATAGTAATTTTTGGTTTTCATAGTTTAGTCACATATGTTTCATACTCTCACGTTTTCTACCCTTAACTTTTAAAGTTTTTTTTTTGTTTTAAGTTTGTTGTCTTTTCTACTTTGACCACGAAACTTTTAACTTTTCTACTTTGGTTTTTAGTATATTTTTATAGTTTTATACTTTCATGACAAGACTTTTAGACTTTTATGTTTTATACCCTTAACTTTTACCCTCTAACTTTTAAAGTTTTTTTTTTGTTTTAAAATGTTGTTGTCTTCTACTTTGGCCATGAAACTTTTAACTTTTTACTTTCGTTTTTAGTGATACCAATTATGGTAGGGGGTGATCTATAGAAGACCAGAGAGAACCGGGGGTAGATCTAGACAGATCCAATTATGGTAGGGGGTGATCTATAGAAGACCAGAGAGAACCGGGGGTAGATCTAGACAGATCTAACAGCGGAAGGGGATAGATAGGTTTGACGACCACAAGGTTACTATAGACTTTCAAGAACTCTTATGTAAATGCTCCTCTTGACATGAAGAACTCATGAAGAACTCATGAAGAACACATGAAGACTCTTTACAAATACTAGAGAGAAAGATAGAAGTAATGTTTATTTCAAACAAGGTGTGTCTTACAATGAGGGGAAAACCTTCCTTTTATAGCATAAGGAAAGGCTTGATTACATCATCCATGACATCACTTCTAATAATACACAAAATAATGCAAGACTAATAATATCTTGCAATGACATAAGCGCTTATGTCACTTTAAGAGTGATTAAGCTTATAAAAACTAAGCACACTAATTAATCCCTTTAAGAGTGATTAATATTTATTTAACCCTAAACACGCTTAGCACACTTAATTAAATACTTAATTAAACATAATTTAAAAAAGCAATCATCTCCTTTTGCCTTTTTATTTTTTCTCTGGGGGCTTCCAGAAATCGACTTTGATATTTGGCAGGTTGTGGTATAGATCATCCACTGGGATAGGATCAAATATAACTTCTCTTTTCGGGTCCTTTGGCATCTCCATCATTTGAACTGTTGAGAAAAATGGGTGTTTTTTGAGGTTATCAATAACAACCTGTTCCCATTCCTTAGCAAGATTGTTGTCAGACAGACCGATGTCTCCTTGTAGGATATCAAGATGGATGTCCTTTTTGTCTATCTGGTTTAGTTTCAGCATTTCTTCTCTAAAACTGCACCAATCTTCAAAATAATTTTTCTTGTAGTAGGGAGATGCGGGATTCATATCGTACCACGCTGTGATGTATCGACCAAGGTTTGGGATGCGTGTCTTTGAACCAGGATTTTGAAACATTATAGTGCAATATTTTCTGGGGGAGGAAGAGATGAGATCGGTCCAGGCGTCTGTTGGGAAGAACCAATTGAGGAATACGAGAGTATTCTTTTTTTCTTCGGGGACCAAATTTAGCTGGCAGTTGACTAGGTAAGCAAGGAGTTTTTTGGAACTGAAAGTCATGGCTATCATGAACTGCTCAGACAGGGACCAGAGGAAAGCAAGAGCTTCTCCTGGCAGGTTATCAAGCTGTTTGATTTTGAAAACACTTAGAAATGGGAAGTCTGGGTGAAACCTGTCACCTTCAGTGACAGAACCATTGGCTTTGAGGGTGAGGCTGAAGAATGTTTTATAGTTCAGAGGGGTTTCTCTCGCCAGTTTGTGTTTGGTGATCACATCTAAGACCTCCTCTGGAATGAATTCTGCTTTTGGGTTTGAAGAACTCATTTTGAATGTTTCTGTTTTGGCGGGTTGATTTTTTCTTCCGTTTATCCTTCTATTTAAATAGGGAGGATACTGGTACTGTTGATGATCAGCAGTATGCCACTTGGGTTTTTTGCCAGGTCTTGGAGACTGTTGATACACAGTAGTGGGCCATTGTGTTTTTTCGTCTGGACCTGTAGGAATCTTTAGGTGCGCCATCACGTCAGTCTTTTCTTTTGGTTTTTTGTGATGAATAGGCTCTTCTTTTACTGTTTGCTTTAACAGTGGTTCTTTTCCTGGAAATAATGATTGATTCCAGCTAGAATACTGTGCTTTTTTATCAAGCCACTGTACTTCTTTTTCTTCTTCATGAAGAGGTATCTTACTGTTGCGAGCCTCCCAGTTGCAGGTGCTTGACATGTAAATCAGCATCGGGCCGGAGTCTGAATCAGAAGAGTCTGATTCATCTTCGCTGGAGCATGAATCATCGTACAAGATGGAGCAGACTGTCATTTCTCCTGGCTCGTCTTCTAAAGAGTATAGAGATTCAAGATCAGAGATATCAACTGGTTCAATTTTGTTGATAGCTTCAACAAGGGCTTGTGTTTTCCTTTTATCTTTGCAATCTCTGGCAAAATGGCCTTTCTTGTTACAGACATAACATCTGTCAGTGTCACGGCCTCGTCTTGATCTTTTGTTTAGAAATTTCCAGTTTTTGCTGGATCTTGATCTGTGAGCCTGCGAAAAATCAAATTTTTTAAACCTCTTGAGTCCAAATTTGGATTTCTTCGAGGAATCAGAACAGTCGCATGTGGATTCATCTTTACACTTGATTTTTAAGTGTTTATCATTGCATGCAGAACCAAGGCGTTTTCCTGTTTTTTCAAAGTCAACCAAAAACCATTTTTGGTTGCACAACTTTGAGAGGCCGTTCATTAGTAACTGGTAAAGTTCACCAAGTGAAGCTTGGGCAACTGTCATTCCTTTATTTTCTAATGATCTGTAGGCTTCATTCGAGAGTGATTCAGGAAATGAATTCACGAAGACTTGCTTGAGATTTATATCGTCTACGCCATTGAGACAATAAAATCTTTCAGACATTCTGTTATAATGTTTTTCTAGATCCTTTTGCTGAAATGAGCAACACTTCATTTTTAGGAATTCTTCTCTAGCACGGACCGTATGTTGGGCAGGGTCACCAATGAATTCACTATGTATAAAGTGTATGAATTCTTCTGGGGATTGTGAGGATCTGAGCCTTATCTGTCTGTATTCTCCAAGACTTAGGTACCAGTCTCGGAGTCTTCCTTGACATCTGATTAGAAAGCGTTTAATAACAATGTCAAGACTGAAGTATTGGAGCTCAGCAGAGCACCAAGCTAACATTTCGACACTTCTTGATCTCCATTCTGATGGTGGGACATCATCAAAGGTGAACTGTAGTTTTGAGTCTGTGCTTGTCCTGTTTGTTTCTGGGACAGCTTGCTCTGCAGTGACATCAACTTCTGAGTAGGCAGGTTCTTCTCCCATCATGAATAGGTGCTCAAACTCGTATGTGGGAGGGATCTCCTCATAAGTATGAGATGCAGAAATTTCATCAGAACCGGAGGTGTTTTCGTCATCTGAGCACGGAGTGATGACTGGTGCGACGAACGGGAGTGTTGTGTGCTTCTCTCTTTGAAGAGCATGTAAAAAGGAAGAAATGGGATTTTCCTTTTTTAATGGGAGTTTACCTGGGTTTCTTGAAGAGGCAATCATCAGGCTATCATCTGGAATATATTGGCTCGTTGATGGTCTTGCACTTTCCGAGGAAACGCTCTTCGTTGGGGAGGCCTTTCGGGCCCGGGTTTTGATCTGCGCTTGTTCCTTCGACCATAGGTTTAAGGATGGGGAGTTCTGGAAGAACTGCGATGTTGGCAAAGGTTGAGGATCAAAAGACGGTCTCGAGAAAGGTGTGGATGGTAATCTCCACGGGTCATCCATCTGGACAGAAACCCTTTGTTGTTTATGCTGTCTCTCAAGGTCACTAAGTTGAGCCTTAAGGAACTTCATTTCTGCCTCCTTTTGTAACATCTCTTTTGGGATTTCTGAGGCTGGAGTGTTATGAACTATGTGAAGAAGTTCATGATGAAGTTCGTTGATCTTGGACCTGACTTTGTATATGATTTCAGACAGAGCATCAACTTTGCTTACTAAGGCTTCTTGGTTTATTGAGATGTTTCTTTGTTGAGCCAAGATAGCTTTAAGAGCATTATTCTGCGCAATAGCATTTTCGCTTTGCCAGTTCATTGTTGCTTCAGCAGTAGTGATAGAACCAGTTGCACCATTTGGTCCTATGACGTTCGGGGTTTGTATCTTCCAGCTATGTTTTGTTCGTTGCTGGGGATCTTCAAAAGTGGATAAGGGAGGAAACTCGGCTTGGAAATCCGTGGACGGTGAAGTTGGGGTGAGGGTGAAGCATTTTTTCGGCTGTGACAGAGGATTTTTGGCAGGTTTTGGTACAGGCTGTATCATGTTGATGGTTGAGAAAATATTTTTTCGATCTTGTTTCTCAAACCTGATTTCAACTTGTCCGTCCTGGTGGCGAACGAAATCCGGGGCTGTTGTGGTCTGGACTGGTGCCTGGTGGATCTGTTCGTAGTTAGTAATCCATTTTTCTGGGAGAAGTTTTGTGAGCTCTTCTCTGGATAACTGTCTCGGAACATACGTACAGGTGGGTGTAGCGTTGGAGTCAACATCGATGAACAGTGCGTCACCGGAGTTGTCCTGACCTGGGACCATGATATCAAGGGAGTGGTTTTATACTCTATATGCCATCTGGTAGTGGAAGGTTGCCTGGAAGGTATTAACTTGGGGGGTTCCACCAATCTGGATCTGGGCTTTCAAAGCCGTCAATAGGGACGGATCATTGAGTGGCATATTAAAGTTCGGGTAGAAGGTAACAAAAATTGTTCCAGCATTTAGGGTGGTTTGAATAGTACCAGTACATGCATGTTGGTACTCTACAAATCTGGTATCTACCAAGACGATACGAGAGAAAGCTGGTAAACCTTTTCTACCATGGAAAGTAAGGGCAAGCCTTACAGCTCCAAAATGGATATGTGTATATCCTTGGGCTAGACAGACTCTTGGAAGGTCATGTGGGAGGGAGAGAGGGATGAGGTGTTCGGCTTTTGTAGCGGGTAGCTGATGAGAATTAAACTTGGATGCCTGAACAAACTCTTTGGGACCTATGTTTGTGGGTGGGATAATAATATTTTTGACTCGTCTTGACAACGATTTTTGGGGTTTTGAGAAGACATTATAGGGGTTAACTAAGGGGAGGGTAGACACAGGGATCTTAGATTCATCAGAGAGATATGAAATTTCATATAACGCGTCAATCTTAGATGCGGATGAACGACGGAAACTAGAAGAAGAAGAGGAACGGGACAAATTACCATAATCTTGATTCATAGCTGGGTTTAGACTTTCTGCAACACTCTATCGAAAATTTCAATTTTCGTACCAAATTTGAGATTACTGCGACCTCCTCGTCGACTTACCACTCAACAACAATCTTTCTACTCTTTTCGATCTAGGGTTCAGTGTGTCGGACCAGTCTGTTAGAACCTAACTAGGTTGGTTTTCTGTACGGCAGAGATCAGCACATATGTCTGCAGGGCCGGAGCATACTAATCCAAAACCTTGGGTAGGGTAAACAGGAGCGAAACCGCTCTGATACCAGTTATGGTAGGGGGTGATCTATAGAAGACCAGAGAGAACCGGGGGTAGATCTAGACAGATATAACAGCGGAAAGGGATAGATAGGTTTGACGACCACAAGGTTACTATAGACTTTATACTTTTATAATTTTATACTATCACCACGAGACTTTTAGACTTATATTCTTATAGTTTTATACTTTCACCATGAGACTTTTAGACTTTTACGTTTTATACTCCTTAACTTTTTAACCCTCTATGGGGTTGTTTGGTTGAATCAGTTTCATTAGGTACTGAATGAATAAGTGTCTGAATGAATAAGACTTCTATAGAGTACTAGATGAATAACACATTTTTAAGGCAAATCTCTTAAAGATTTAGACATTTTTTTATTAAGATGTTCTAAACAAATAGTCTGTATTTGGTAGACCTCATTAAGAGGTAAACCAAACAACCCCTAACTTTTAAAGTTTTTTATTTAATTTTTTTAAAGTTTTTTTGTCTACTATTTTAGCCACGAAACTTTTAAAGTTTCTACTTTCGCTTTTAGTATACTTCTGTAGATTTATACTTTCACCACGAGACTTTTAAATTTTTACGTTTTATACCACTTAACTTTTTGACTTTAGTTCAGTATACAAATTAAACCCGGGGTAAACATCTCGTTTAATAAGAAGGCGTCTGTTGATATTAATATATGTGAGGAGATTAAAAAGAGCGATGGTGTGATGACGATAACAGGACGACGGGGGAGAGAAACAGAGAAGAAGAAATGGTGGCGATTTCGCTGTATAAAGGTAACCTCCACCGTGCTCCCGACACCCCCCGACGATGGCTCAACCCCACCCGCACTATCTCTCCCAAGGATTTCAAAACCCTCATCCACCGCCGTTCCAAAGCCCTAGCTCGCCTCCAATCCACCACCACCTCGAACCCTAACCCTAATCTCGATGAACACCCTCAATCCAACGGATCTTTGGAACCAATCATCGTCAACAACGATGCCAGTGCAGCCAAGGTTGATGATGAATTGCTTAATTCGAGTGCTGATGAAAACGCCAAGAAAGGATCCTCGCCTCACGAACTGGTCGCTGATGCCAACGCTGTTGTCGAGGAAGAGAAAAGGCAGGCTACATCGGAAGATCAACTACCGGTACATGTTTAATTTTGCATCTTCCATTTGACCAACTGCAATATCTTAGTTTTTTTTTTTTAAATAGATTTTTAGACCAAATCGCTAGGTATCTTGGAAGTGAATGGAAATATGGATATTAGGCTATTTAAGTGTTATGATTTGGGACTTCTGTTTAAGACCATTTTAGATGATTTTTGGCCAGGAACCTGGCCTGAAAATGGAGTTTTGAAGCGGGGCTACAAGAATGCGCGTGCTCTGCTTGAGCGTCTAACCGCATGTCTTGTGGGCTTTCGAAAACATGGCTGAAGTTGCATATGTTGTATGTGTGATCCTCACTTTTTGAAGTGGTAATTTAGGTGTTTGTTGACTTTACTGATTTGGTGTAGTTATTAGGATATGCATATGTAAGCATTCCCATCACCTTTAAAAAGTAAATTTGGTATTGATAATTTGATATTGTTCACGTTTATTACCTTAACATGAAAAATCAGAGTTATTTGAATTATATTACATCCTGTACTGTCATTGTAGGAGGGCATTTATATGTTAGAACATAAGTTGAAGTGGAACACTTCTATTAGATAGAATCACCTGTTGCAACTTCCATGTGATGGAGGAGTAATAACTATATCACTTTCTTTTGTCTCATTTTATTATTTTTCTTGTCACCCCAAAATGAATCTCTGTGTGATGACTGTTGTTCTTCCTTTGTAGCCCCCTAAAGATGATTCTTTAAACGACAAAGAGAAAAGGAAGAAAGAGGTCGAAGAAAAGTTACAAATCTTGAATGAAAGAAAGCATAAATTGGTACAAGTGCTGAAACAGGTAACTACTCTTTCCCTTTAATCTGCTATGAGAAGGTTTCTAACACCCCCATATTCATAAACTGTATAAGTTATCTGCTCTCTTTTCATTTACAGTCACCAATCAGTGGTTTTCTTTTTTTATTAATGGCGCTTAATAGATATTAAATGCTGAAGAGGAGCTGCGGAGACGAAATAACGTGCAGGGAATCACCGGTCGCCCATCTGTATCTCTCCAAGTGGATGTCACAAATGACTCTGGTTCAATGAGTAGACATGTCACTCCGCGGCCTGGCTCAGAAGGTGCTGATGTGGGAGGAGGCGATGCTGATGATGTGTCAAACCACAATATGCTTTCCCGCAATATGACAAGAATGAGCAGCATGTCACCATCATCGGATTCTCTTCCTAGGAGGGCCCCCTTTAGTATGGTAAGGCATAAGTTACCAGTTCTAGTTATGCATGAGTTATGTTTCTATTTCTTCTTTTTTTGTGGTGCTACAAAGTATATTGTAGTTAGAACTTTTGGTTTATATATTCTGATTTTGAGCCTTTATTCAGAAAACAGTCTATTAATTATCTTTTATATCTTTTAGATTTACATTAAAGTGATAGAGAATGAGTTAGTAATTGGTAGTGGTAGGAAATGATTTTGAGAATACTTTTTTTTGGATCCTGTTTACCACCATGAGATAGTGTAGCAACAATACTATGGACATATCTTGGCTTAAAATTAGGAGTTGATATATTTTTTCCTGGTAAGATGGCGACACATTAATAATCAGATACTACAACATACATGTCTAGCTGGAAGTGCAAATAATTCTTTGCTGGTTTGGTTTCTTGGCATTTTATATTTCTTGTAGTGATTTATGCTATGAAAAGATTCTCTACAAGGTCCTCTGTTTTGAGCTTATGTATCTTTATTGTTTCCCTATCTTTATGAATTTAGAATCCAGTCATTTGCAGTATACTTATTAAGGCCATACACAGTAAGTTTCCAAACCACAATGTCCAAGTTTGTGGTTTGGGTTAGTTGAATGTCATTGGTGTGTACATGTATTTTTGAGGAGAATAAGTTGAGACAAATAAATGATGTTGAGGTAGAGAGAAAAAGAGTTGTGTTAATTTCTCGATGCCATTTTGATAGATTCTAAGAAATTGGATTGAAAAAAACTGATATAGATGGATGTTAATCGAATGATTAACACCAAATTCAGCCAAATTCGAGATAGGCTATAGATCTCCCAAGTTTTACAAATGTAAATCCAAAATTAACCAAGACTACTCTAGACATGGATTAAAAAGCTATTCAATGCTGAAAAGGTTAGAAACTGCTCCTCATAACTGGCGACATCCTCCCCACCCACCCCCTCCTCCACCCCCCACCTCCTATTATCTGCAGTAAATGCTTGACTGGGTCATGGGTTATTTAATGGGATCCAGATCTGAAATCGATTAAGACATGGATTCGTATTGATATCCTGCTTGTCCTCAAGTGGATTGGAAGCAATGCAATCTGAGATGAACTGACCCGTGTCATAAGGTGATGGATGTTCTGCTGTGGCTGAAGTTGCAGGTCCTTTCCTCTATCCTTTATGCTTTGCATTGTGGCTGTTAATGTAACTAGGGCTGCCTGAACGTGCGTGTGCAGGTGTTGGGGATAGGCGTGTTGTCGCGAACTTTTTTTTTGAACGGCCATTTAATAAGAAAAACACAACTCTAGCGAGAAGCTAGAGAACAATCAAAGACAAGAAAAAAACACCACAAAGACAACCAAAACACACGACAAAGCCTAGAGCATCCAACACAACCACACTAAACTCTCCTAAAACATTTGAGGAACACCAGAAGAGAAACTATAAAGCCACTCGAGAAAATTTATGGACTCTCCAAAGCCTTATCACCCAAGAGAAATCTGACCACTGAATCCGCCTTGAATAATGAGAGACACCATGACCCTTGAATAACCTTCTTCTGCAATTAAATCGCACAAATGGTTCTCGAATCCAGCCATATCAAGACCCACCATCTCCCCAACTTCCTTTGATTTAGTCACTTCCATGTCAAAATCTTTGGATCTCGCTTGAGAAGACAACCTGGCCTCCCCTCTAGAATGGCACCTAGCCGAATTAGAGATGGCACGAGATAGCGACCCCCATAACGCTGCTTTACTACCTCCCTTCATAAGCCGACCTTGAAATTTAATTGCATCGAGATGACACCGTTTGTCCGTTCGTTTAGTTCTTCTGATGTTAGGTAAGGAAATGTGATCGTAAACCTCCCAATCGCCCTCTCCCTCAACGATGTCATTAGGTCCGGAACATATTCTAACGGATTTGCACATGGAACAAGAGGCACCTGGCCCAATAAATTGGTAGGCCCAAGCGACGGCTGGCCCAGACTGCTGTGGTGAACTTGCTATTAACCCCTGGAGTGTGTAGGTGCAACCCTTTACTGTTACACTGAAAATTTTGTGCCCACTTAAGTCAAGAGTGTTGAGTGAGGATAGCCAACGGATTTCGATTACCACATCTACCTTACCCAATGAAAGCGGGTAGAGGTTAAAAGCTGCAATGACACATCCCGACAAACTTGATTGCAACTTATAACTTCCTGGAAACGGTTGTGTTTTTGGTGTCATATATGCGGGTTTCTGGTGTTTTTTGGGGTGTACAGCAGGTGTAGCGGGGGTAGGTACGGCTGGACTTGGGATTGCTGGAGTTGTAACTGTGGGAGCAGCGATGTTTACACTCTTTCCCGCCCATGTGTTGCTAACCTTGGATTCAAACTCGAGTGCCAAACTCATTGCATCATGAACGGTGCGTGGCTCATGAATCCGGACATCAGCCATGAGTTCGTCTTTCAACCATTCAAAAACACCCCTACTAAGCTAAGCAGTGATCAGGCCAGTTAGAAACCTGTGACGATCTCTTAGCAAACTCCTGCCTATACTCCTGCACCGAACCCGTTTGTTTGATGCTGCACAAAAACTCATCAGGATTCTGTAACTCAGCGGGACCAATTTTTTTTTGTAATTCAGGGCCTGGTGTTTCAGGGCTGCTAAGTCTTCTTTAAGAGATTCAGTAGAGTCGAGTTTAGCCGCAATGGCCGCCAACTGGGTGGTGGTGATAAGGTCTGGAGGATTGCTGCCTCCTTCGCAGGCTTCGTTCCAGGTCTGTAGCATGCTGAACTTCCCGGCAATGGAACCAGTGATAGAATCCAGAAAATCAAACTAAATAATACTGAGATAGTAGGATGATAATCGAATGATTATCATCAAGGTTTGGCCTATTTTTCGAGAATGGGAAATCTCCAATACAAGGTAATACCCTAATTCAAATTGACAAGACATGTACTCATATTAAAACCTAAATGAAAATGGCGACAGTTATCTTTCCTGCAATTCAGCCCCACTACTCCAATTGTGGACTACCCAAAACTCCCAGCAGGAAGTGGGTTCGTATCAGCTATTCACCATGGCTTTTTGTTGAGAGCTTCTAATGAGGAACCGTGAGCTCGGATACCAATTAAGGTAGAGAGAGAAAAATGGAGAGAGTTGTGGCTATTTTCATGATGCCATCTTTATTATTGCTTATTGTGTAAACATGCAAGCTAACACCTAACTGCCCATTCAAAGAGTAGTTGGGATGTTGGGCTGTTAACTAGATTTACGTCACTAATTCCCTAACTATTACAATGTAACATGAAGTGTCAGACTGACATGTGATCAACATACATCATTAGACGACCGACTACGCTAAAGGTAAAAATTATGATTATAATGAAGGCCTTATAAGTGGTCTTGTAGGACTTTAATGGTATTAGGAAATCAGAAGTTAAAAAGAATACATGGAATGGTTTCTGCTCCATTACATGTTTCTGGGCATCTAATTTGATTTTTAAACTTTCTATAGAAATTATGATAGTTGAGAGATGTGGGTCATGATAGTCAAGAGGTGTGTTATTGTTATCTGAAATTTGTAAAATGAAATTTTCTTTAAATAACATGATTTATGAAGTATTAAGTAAGCAATGGAATACCGAATTTTGAATTTTGACCTGTTTGTATCAGTTGTTTGGAAATTTGTATATAGATTGCTGCCAACTTGAACATATTGATTTGAGATGCAGGTCCCAAACCCATCACGAGGGATTCTTGCTAGTAGCCCCTCACGCTTTGCTCCTACATGGAACGGTCAACAACAACATGGTGCTAATCTGCCGAGCGTATCTGTAACAGGAACAAACTATGTTGCCTCGTCACCTTCTCATTCGCCTTCACCTTCACCAGCCGGATCAGGTGGCACTTCAGTCTTCCGGGATGCCATTGTCAGTCCTTGGAACTAGTACCAAACTTATTCATTGTGACTTTGTAAGCTTTGTAAATGTTTAAGTCTACATGCTTCATGCCTAGGATGTGAAAACATTAACTTTGATTTCCCTGTTACATCTTGCTGCTTTGATTTGTCTACAGTAAATGTTGTGGTGGCAGGCCGTTAGTTAATAGGTTGAAATAGTCGTCGAATATAAAATTAACTTTATGTAGAGAACTCGAGAACCACATGAACACTTCTACTTACTGCTTTTACTTTAACCGTAATACATATTGTTTTTACTTTAACTGTAATACATGTGACTAACACCTATGATTAACGTGGTTCGTTGTGTAAAACTGACAAGATATTTTTGCGTGGGTAACTAAATTTCTAAAGATAATTTTATATAGGTTTCTAAGCGAGCTGACTCGAGAGTCTAATTGGGCTTGGTTTGGATTGTTTATTTTAACGAATTGAAAATTTAAGCTTGGGCTTGTCTAGTAAAATTTTTGACCCCTATAAGAAGTTTATACATTTTACACAATTTTATACTTGTATATAGAACTAGAGATCAACCGCGCGTTGTGACGGTTACCTAGATATATTAGAGAAATAGCTACTAAATTAACAGAGAATATTGAACTATATAAGTAAAACGTCACACACATATTACATTAAAACAACGAAGAAACTATGTACGGAGTGAGCTCTTGTGAAACATGTTTATTTGTAGTAACATATGAAGATGGAGGTAAAGTGGATATAGATATACAGACTATTTGTTTTCATTAGAAATAATACGTTTGAAACCTGAGTTGATGTCAGAACGAAACAACAACAGACAGTTATTTATTTAAATAGTATAAAAAATAAAAATAAAAATACAATTTAAACTAATTAGATAGAGAAAACAAAAAAAAACTAATAAAAATATGTGCGATGAGGTTAGCATGAAAGAAGAAACGTAGACAATTATTAAGGAGTTTCCCATTAGAGCTTTGTCTGGAAGAGAAGCTAGGAGATAACTCATGAACAAATCGATGTCAAAGGATGCGGTTGCCGCTAATGGTATCTAACTCTTATACATCACTAATGTCAGGTGAAGACGGGTTGCAAGCATGCTAACCGACGGTGGATTTTGTTAGTCAGATTCAAGAGCAGGTTGATGTAGGAAAGTAAAGGGAGAGTAGCAGTCTAGATTAGAGGTAGTGGGGATATGAATCAAAACATTGCGACAATATTTCGTCTCATAGAAGGCCATGTATCACATATTGATAACACCAAAAAAATAGTTCGACGGTAATCGAACTTGCGCCTATTCAGAACGTATGACTCAAAACCTCGTCTAAGCAACCGCTAGTATAACTATTAATTACAGTGTATGTGTAGCGTTATCATTACTGTTAAAAATGTTTCAGTGTGATGATAACTATTAAAACGTTAAAAAAATCAAATTAAAGGTAAAAGAACTATAAGATTTATGGCATAACTTTAAAAAAAATATTAATGTATACCTCACGTATAAATTTTTTTTAATAGTGCACATGTGCATTATTAAGAAAATATTATACAAAATAAATAAATAAAAAAATAAATTACATTTAAAAAAAAATAAGAGTATATTCTTCACATTAGTTTGTAAAAAAACTGCATTTAAAAAAAAAATTGATGGCAGATTCCAACCTGGGTATGAGTGGCAACCATATAGTGGCGCAACAAACTACACTAAAAAACTTTAAATTTATATTTTGATTAAGAATATATTAATATGGAAATAGAATATAGAGTTAACTTCACTTTTGGTCTCCAAGATTTGCACATTTTAACATTTTTTATCTAATTTTTAAAATTATAACAATTTAAGGCCCGAGGTTTGATTATTTTATCAATTTTGGTCACTTTTTAAATTTTCATCCAAATTAATGGTTGAAATCAGTCAAATATGATATCAATGAGGGGTATTTTTGTTATTTAACCCTTATCCTCTATTATTTATTTGATACAAAACGAAATAAATTATGAAAATACCCCTAATTAATATCCTATTTGACAAATTTCAACATTTAATTTGAATGAAAATTTAAAAAGTGGTCAAAATTGAGAAAATAATCAAACCCTAGGCCCTGAAATGTTATAATTTCAGAAATTGGGTTAAAAGTGTTAAAATTTACAAACCTTGAGGACAAAAAGTGAAGTTTACTATAGAATATAAGGCACTGATAGAGGTGCACAAATAAGTTAAATAACCGTTAATCGGGAAAAAAATTATCTTCAAAAATTATAACCGAGAAAGCTAGTTTTAAGGAAAAAAAATCCGGTTAAATATAACGGTTTTTGGACCGCCTAAAACAATAACCGGTGAAAATGGTTCACATGTTATTTTAACTGCCTAACCGGTTGAAATCGGTAATTAAAATAAAATGTTTGATGCCTGATTTGAAACCGGTTTGGAACTTACGGGTGCGTTTGGTTGTGGAAAACGTTTTTCAGTTTTCCACTTTCAGTTTTTTAGAAAAATTAAATGGGTTTTCCATCTCTATAAAACACATGGAAATTTTTGAAAACGCATTTTAAACCAAAAGATGGGTTTTCCATTTTCCAAAATAGAAATCTGAAAAACGAAAATGGAAAATGGAAAATGGAAAAAAAAGTGTTTTCCAATTTTAGTTTAAAAGTTATAAAACACCGTTTTCTGTTTTCCTATAAAAATTTTCTGGAAAACTACAATTTGAACGTATTTTCAATGTTTCATTAGAAAACAGAAATGGAAAACATGGTGTATTTTCCACAACCAAACGCACCCTAAGGTTTCCACCGGTATGAAAAAAATGGTTAATTTAACTTAGAAACCTTAAACCGGTTAGGAACATAAGGTTTCTACCTGTTTATAATGTACCGGTTAAAAACTGGCTTGGAAGGTTAACCGGGTTTTCTGTGCACCTCTAGGTAAACCGATATAAAAAAAGAAATAGACTCCAAAGACAAATATGAAAACATCTGAACTTAAAATATATAAAAAACACATTTTAATCTATGTAAATAGTATGGAAAAGAAAATATACAATATAAAATAATTAGATATAATAAAAAATGATAAAGAAAAACTAATAAAACTAATTAGATATAACAAAAAAATAATAAAGAAAAACTAATGAAACTTTTCTTGTGAATCGAGGGTGTGAAAGAATAAATGAAAAAAAAAATCGTTTGTTTTGGAAAATATTCGAAGCGCAAATTTCTCAAGCACAATTTGGAGTGATGCATTATGGAATATATTATTGATTCGCTTATGACGTAATGTATTTACATAAACTGCATGTATTCCATCGACCGACTAATTAATTTATTAGGGTTATGATGATCGATAATATATCATGTTGTACTTATTGTTTTGTATTCAAGATTAATTAATTATGCATCCGTGTGAGATGTTAGTTGTAGCAGATTTGATTAGTTGATTAGCTGATTTAATCAACGGTTTATGTAATATGTATAGGACCATGATAATCAATTCAAAGTTCCTGTTCTCAAATTCTAATCACATGCATGCATTTTGCTATCTTAATTTCAGATTCAATATATGCAAAATCAAATGGCGGTTAGCCGGTTATCCTTAACCACCTCTAGATGTATGAGAGATGACTTGTATTTGTGATTGTTTTTTTAACATATTAATTTGTATTTCTAAGTTTTTTTCACTTTGGTAGTTTGGGCATTAGTGAATGGTGATCGAAACCCAAATGGGCCAAGGCCCAACCCGTCACCACAAAAATCTTTGTCAATATATACTACTGGATTAAAATTTCAGTTTTTAATCTCCAATTTTTTAAGAAATGAACAAAAAAAAAATTCTTAGGTTTGGAAAGATTCTCGGGCAATCGTTACAACCTTCATATATATATATAAAATTAATATTGACCTATGTATGAGCTAGCCACAACTTGTTGATTGTAAGGAATAAAATGAAAAAGAAAAAAAAAGAAGTAAAAAAATGTTGTTTGAAAGATTCGAACTTGGGTTATAGGTTAGGGGGGAAAGATTAAACCAATTGGGATATAATAGGTATTGGCAAATACTTCTCACTTTCTATATATATTATAGATTTGGTTTTCAGAAAACAGACAAAAAAGGGCACACTTCCATAAGTAAACTTTGTGATTGTATATATATACAATTTGTAATTCAATTTTTTTCTTCAAAATATCACTTAATTATATTTTAATTTAGGAAAATTGGATTTAAATAATCCCAGGTTTTCTTTATTGGCAACTAATAATCCCACATTTAACATTGGCATATGTTAGTCCCACATTTACACTTGTTTATTTTCAATGTTCCCTTCGTTAAAAAGTTTAACGGAGTTAACGGAAAATTAACGAAAAGTGACGTGGCTGGTGAAGGCCGCCACCGGCGACCACCAAACCGCCGGAAAACGACTAAAACCCCAAAAACACATCCATTTTTTCACTTTAATGTTATGAAACAGAATATTTTTAACATGAAACAAAATATTTTAACTTAATTAATGAGATTAAAGTGAAAGAATGGATGTGTTTCTGTGGTTTTAGTCATTTTCCTGCGGTTTGGAGGTCGTCGGTGGCGGCCTTCACTAGCCACGTCACTTTTCATTAATTTTCCGTTAACTCCGTTAAACTTTTTAATGGAGGGACCATTGAAAATAAACAAGTGTAAATGTGGGACTAACAGATACCAATGTTAAATGTGGGATTATTAGTTGCCAATAAAGAAAACCTAGGATTATTTAAATCCAATTTTCCTTTAATTTAATAGACTTTTTTTATTAGCAAAGCTTTGGGCTTCGCATCCCTCTTAGCAAAGATGTTTTAGGGAGCTTCTTGCTTGCACATTCGATGGGAGCACATAAGATTGAGGGAAGACTACAAGAAGGCCAAGAGGAATGCGAAGACGGCAGTTTCAGAGGCAAAGACTTCTACCTTTAAACAAATGTATGATCGACTTGAGTCTAAGGAAGGGAAAAATTTTATGTAAAGATTGCTAAAGCTAGAGAACGCAGGTGTCATGATCTTGGTGTAGTGAAGTTTATGAAAGGTGATGATGGACAAGTTTTAGTTAAGACGCATGACATCAAGTTGAGATGGCAAAACTACTTCAACTATCTCTTCAACAACGGGATGGTGCACATGGAAGAAGGCGTTGACATGCTTGCACAACAACGACACCAATTTAAGTAACAACTGTTGTGCTATCTCACATGAGGAGGTCAAGACTGCACTTAGGAAGATGGGTAGAGCGAAAGCTGTAGGTCCGGACAACATATCGGTTGAGGTGTGGAAATGTTTGGGGGAGGATGGAGTCCAGTGGCTCACTACCCTGTTTAATATTATCGTTAACACCGGGAAGATGCCAGATCAATGGAGGGCTAATATTGTTGTCCCGCTTTACAAGAACAAAGGAGACGCTCAGTGTTGCGAGAACTACAGGAGAATTAAGTTGCTAAGCCATACCATGAAACTTTGGAAAAGAGTTATCGAGACTAGAATCAGGCGGGAAATCCAGGTCACAGTGAACCAATTTGGTTTCATGCTAGGGTGGTCCACTACGGAGGCGATACACATCCTAAGGCAATTAATGGAAAAGTATCGGGAGAAAAGATGTGATCTGCATATGGTGTTCATTGACCTAGGAAAGGCGTATGATAGCGTTCCACGCCTAAGGCAATTAATGGAAAAGTATCAGGAGAAAAGATGTGATCTGCATATGGTGTTCATTGACCTAGAAAAGGCGTATGATAGCGTTCCACGCCAACTGATTTGGGATTGTTTAGAGAGTAGAGGGGTTCCCAGGAAATACATTGACATAATTAGGGATATGTATGATAACACGATGACTTGCGTCCGTGCGCCTGTTGTGGACCTCCCCCAAGGATCCGCGTTGAGTCTGTTTCTCTTTGCGGTTGTAATGGACGAGGTGTCTAAGTCGGTCCAGGAGGCAGTACCGTGGTGCATGCTTTTCGTCGATGACATTGTGCTATGCGCGGAGAGTAATCAAAGTTTGGACGGAAAGCTGGAGGAGTGGAGAGCCGCTTTGGAATCTAAAGGCCTAAGGATTAGTCGCTCTAAAACAGAGTACCTTCACTGTGACTTTAACAGTGCGGCCGATGTTCAAGGTGTCCCGGTTACTATTGGAGGTCAGGAGGTTCCATCGGTTACCAAGTTTAAGTACCTTGGTTCGTTTGTTCAAAGTGATGGGGGCATTGACAATGATGTCACCCACCGCATCAGGGCGGGTTGGTGCAAATGGCGTGCGGCCTCGTGTGTACTTTGCGACAAAAGGTTCCCTATTAAGCTAAAAGGAAAATTCTATAAGGTTGATGTCTGACCTGCAATGCTTTATGGTTCCGAATGTTGGGCCATCAGGAAGACGCAGATGCGTAAGCTGGAGGTGGTTGAGATGAGGATGTTGAGGTGGATGAGTGGTCACAAACAAATGGACAAAATTAGAAATGAGGTCTTTCGGAGAGGATTTGAGGTGGCGAATATCTCTGAGAAGCTACGGAAGGGAAGATTGAGATGTTTGGACATATGAAGAGGAGGCGGTTGACGAAGCTACTTCGTTCGATTGAAAGCATCACGGTCGAGGGGAAGAGAGCGAGGGGTAGACCAAAATTGTCGTGGGATGAGCATATTAGGCTTGATTTGTTTGATTTGCACCTTTCTGAGGATATGGTCGATGATAGGATACTATAGAGACGTAGGATTAAGGTTAAGGATTAGTAGAGTCTTCTACTTCATTTGTATTTAGTTATCATTTTATTTATTTATATATTTATTTATTTAGTACTATCTATTTACTAACTATTATCATTTTTCTTCTCTCTTCTATGTTCTTCTATATTTATTTATTATTTTATATTTAGTACTATCTATATGCGAACTATTTAATGAATTCCCTCTACGACGACAAAGAATCGATGGAACAGACGATTACGGGTGTGGGAGCATCAACACCCACCGTCGTGATGGACTCTCCGAGAGCAGGAGATACCCAGGTCGGATCCGACCTCTCCACTCCTCCGTCGTGGGCCGCCACCCATTCAGGCCAAAGATCATTCTCGGTCTTCAAAAAATCGCCGTCAACATCTTCTTGCCACGTGGCAAACCTGTTCCAAGAAAACGGCGAGGCACCTTCCCCAAAGTCGGCGCATGACTCCTCCCCCAATCATAACAAAAAGTCTAATGATGACTCATTGCAACCATCGGTATTCTCAAGCCCAGGAACAACAATTGCCGAGGACACCCCTCCAGCCCAAACAACACATATGGCCCAACCCAGGAGAAATACTTCCAACACCTTGGCCCACTCACCTTCACCCATTTTCAACCCTAAGCCTCAGACCCGGCCCAACTCACAATCCCCCTCACCTGCAAAGATTTACTCCACCTACCGGTCCTCATCTTCCTCGAAATCTCCCCCCCCCATCCCCATCGACAATCAACCGCTGAAATCTCCTCCATCCATCATCACCGCCAATAAACCATCGACCTCACCCAAAGACGTAACCTCGGACCCTGCATGTAACCCGATCCCTTTATCCACCCATCCTGACAACTCCTCCTCCTTTCCTGATCTCAATCGTACAATCTGTGTCTCCTCTTCCAACCACTCAAAAATCGGCTTACATGTCTCGTTTGAGAGGTCAAGCTCAGAGAAGATCCTTCGTTCCCCCTCTTCGATTAAGCAACTCTCTTAGACCCCCAGGTCTCTGTTTCAATCAACCTCTTCATCGTCCTAAGCTGCATAGCAGCAATACTATGTATAGCTCCCAATTTAGCTCACAGTCAGTGAACCAAATCCTGGAAATCGAAAAAACAAAAGAAGTTGGTGCTGAGCTTGGATTCCATTTGGAAAACCATCATGGAATGGTCGAGGAGCTGTTCCAGGCCAGGGATGCAAACGGCACCCATGCCTGAAGCTCCAAACACCTGAGCATTCTCCTGTCGCCCCTGATCAGATCCTTTTCCAATGAATTTTCTCTCGGTAAATATGTGTGGAGTCGGTAATCCCGACAAAAGAAAATGGGTCAGTAACCTCAAAAAATCGCACGACATCAGCTTCTCAGCCATTCAAGAAACCCAGATGTGTGATTCCTCAAAGATCATCGCTCAGAGTTTCTGAGATAAATTTCTTTGCGAATCAGAATCGGTAAATGCGGAAGGAAGATCTGGCGGTCTACTTTGTATCTGGGACCCGGGTAAATTCTCCAAATCCATTGTCCTCAAGAATAAAAATTTCCTCCTGATTAAGGAAACCTTAGCCTGCACCCAAAAACCTCTCCTCATTATAAATGTTTACGGACCCCATGACCATTCCTCCAAGGCTGCACTCTGGTCGGTTCTCAGTGATAGACTTGCTGACTTCCCTGATGTCCCCGCGATCCTGCTTGGAGATTTTAATGAGGTTAGAAATTCCGGTGAGCGATTAAATTCAGAATTCAATCAATCAAATGCTGAAATTTTCAACAGTTTCATCACTGATAATGGTCTCATAAAATACAAAATGGGTGGGCACAAATTTACTTTTGGCAGGGGGGCAAAGTATAGTAAAATAGACAGAATGTTAGTTTCTTATTTGTTTATGCGGACATGGCCTCAAGCATCCCTGCTGGCACTGCCAAGGGATTATTTAGACCATTATCCGCTCCTGTTATCTGCTGATACACTTGATTTTGGCCCCCGTCCATTCAGGTTCTTCAGTCACTGGACTGAAATGGCAGGTTATGATGAAGTAGTAAGCAAAGCTTTCAAGGATGGAGACTCTATGACAGGCATGAAGAGTGACAAACAGATCCAGGCTAAGCTCAAAAAAGTTAAACTAGCCTTAAAAGGATGGAGCAAAGAGTTGATGATAAAAAGAAACCAAGAAGAAAAAATGCTAGCTGAGCTGATAGACGGCTGTGATGCTAAGGAAGAAGTAATCGGGATTACAGAAACAGAGAAAAAACTCCGGCTAGACGCATCAAGGAAACTGAAAGAAATAAGGGAGGCAAAGAAAGCAGATTACTTCCAAAAGTCAAAAGCGAAGTGGATTGCAGACGGGGATGAAAACTCAACATATTTTCATGGTTTAATGAGGTGCAGACAAGTGAAAAACAGAATCTCAGGGCTTATGATTGATGGGCAGTGGAAATATCAACCGAAAGATCTTAAAGAGCATGTGTTTAACTTCTTCTCAGAAAAATATGAGGAACCGTATCACTCCAGGCCTTCTTTTACCTCTCCAGACTTCAAGAGACTATCTTCAGATCAAAGCCAAGCACTCGTTGCCCCATTTGATCTTAAAGAACTAAAAGAAGCAGTGTGGGACTGTGGTAATGACAAATCTCCCGGGCCGGATGGGTTCAACTTCAAATTCATTAAAAAGAGCTGGGACCATCTGGGCACAAAGCTTCTGGAATTTTTGAAAGAATTCAACGGGACCGGCAAAATTAGTGAGGGCTGCAACTCGTCGTTCATTACCCTAATCTCCAAAAGAAAAGACCCTCAAAGTCTCTCGCATTATCGTCCTATTTGTCTAGTCGGTTGCATCTACAAGATCCTCTTAAAGGTTTTGGCCAATAGGCTCAAAAAGGTGATCTCTTCGGTGGTAAGTGAATCTCAATCTGCATACTTAGAAAACATATCAATCGTGGACGGTCCACTGATCCTAAATGAATCGGTCGCGTGGCTGAAAAAGTGTAAGAAAAAAGCCATGTTCTTTAAGGTGGATTTCGAGAAAGCGTTTGACACGATTAGTTGGAGTTTTATTGATCTCACTTTAGCGCAAATGGGTTTCCCGGACTTATGGCGGACCTGGGTTCGCGGCTGTCTCTCATCTTCCAAGGTTTCCATTCTCTTAAATGGATCTCCCACAAGCGAATTTTGCATGAAAAGGGGGGTCAAGCAAGGTGACCCGCTCTCCCCTTTCTTATTCATCCTCGGTATGGAAGCAATTCACGTGGCTATGCAAAAAGCTGTTACATTGGGAGCTTTCAAAGGAATCACTCTACCGGCAAACGACCCATCACTTTCTCACCTCATCTACGCCGACGATGTAATTTTTGTGGGGGATTGGTCGGAGGAAAACGTCAACTTTCTCTCAAGATTCCTTAAATGTTTTTTCTTGACCTCCGGATTAAAAGTGAATTTTGACAAATGCAGTCTTTATGGAATTGGCATAGAGGAAAGTGAGATACGCAGATTGGCGATCTTATTGGGTTGCAAAGCGGACAACCTCCCTTTTACTTACTTGGGGCTTCCAGTCGGGGCAAACATGAGGCTAAAAAGAAATTGGAACCCAGTGATAAACAAGCTCAAGGCAAGACTTTCTAAATGGAAAACAAAGATCCTTTCCCCTGCAGGTAAGGTAACACTCATAAAATCAGTATTGGGTAGCCTTCCAATTTACTTCCTATCTATATTCAAAGCTCCGAAGGTGTTCTCAAAGAACTCAAAGCAATTCGTAGGAAATTCTTTTGGGGCTGTACAGACGATGTTCACAAAATTCCCTGGGTCTCGTGGAAGCAAATTCTGGCCCCTAAAGGGTCCGGCGGCCTGGGTGTAGGGAGCCTAAAAGCCGCGAACTTGGCATTGCTATCAAAATAGAATTGGAGGTTCAAGGAAAACAAAAACTCTCTGTGGGCTAGGGTTATTGGAGCTATTCACCACTCAAACAGGAAACATGAAATTATCCCATTGAAGAAATCAATCCCAGGTTTATGGAAACAAATCTCCAGCACTGTTAGTGACCTGTTGGAATGGAACTTCGATTTCTGGTAGGAAACCAAGGCCTCGGTAGGTAACGGGTCGTCTATTCTATTCTGGCATGACCATTGGGCTTTAAATCAGCCCCTGTGCTCTCGTTTCCCTGCACTATATGCGCTGGAGAAAGAAAAATCCTGCACAGTCCAACTCAGGTGGCCGCACTCTTCCCTTCGCCCAACTTGGAATTGGTCCTCCTCCCCTTCCTCGTCGGCTCAGCTGCGTGAACTAGATGAGATCGAGCGTATCACCTCGCAGATTCCCAGATCGGAGGCTCAGGATAAATGGCAGTGGCTGGCAT
The DNA here is from genome assembly GCA_039602395.1 of Deinandra increscens subsp. villosa. Taxonomy (NCBI): domain Eukaryota; kingdom Viridiplantae; phylum Streptophyta; class Magnoliopsida; order Asterales; family Asteraceae; genus Deinandra; species Deinandra increscens. Next base: position 19,624,836 of record JBCNJP010000009.1, read on the forward strand.
GTTCTGATGCTTGCTTCTCCACGGCCTCAATCAGGAAAAAAATCGATTCTGCCATGGGAGAGTATCCATTCAAATACAAGTGGTGTAATTGGGTTCCAAAAAAAGTAGACTTGTTCCTTTGGAAGGCTGCGCAGAATAATATTCCGGTCAAGTTGGAACTGGAAAAAAGAAGAGCTCACGTGATCGATCCCTCGTGCCCATGGTGTTACACTACCCAGGAATCGGTCAGCCACCTTTTCTTAGAATGCCCTTTAGCTGACAAGATTTGGGATCTTTTAGGGAGTTGGGCAAACTTTAAATTTCCTAAAGTTTCTTCCATTGAAGACTTCCTTGTGCAATCCCTGTCTCGTTGTAAATCAAGTGTCAAAAGGAAGTCTCTACAGGTGTTCATAGCAGCCTCAATGTGGGAAATGTGGATTGCCAGAAACGACAAGGTATTTAAGGGACGCAACACTCACCCCGGGAGAATGTTCGAAGAAATCAAGACAAACTCTTTCATGTGGTTAAAGCACAAGGCGAAAATCCCAAACTTAGAGTGGGCCTCATGGCTTAATGGTGTCATTATGTTGTAATTCTGTTTTTCTTGGTTTTGTTTCTTCCCTAGCTTCTCGCTAGTCTTAATAAATTTTGCCGTTTCAAAAAAAAAAATTTGTTTCTTACTTTTTATTTTTATTTATTATTATTATTATTATTATTATTATTATTATTATTATTATTATTATTATTATTATACCTTTTTTCTTTTCGTTGGTTCGGAACCGGGGGTCTCTCTGAAACGGCATAATGACACCATTAAGCTTTTGCTATTGGTAGAACTTTACTGGGTATGATTGTTGTTGTTGTTTTTATTAGGATAGTGTGTGATAATGTGATATAAGCTGTACATTTTTAACGTAGAAAATATGTTATAAATAATAAATTTATGATTTTGAACTATGGTAAGGTTTTGTTAAGAATTTTATTTATTTCAAATGACAAATATATCTTATTTCTACTTCTAAACTACTTCACAAACTAAAATACCCTTATTACATTATTATCTTGGTTTGAACCCATCATCTTCAATCTAAGAGGACAAAGGAGACCAAATGTTTATTTTTTAAGAGAACTATTATTGTTTTTCAATCTTACAATTTTAGAAATAAATAGTAAATTAATTATCTAAATTAGAAAACAAACAAAATGCAAGATTTGTTTCCAAGACTTATTTTACGTAAAAATATTCAATTAAAATCAATTTTTTTATCAAAGCAATAGTAGCATTGCAGTCTATACCCTATAGTCTAGGTTGTTGACAAAAGTAAATATAACATTTATTCTTTTTATTTATTATATTTACTTATTCATCCTTCTTCTTCGCAAAGAGAATCAATGTCGCCATTGTTAACCTGCACTTCATCGATCATCTATCTTCATTGCTTAATATCGAGGCATGCTTAAATGTTGGCTTTAAAACACAGGAATGCAAGAAAAAAGGTCAGGGGCCTAACTAAAATTTTCTTTAAATCGAACTTTTTCTCTTTGTTGACATACTCTCAGCGGGGTCCTTCCCACCCCCCTAAACCATGAATGAATCCGCCCCTAATACCGTTTCACAAGTACTAATTTGATAAACAATCAAAACCTTAAAAGACGTTCAAAACACTCACTTCTTTCACTCTAAATGACAAATTCAACTGTTCAAGTGCTCAAAGTAATGCTTTAGTTGGCGTTAATGGTACTAGTAGCGACGACAGGTGGACCGTGGTGAAGAGTCAGTAGTAAACCGGATGATTTTGATAACTTTGATATTTTGGCTTGGTGGAAAGAATGTGAATCTTGTTCTAGCCGCCATGGCTCGAGATCTTCTAAGTGTCAAAGCTTCTACGTAGCTTCGAAATCGGTCTTGTCTCTTAGTGACAGAGCTTTATCTATTTGGAGGACTAGGCTCACTCCCGAGGCGCTACATGTTTGCGTTTGCTTGAAGGAATGTGAAATCAAAGTGCAATCGACAATACACGAGGAAGAATTACTAATTGCGAATGTTTTCCACTTTCCGATGAGGAATGACAAGCCAACCAACTACAAGCCAAAGACCGAGCTACGTCCTTGGCGACGATGCAATAAACTCGCACTCAACGATTAGTCGATTATACGAGTTTTGACTTAGAATGTTTAGTTGTTTACTATTTTATTTTAAAAACATCAATATTTGTAATCTTTTATCTTGAATCACTTTGTATTTGTAATGTTTTAACTTTTTAAATTAATAAAAAATATGTTTATTAGTCTATATAATGTTTAATTTTTTTTTTAATAGTACTAACCGATTTCTACCATTAACTGGTTAGGTTACTAACCGTAAACGATTATACAAGTTATGCATTTTCCGATCACTAACCGGTTATTGGCGGACCCTAACCGGTTAGAGCCTTAACCGATTTAACAAATAACCGGTTAAGTAAGTAACCGGTTAGTGATTTTAACTGATTTTTACACCTCTACTTCTTTTTTTTTAACCAGCGCTTTCATTCAACAAAAACGGGAAAACCGACGGAGCAAGACGCTCCGGCCGGCCCCAAAAACACAACAACAGATTACATTAAAAACGAAAAGAACACCAATCCTCCCACCCCAATTTCCAACCTTTAGCTCTACAAGAGATCCAAAAAAAACTAAGCGCCTTAATATCCGAGATCATTCCTTGGATTGAGGGCCTCTTCCCATTAAAAACTTTGTCATTTCGAGCTTTCCAAATAACCCAAACACTCGTCCTTCGAATGACGTCGATCAAGTTCTCTCTTTTCTTCAATCCACTTCCTTTAAAATCAACCAAACTTAGATCCGACACATCGAAAAAACAGTACTCCGCAGATTTGGTCCATTGGGCTATCTGCGCCCAAATCCAGGCAGCCCAACAGCAGCTTGTAAACATGTGCATTTCGTCCTCTTCCGCTTCAGCGCATAACGAGCAAACAACCGAGCCAACTTCGATATTTCTTTTAGCCAAACCCTTCTTAGTTGCAATCCTTTTGTTCAAACACCTCCAAAAAAACAAATTGATTCTCGCAGGAACCAACGGGTTCCAAGGAACGCAAAAAACCGAATGAAGAGACTCGCAAACAGAAGCAGACATGAGGGCACGAGTACTTTTAGCCGATAACTCAGCCCCCCTTTCCACCTTCCAAACCCAGCTGCCATCCTCTTCACACATAAAAATATCTAGTCTAACCTCTCGTTTCAAAAAAGCCGTTTCAGTTTTAGCTATGTTGGCCCAAACCCCACTTGACCCCTTCAAAACTGGAACCAGACCTCTCGTTAGACAGCCACCGTGAATGGCATTAATCACCTTCCTCCAAAGCTTTGATTGTTCTGTATTAAACCTCCACAACCACTTAGCCAACAGCCCCAAATTCATGTCTTCCAACGGGGTAATACCCAACCCCCCTTTGTCAATAGGACGACAAAGAGACTCCCTCTTAATCCAATGGATAGCCTTTTTTTCATCAGAACCTCCCCACAAAAAACTGAACCGAATGCTCTCCAACCTTTGCAACACTTTTTTCGGCGCCACATACAACGAAAAAAAGTACAACGGGATACTATCCAAGACCGACCTGACCAAAACCAAACGCCCTGCCATCGATAAAGACCTCTCCTTCCAGGAAGACAGCCTTGCCTTAACAGTGTCAATAACCGGATTCCAATTCGAAACTCTATTCCTATTATTACCCACCAACATCCCAAGATGCTTGGTAGGCAACTCGTCACCTCTACAATGCAGAAGACACGCCATACTAGCCACCTCCTCCTTCGAACAATTAACACCAAAGAGGGAACATTTCCTCAAGTTTACCTTCAACCCCGAGGTAAGGAAAAAACTCCTCAAAAGCCTACTCAGATTGCCAATATTATGACACGACCATTCGCCAATCACAAACGCGTCATCGGCAAAAAGAATTAAAGACACCACCGGCCCACCTTCGTTGATTCTGACCCCTTTAAACAGCCCCACCTCCTGCGCTCTATCTATCATCCATGTAAAGGCTTCCATAACGATAATAAACAAGAATGGAGAGATTGGATCCCCTTGACGGAGACCACGGGAACACTGAAATTCCCAAGTCGGGGATCCATTAAGTAAAACCGAGGCTCTAGACGACTCCAAACAACCTTTGATCCACTTACACCACCTATTCGGAAAGCACATTTGTTGCAAAACAGAAATAAGAAAATCCCACTCGACCGAGTCATAAGCCTTTTCGAAGTCGATTTTAAATAGCATCATTTCGACCTTCTTTCTTTTGCTCCATGAGAACAACTCATTGATAATAAGGGGCCCATCGATAATGTTCCTGTTAGCAACGAAGGCCATTTGGTTGTCCGAAATCACACTCCCGATGACATGTTTAATCCGGTTAGCCAAGACTTTCGAGATGACCTTGGAAATACACCCAACAAGAGAAATAGGTCTATAGTCGTTTAAGACCAAAGGATCCCTTTTTTTTGGAATCAGGTGCACAAAAGACGACCCACACCCCCTTCCAATAGTCCCAGCCTCGTAAAACTTCTTCAGAATGTCAAAGAAATCCTCTTTGAACCAGTCCCAAAACCTCTTAAAAAAACAGAAAGGAAACCCGTCCGGCCCTGGGGTCTTGTCGCCACCACACATCCAAACAGCCTCTTTGATCTCGACCATCGTAAAAGGGGCAACCAAAGCTTCCTGTTCACTGACCGACAACCCTTTAATACCCTCGCAACTCACCGCAGGCCTCGGCCCAGCCCTCCTAGAGAATTGACTTTTAAAAATCTCCAAGCCCCTTTTTTGAGTTTAACCGGATCCTCCACCCACCTATCTTCCAATATAAGACCGTTGATTCTGCCCCTCGCCATCTTTTGGTTAACCACACCATGGAAAAACTTGGTGTTATCATCCCCTTCCAAGCACCATTTGTTGCTGGCCCTAATTCTGAGCTCCTCCGATTCCTCACCTTCCAAGATTTTAAGCCTAGCTTTTTTTTCAGCCCAAGGCAAAACTTCCTCGTCAGAAAGCAAGACAAGCTCCCCCTTCTCATCGAAGAAATTACAATCTTCAACAAGATTCTTTCTTTCTTACCCAGCCACGTCCTTAAAGTTTTTAGACCAAGCCTTAACCGCTAATTTAACCGCTCTAAGTTTCTTCATAAGGATAATGTCCGGATCCCCCACCCAAACCTCCGAGTCGATTGCCCCTCTAACAACCTCCTCGATTCCAGCCCTATTCAGCCACCCCGATCGAAAGCGGAAAGGAGGGGGACCAAAATCAGCCACCGAAGTCTTCAGAAACAGTGGCGAGTGATCAGACGGTGAAGAGCCGTAACCGACGCATTAGGCCACCTATCCTGAAACGAAGAGCAAACGAAAACCCTGTCAATTTTACTAAAGGATTTACCGTTCCCGTGCGAGTAAGTGAAACGCAGGCCACCCATGAGGTACTCCAAGAACCCAGCTCTTTCGACAAAAGCGTTAAAAGCAGCGGCCCCACAAGGGTTGAATTTCGACCGGAGAGGGTCATCTTCCTCCCTGACTTCGTTGAAGTCTCCGGCACAAATCCACATCCCCTCCATACTTCTCTTAATCCCAATAATTTTCTCCCATAGAACCCTCTTTTCCTTCAAATCCTGCAGCGAGTACACATTAATGACATTAATTCTGATGGAGAGCCCCATCAAAACCCCAGACACCACCATGAATCCTTCCCCTTTAACGACTCCCGAAGCAGAAAAAATCGAAGGATTCCACGAGCACGCGAGGCCACCAGACCTACCACTCGCATCCACCCAATCATTGCACGAACCAGCTTTCCCCCACTACTGATTAAACCGAATCGAACTCCCATCGGCCATCTGCGTCTCTTGAATACACAGAAATTGCGCCTTGCACTTAGCCCTAATTTGGGAAATCCACAAACGCTTGTTGGAATCGCCCACCCCACGAATGTTGATAGACAAAAGGTCCATTAATCCCAATCGGCTGACTCCTCATCCTCGATCTGATTCCTAACTAAATCCGGGCAACCGGTCAAGTCAATGTTTACCCCAGACGCAACCTCCACCGTTTTGAGCGCTTCTAGCTCCCTTTCCACCCTTCGTCTTTCATCGGACGCTCTACACCTTAGTTCCTCGATAACCTCGTTGGCTAATTGCAGGTCAAGAAGTTCCTACGCTGATAAGGGACGAGAAACTTCCCTAATTTGAGACCCCAGATTTTCTATGTTATTCGCCAAAGCAGAAATCCGAGATTGATCCTGGACTTGAACCTCCCCCTTACTGGGCCTAGAGTGAAAAGAATTGTTCAAATCAAAAGAAAGTCCAGGCCCACCTCCATTAGAAGCAGGCCCACAACCCGAATTCCTTTCATTGTGACACGCACTCTCGGTCGGCCCAAATGAAGAGCTGGACGAATGGACCCCACTAGCCGCCAACGTTTCCCCCATATTATCTTTTTCCAAAGGCTGCTCCCCTTTTTCCAAAGCCTCCTTCCCTCTTCCCATGCAATCCGCCATGCATGCGTCCCCCAAAGAGTTATGAGACCTTTCAGATTCCACCGCCACCGGAACCTGAACCTGGACCTCTGACCGGACTTTAACCGCCGGCGATTCCTTCCCCCTCTCCGTAATGACATTGACAAAGTCCGGGACCCAGTCTTCCTGGAATTCCAACACCGAACACAGGAACTTCCGGTCTTGCCATTCTATCATCACCGAACCTTCGACCTTTTCCGATCCGTCAACCAAGAGACCCACCACACTCCAATTTAGAACATTATCGGATTCATCAGCGTAAGAATTCTGAACCACCTTCCCGAACAAACCTCCGATCCGATCAAAAACTTTCCCGTCCCACAATTGGGGGGGAACTCCCGAAATTCTTAACCACGCCAATCTTTCCGGCGACATCGACTGGCCCCGCCAAACAGAAAGTTTGGAGAACCACTTACTCCAACCTTCCTCATTCTCCAAAAACTCCGTAGCCTCACCATTGTTACGGAACGACAATAACACCGAAAAACCTCCAAGATACCTCACTTCGAATTGCTGAAACAACTCATTACCCGGAAACTTATCCAAGAACCTTAGACTTTCCAGGCTAACCACTCTTCCAGCTAGAGAACACCCATTCCAATTTTCGAAGGCTTTCGTGATCAGATTACCCAAAGGTAAACGAGCCTGCTTCACTCCTTGCTTACCACCCCCCACTAATTCAGCAAAGGTCACCCCAGGAGTAATTTTAGCCTGACCCACCGCCGGAGCAGCAGGAGAAGACACCGGCCTAACTCCCTGAGGAGGGTTGAAACACACCTTCGAACCATCCCGGTTATATTTTTCAAGGTTGACTTCTAACTTTTCCGACCCCAATTTAATCTTCTTGAGCACTCTTTCTAGCTCCCATCGATCCTTCACGTCTTCGAACTTCACAAAACCAAATCTTTCTCCCTTCTTATTCCTCCTCTTGGCAATGAAACAGTCCGCCACCTTACCAAAGTTACGGCACTCACCACAGAGATTCTCAACAGAACACCCATCAGGGATTTTGGCATAGTAGTAAGCGACTCTATCCTTCTTCACACCCCAGCCTCTAACAGAACTATTCACCTTCTGATTCTTGCGACAAACCGTAGTCCATTCCCCACCATCTCTAGCATTCCTACCTTCATTCCGAGCCATCACAGCAAACAAGCCAACTACTGGGATAGAAACGGCTGCTAACGACACTCGTACCTCCCAATATCTCAGCCGGATTGATCGAAGAATCAATCCAACGATTAAGGGGAAAATTACAGGGTCGCTAGGTGCTTTTCGCCTCCCAATTCTTTACACCTCTACTTCTACCCCTGTATAAATTTGGGTTTTAATTTAAAGGTTCAAGTCACGAGCTGATCCGAACCAGGCTAGGGCTTAGCATGTTTAAACATGCTCGGGCTTAGCATGTTTAAACAACACGGTTTTCAATGAGTTTATTTTATATGTTATAAGATTTTATAAAAAATGTCTTTTTGCCAACACTGTAATGACAGTGACGTTTCCTCAACAACAGTTAAATTAGGAGTAAATTGTGATATATCTGACTGACTTGCTTGCAAAAGCAGTTTCCGTGGATACAATCTGCATTCGGTAAAATACAATCATATCCTTCCATTTTTATAATAATCCAAGTGTTTTCAAATCTCTTTTTAACGATGAATTGAAGTTTATGTTTGGTAATAACTAAAGTTAATTGTTTCTGCATTGCAGCAAAAATATTACGGGTAAAAAAAAATATAATCTGAATATAACATTAGAAAATAGCATAGATGCTAAATAAATTAAAAAAAATCACTAATTTTGGCAACCACGAGAGGTGTTGAGCTATGATTTATTTTTTTTAGATAGAAGCCAATTGTATTTAACATCAAATAATAACTGACGAATAAAAAATCGACTGGTTTTGACAGCAAAAATATTCGAACCTAGGTTATTATGAGTTTTCTACTAAAAGGGTGTAGTTTTAAAACTTATTTACCAAATAATTGTAGTTGAAAACTTATTTACAAAAATGGGTATTTTTGTTTTATTTTATTAGTTTCTCTCTTCTAATATCATTGGATAACTTTAATTTTTAAAAAGATTTAAAAACATACATAAACACTAAAAAAAGCCATGAATAAAAAATGATAAAAAAACCCGAAAAATAAAAACTTTTATAATATATTATGACTTAATAATTGTTTTTTCATAATATTTGAAATATTTTCTTTTAACTTTTATATAAAAAGCATTTATAAAATATACATTTCATATATTGGCTTTATTTACATGTTTAAACACTAGTTTGCGTTTAAAAAAATCTTTTAAAATAAAAAATAATAAAAATATAGAAATCGTACTTTATCTCTTTGTAACCCATCCATTCTTAGAACTTGTTTACTACACATAAAATAATTTACGAATAATTTGATATATTTATATTTAAAATTTTATTTACAACCTTAAAACCTATTTTATTATGTCAACCAGATTAAATAATAACGAGTTACACCGGTCATGTTTGAATCACATAATTTAACTATGTTCATGTAAAACTATTTTTAATATAAAAAGTATAAACATTTGTAAATTTTTAAAAAAACCGTTTATAAATATGTTTCAATTGCTTAACTGAGTTCAAGTAAAATTATTTCAATTGTTTATAAACCAGATTAGTTTAACTGTGTTCATGTCAACAGGAAGTTTTGGTTAACAAGTTGCAGACCCACCCGCGCGTTGCGGCGGGTCTGTATTGACAGTGTCGTTCAGTTTTATTTGATCTTGTGACTCGCCCGCTCTTTGCGGCAGACCACCAACTTACCCGTTAGTTTAAGTAAAAAACGTTTTAATTTGATAAAAGTATAAAACTATAAAAAAAGTATTGACCAAAGTCGAAAACTATAAAAAAGTATTGACTAAAGTCGAAAACTCTAAAAGTATACTAAAAACGAAAGTATAAAAGTTAAGGGGTATAAAACATAAAAGTCTAAAAGTTTTGTGGTAAAAGTATAAAACTATAAAAAGTATACCAAAAAAACGAAAGTAGAAAATTTTAAGGGAATAAAACGTCAAAGTCTAAAGTAGTGTCGTCGAAGTATAAATGTCAAAGTCTTAAACTCATGTGGCCAATGTATGAAAAAACAAAAAAACACTATTCCTTTTGAATTTGCAATGTTATAGAAGACCATAAAACTTAAAACAAAAAAAAAACTTTAAAAGTTAGGGGATAGAAAACGTAAAAGTATGAAACATATATGGCTAAACTATGAAAACCTAAAGTTTACTATTTTAAAAAATGAAAAACAAAGTATAAAAGGTTAAGGGTATAAAATGTCAAAGACTTAAACTCATGTGGCCAATGTATGAAAAAACAAAAAAAAAACACAAAAAAAAAAGAAAATTAAGTTAGAAGGTAGAAAAAGTAAAAGTATGAAAAATATGTGGCTAAACTATGACAACCTAAAGTTATTATTCCATTAAAATAAAGTGTAAAACTTTAAAGGTAGAAAATGTCAAATTGCTAAACTTACATGGCCAAATTATAAAAAACCAAAAAGTAACTATTTCTTCTAATTTTTATTGTAATATATATATAATTAGGAAAAAAAAAACTTTTATAATTTTTTTTTTCGAATTCAATTTTTTTATTCGGTGTTATGTGTGTTTAATTTCTTAAAAGTAATTTTTATGTGTATTTTTAATTCAATAACTATTAGTAAATAAAAAAAATTAAAGTTATCTAATGATAAATTTTAAAATAACACCCTTTTGGAAATAAACTCGGTTATTCTTGATATAAAAAAATGGGTAATTGCATATATCCCTCTACAAAATTTTTTAATTGCATATTTACCTGGTTTATAATTTTAATGCATATATCCCCTTCTTTTTTTAAAATATTGCAAATTTACCCATTTTTATTTATTATTAAAAAAAAGTTATAAATTGACTAAATTACCCTTTATTTATCAATCTGGTCGTAAAATATTACAAAAATAGAGTAAAACATATTTATCTTCTTATTCTATAAATATAAAAAAACAAAAAGTTCAGCTACTACACCCTTCCCCATCGTCTTCTTTCACGAAAATAGATCCATTTTCAATTTCAAGAAACCCATCTCCATCATAAGGTATGAATATATTTAAAAAAAAATCAAAATTCTAGGACAGAAAGAAAGTTTCCTTCATTTTTGAAATTAGATTTGCATCCCCATTTGCAGATTCCAAATCTTGTGTAAGTTCAACATTCTGTTTGTACCGATTTATTTTTTGATTTAGTGAAAATCGGAAAAGTGGTTGCACGATTTGGGTTTCTTCTTGGTGAAGCGTCGATTAGGGTTCTTCCATGGTGATGGTCGCGAATAAGAATCTGGCGACTAGGGCTTTTTCAGGTTTGGAATTGGAAGGTTGGATTAGGTTCATGGCCAGCGTGGTGGTGGATGGTCTGATGTTGGTGGTTGGCACCCTTGGACCTTGGTGTCGTGATTATGTATTGCATCTGGAACTTGAAGATTAAAAGTATGAATTTTTAATCTAAAATATATTTAAGAGAGATTTTATTGAAGGGTAAATTCATTAAAAACGAGTATATATGCAATTAATTTTATGGATTGGATAAATATGCAATTAAGATTTAAAATAGAAAGATATATGTAATTTTTCTTAAAAGGGGGAAGAAAACACTTTAACCATTTATGTTAGGCCATGATTTGTTTTTACTCTAACCATTTATGTTAGGTCATGATTTGTTTTTAGGGAAAAGATCTACAAAAAACCAATAATTATTTAGATAACCAAAAAACCAACCATTTTTTTTATAAGTTCTTCTTATATTAATAATTTCTAAAAAGAATTTCACCAAAAAGTTTATAATTTTATTAGCTTTATTTATGAAAAAAAAAATAAAAAGTTTAGTGATTTTTATTAGTGCATCATGCAATAGTACTAATAGTATTGCATAATGCATCATCCTCGTCTTCACCCTAATCGACCCTGTTAACCCTTGGATTATCGGATTTGGAATAGGGTTTAGGCCTCTGGGACCTAGGATGCGCTGGTTCTGATTTCCCGTTAGAGGAACCATATCATGGGGCAACATCCACTGTTTCCTGTACTTTCCTGTCATCTTCAAGCCTAATGAATCGTAGGGCCCTATGCCTTACTTCATCAAGTCTGTGATAGGGGTTCATTACAAGATCTTCATAGAAGGGCGAATCCTTCTTGAGGCCCATCTTAAATGCGTGGACGCGGTAGCCATGTCCATGATGGGGATATCCAAGGTCTCTCTGCCAAACATGTTTACATAATCCCTAAGAGATTCGTTAGCATTCTAGGTAACCCTGTAAAGATCACTCGTCAGTTTTATAAAATTGCGACTACAAGAGAAATGGTTATTGAATAAATTAATTATATGAGAAAAAGATGTGATAGAAAAGGGTGGAACACTCACCAAACATTTCAAGGCTGATCATGTAAGTGTTGACCCGAAACCTTTACATAGGCATGCATCCTTGATTTCAGGGGGCATGTAGATCACCTCCATCTTCTCCATATACTGAGCCACGTGTTCCTCCGGATCAGTTGTGTCATCGTATATTTTCATACTGGGAGTCTGGAACCTCTTTGGTATTTCCACGTCACATACTGGGGAACCGAACCTTGAAAGTCGGTGACTCGATGGTGCTACTTCAGGGATAGATTGGACCACTCTCGGAACACTCAAGATCATCTCTTTCAATTTTTTGAGCTCCCTGGCCACTGTTGGGCTAAGACATGCGTCCTGCACATATTCATTAGTATGAGCATTAAGATTATGAGTCCCTAGGATGTTAGCAGCATCCTGGATGGTGGTGCCCCCAGGATTCGCAGCAGATTCCCTGAATGTAGACATCCTGGGTCTGTCAGCCAAGGTAGTGTAAGCAATAGCAAATGCAGGCCTTGGATCTATGATTTGAAAGTTATCCGCTAGACTAGATCCATTCTTAGGACTGTTGTATTGTAGCCTTCTGGCCTAGACAGGAGACACGGGTGTATAATCCACCCTGTTCATTTCCGACCTCAACCTAGCTACCTCTCCAAACATATCCTAGTTCACTTTCTGCTGTTGCTCCATGTACTGTTGTACCTTTGTGAACATGGTAAGGAGCTCATCATTAGAGACCAATATTGGGATCTCTCTGCCACGTCCTGATCCTGTGGCACCCTGATTGGTAGCCCTGCTAGTGTTGCGGTTCACAGTAGTGGTTGTTGATGTGGTAACCCGTGGCGGTGGAGGAGGAAGGATAGTGCTGGTTGTGGTAGAAGTGCTCGCAGGGGTAGTCGCATTTGATGTACTTGGTTGTGTTGCCATCTTTTGATAGATTTTTGTAAAAGTCAAGTTAAAAATAAATCTAACAAGAGTTTGGAAAAATATTGACACCAATTTCCCCACGGTGGGCGTCAAATTGTTTTGGCTAAAAATTATCAAGCTAAATTTAGTAACCAAATTCGTTTATGAGGTAAAGTGACCTAGATATTCAGATTACGAAATTAAATTTACTTGTCAAAATTCAAGATGTGAATAGGCTAAATGGAAACACAAATAGTAACTTCCCTGGATGCAACTAAGAACACCGAGATTTATAAGGGGGAAAAGCCCTTAACCCTTGGATGTCTCCAAAGGCCGCCGGCATAAAGAACCCCTTGGCAACGATAACACACGTTGCCCATTTATTCCCATGTAAAATAATTCAAGTACAAGTGTTTGCGGCTTGCTTGCTAAGTGGTAGTGTGAGTACAAGTGCTCGAGAGTGAGTAAAATGAAACCTATGTCGCGTTTAAATACATAGATGTGCCTAACTAATATTCCGAGATTCCAGGGATCTCCTTCCAATGACTTATGGCCGTTATTTGACCAAGTTTGGTGGCGGGTCTCTTTTTTCACACGTGCTCCTGACTTTGACTGGGTCTACATGACCGTTATCTTCCTTCTCGTTCCTGGCTTAATCACATAGAGTCAAAGACAAAGATTAGTCATGCTGCCCTAGCATGCAGGGTATCTGTGCATGCCGGGATTAAGTAGATAGATAAATTCATAGTACATTATATCCTGAGATAGTAATTAAATAAAATATAAGTAGAAATCTTGGGTTAGGTTGCTGAAAGCGCAATCCGTGTATGCTTGACATCTAGGGGTCCTAAATTGTCGGAGGTTATTAGTAAAAAATCAGGTTCAGAATTTAGGGTATAACAGTATATATATATAGGGTTAGGATCCTGTGAAAACACATCTTTTTGTGAAAAATGCGAAAACACATATTAAAACTCACGTAACTTTTTCATACGTTAACGATTTTTCATAAAATTTACGCCAAAAGTCTTAGAATTACGTTATCTTTAAATCTGGAGCAAAATATTAAAAAAAAAAACTGAACGTTTTTTTTTTCCCGTGTGATGCACATGTGCATCATATAATTAAAAAAAGTTATAAAATGCTATTTTTTTCTTTAAATCTAAAGATAACACAACTATAAGATTTAGGGTGCAATTTCTTTTTAAACTATTAATGTATATCACATGTACGAGCGTTTTTTTTTTTGTATGATGCACATGTGCATCATTCAATAAAAGCGCAAAAAGATGATGAAAATATATGACATATGGTGCGACTAAGAAAAAAAATATTAACTCATACTAAAAGTATGAGTTTTTTTTTGTGATGCACATGTGCACCACACAAAAAAATATTTAAAAAAATAAAAAAGCGTTAAGTTCTTTAAAACTTTTATAGGATTAAAGATAATATAATTTTAAGACTTTTGGTGCAAATTTTTTTAAAAAATATTAACGTATGAAAAAGTTATGTAGGTTTTAAGATTTGTTTACGCAGTTCTCACAAAAAAATGGTGTTTTCACAGGATCCTTCCCCTATATATATATATAGGGTAAGGATCCTGCGAAACTCTTTTTATTGCGAAAACCTAAAAACTAACACTAAAACCTTCATAACTTTTACATACGCTAATATTTTTCTATGAAACTTGCACCAAAAATCTTAAAACTCTATTGTCTTTGATTCTGGAAAAGAAATTGATATTTCGAAAAAAAAAGATTAGTGCACATGTGTATTATTAGTGCACATGTGCACCATTTTCATTTGTAGTACACAAATGAGAATTGTCATGCGAAAACATATTGTTTAGGTTAAAAACATTTAAAAAAACTAAAATATTCATGGAACTAATGATAATTCTACATATGCACTATAACTATTAGTTATAGTGCACATGTGTAGCATAAAATTTAAAAAAATTTAAAACGTTAAATATATTTTCAGAGTTAAAGATAACACAATTATAAGATTTATGGTACAATTTCTCTTTTAAAATATTAATGTATATGACACGTATAAAGTGCTTTTTTATTAGTGGACATGTGCACTAATAAAAAACCACGAAAAACTAACAAAATTATAACGTATTGCGATTTTTCTAAAAAAAACATTAACGCATACTATATGTATGAGTTTTATTATTAGTGCACATGTGCACTAATAAAAAAACGACGAGACGTTAAAGTTTTTTTTAAATTTTTCCAGAATTAAAGAACTCATAATTCTAAGGTTTTTGGTGCAAATTTTTTTAAAAAATATGATCGTATGAAAAAGTTATGAAGGTTTTAGTATTAGTTTTTAGGTTTTCGCAAAAAAATGTGGTTTTTACATGATCCTTCCCCTATATATAGGGTAAGGATCATGTGAAAACAACTTTTATTGCGAAAACACGAAAACAAATATTAAAACCTTTATAACTTTTTCATAGGTTAATATTTTTTAAAAAAATTTGCACCAAAATCCTTAAAATTATGTTAACTTTATTTCTGGAAAAAAAATTTTAAAAAATCAAAATTTTTTTAAAAATTATTATTGCACAGGTGCAATAATTTTTTTTATTATTATTATTGCACATATGCAATAATATTAAAACCTTTATAACTTTTTCATATGTTAAAACTTTTTATAAAAAATTGCACTATAAATCTTATAATTCTTTTATCTTTAATTCTGGAGAAAATTAAAAAAAATTCTACGTTTTTAAAATAAAAATTATTATTGCACATGTGCAATAAAAAATTATTATTGCACATGTGCAATAATATTAAAACCTCTATAATTTTTTCATACGTTAATATTTTTGAAAAAAAATTATACCATAGATCTTATCATTCTGTTATCTTTAATTGTTGAAAAAATTTAAAAAAAATTAATGTTTTTTTGTTAATATTGCATATGTGTAATATAATTAATACGTATTATTGCACATGTGCAATAATAAAAAAAATCACGAAATTTTATATGTTTAATTTTTTTTCCCAGAATTAAAGGTGACATAATTTTAAGACTTTTGGTGCAAATTTTTTAAAAAATTATTAACGTATGAGGAAGTTATAGAGGTTTTAATATTTGTTTTCGTGTTTTCGCAATAACATCTTGTTTTTATTTGATCCTTCCCCTAAATACATACATATATATATATATATATATATATATGTGTGTGTGTGTGTGTGTGTGTGTGTGTGTGTGTGTGTGAAAGTTCAAATACAAAGGCTTTTTCCGTGCGAAGCGTGCGAAGGAAGGGGAGGCCGACGCGTGGTGTTTTCTTTCTGGACGCGTAGGGGCATTTTTGTTAATTTAAAGTTTTTAATTAAAATATACGGAGATTACGTCACAGCGTTTCTTCATGCGGTTGCGTGATTTGTTGTAAGGTGTTTTATACCGAGTTTCTTCATGTGTCAAAATAAAAACAACATGCGTGATTATAGAGAGTCAATTAATTAATTTTTTTAACTTATGTTCATGTTTTATTTTCTTTTGTAAGAGTTTTTCTGCTTACGTTTTTATTTAATAATTTGAAAAAGCGTGAGCATCGGATCGTCTACTCAATCTAGCTATTTGGACATCGAAATGTAATTAACCGATTGTTTTATTGATCACAAATGAACAATTACAATCAGAGAACACTTAGAAATGACACAGAGAAAACAGTCTCAGAAAGACACACTTAAGAGAAATCTCACACGCTCAGAACCCCTCAATTACAAGAACAAACTTTGTATTTATAGTAGCTGGCCGATCTCTATCCGAACCTCAGGTTCGGCCAGTCCGAACTCCTGGTTCGGACCAGGTTCGGCCAGTAAGACTTTGGCTTGAACTTGAATATTGCTTGATACTTCACACGACGCACATATTAGGTATCAACAAACTCCCCCTCGTCGTGTGCGGTATCTCTTCAACATCATCAACTGTGTATCTTCAATCAAGTTCCCCCTCAAGTATAGAATTTGTTCGTCCGATGAAATGAATCTTCGAACAAACTCCTTCTCAACTCGATCGTAGCTTGATCTTGAATACTTGATGACATCTAGTGTATCTCTGGTCTTTTATCAACAACTTCAGAATACTTGAAATGATGAAGTCTTGCATTTTAGCAACCTGCTCAAACATTTAAATAATCTTGGCGCAAAACGTCTCTTAGAGACTCCAAGATTTGATTTTTAAATTTGAATTTGTATCACGTGTTGACTTGATCGAAAATAACGCAGAAATAAAATCTTTTTGACTTTTAGAAAGTTTATATCAAAACAAACCTAAAATCTTTTTGAGTTTTCAAAGTTTATGCTAAAACACACCGAAAATCTTTTTGTTCTAGTTTCTGAAATGAAATGAAATCACAATACAAAATCAAACACTATTTTTGGTATGAGAAAGATCACTATATGGGATCATATTGATCATAACGCACTGAACTACACTTCAATTTCAACTAATTGAAGCTCACAAGTCATGCTGATTGCCGGTATAATTTGTCCATCTTAAACTCAGACAGAATCATACTCATAACATCTGGATATGTTAAGATATTGATTAGATTTGCATTGACCAATATATCCCACACTATCAGACATATTCAGACATTTTCTGTTTTTCTTTCTTTTTCCTTTTGTGTGATAGCACTTGTGATTAATCACAACGCATAATGTTTTTCATGATATAGTCAACTGTGTTCCATGCAAAAAGAAATAAGAACGTTAAATCGTCTACCTTAAGGTCGATCTTTCGATACGCAGATAAGGCCTCGGATTTAACAAAATAAGAAAAATAAACAAGTTGAAGTTGTATAACTCAACAACAATCCGGTCGGTACTCCCGTACACGCAAAGAAAGTCCGATGAGTTATACGAAACACCAAAGAAAATAAAGCAGAACGTCAAACGAACAACAATCAGGTCGATCTTTCGATACGCAGAGAAAGTCCGATCGTTTGACAAAATAAAGAAAATCAAACAAGTTTAAGTCTTTGCAAAATGAACGTATGTATACACAGTGACTTCTTATTTTGAATTTCACATTTATTTTTCTTTTTGTGTCATGAAATATGCATCAAGATGTTATCCACATGGTCAAGCATTAGTATTTAGTGAATATCACATCAGAATACTTTCTGATTTGTCGAGCCTACCAAGCACATCAAGCAATGATCTTATGGCCCTTTCATCTACTCTATCCATGAGTCAGATACGTAAGCCAATGTACCATCATTTCTCAATGATCAATTTCTCAAAATTTATATTGTGCATGTATTCACCTTCCTTCCTTATATATTTTGCATGTATTCACCTTCCTTATATATTTGGCATGCAATCACCTTCTCCCCATAACATGCTTTTTCTCAATTACTCCCCCTTACTTACAATTCTTCCCCTTAAAATGAAAACTCTATTTTTAGATTTTCATTTTACACAAAATCAAAACTCTATTTTTGGCGTTTTAAAAAAAAAAAACTAGTAAGCAAAGAAAAATTGATCAATCAACACGGATAATTTTGCAGTTTAGAATTTCAGAAAATTTGCAAGGTAGAAAAATTTATCATGAAATTTAAATTAAGCAGAATACTGCTCCATCAACAACTTTGTAATCGTCAATAGGTCTTCTAGAAGTACCTGCACACTGGTCAAACTGATTAGTTCATAAATGACCCGAAGCGGATTGCTTCTAGTCGACCAGTGTCCTGGTTTTGTTTAGAAACCACCTTAGGTTTCCATTGTTGTGATTTTGGTAATTCTGTTTTTGATAGAGTTATCACAGGTGACTATGACGATGAACCTACATTTTGAACCTTTAAAAACAGAGGAACAAAACGTTTTTGTTTTAGAAAGAATGTAGGTTTAACTTCATCAAAAACTCTGCCTCGTTCATCGAAGAACTTTGTTGGGGCAGGTTTACCAAAAACTGGTTTCTTGTGAAACCTTTGGGGTGAATCAGCAGGCACTGGATAATCTTTTGCCATATGCCATGTTCGGCGGCAAATATAATAGATTCGCTTTGTTTTGTCCCACCTTTGATATACCTGCGAAGAGTTACACACATGAATATCTCGAACATGATCAGAGAAAGAATCATATACTTGTCGGTGATGATCATGAACCCATTTGGAAGTTGGGCTTCGAGATTGAGAACCATCAGAAGAAACTTTGTCTTTCACAAATACTTCAGAAATATTCCGAGCATCAACACAATGAAGAGGAAATTCTTTATCAGAGAAAAGCTGATCAGAACCTTTGAGCTTGTAGAATCGCTCAATGAAGAGGAAATTCTTTATCAGAGAAAAGCTGATCAGAACCTTTGAGCTTGTAGAATCGCTCAGGTTGAACCTTATCTGCTTTGAAAACCTCCTTCTTCATTTGCTTAATTTTAAGCTTCTGCAAGTTTTGTGGTGTAGATGCTGGAATCTCCTCAGCTTTACCTTTCATTCCAGCAAAACCTAAACCAAATTTCTTTCCAGAAACCTTTTCCACTGATGTAAAATGCCCATTCTTTACTAAGCGAGAAAATTCAGCTCTCACTTCAGTCACATTCTTCTGTTCATAAAAGATCTTCTCATCAAATTCAGGTTGAGACCTAATCTTGTCACTTGAAATAGCTGATTTCTCATTATCAGCAGAAGATGAACCAGATACAAACTTTGGAGCAGAAAGAATTTCAGATTTCTTGCCTTTCTTCTTCTTATTCTTCTTGTTTTTCTTCTTCTCAACAACCGTTTCTTCTTCAGAAGTAGATGATGAAACCTTTGAATAATCAAATTCTTCAATCTGTTCCGTTACTTCTTTGAAAGCTTCTTTGATTTGAGCAGGGAGTGATGCTGTTTTATCAAACATTTTCTCAAAATTTGCATCATTAGCTAAGAAGCTTGTGAACACTTGAGAATTTGAAACATTGTTGAGCAATCTATTAGCATCAATGACTTGAATCTTGAGATCAGAAATTTGCTTTTGAGCTTCAGCTAACTCCTTCTCAGTAGCAATCAATCTTTTGGCAATTTTGTGTGTTTCAAACTTTTGCATACGAAGATTTTCCATGCCCTCAAAATATTCTTTCTTCAATTTCTCCTCATTTAGCTTTTGTAGAAACCGGGGTCGGTGAGCCAAGCCAAACCCCGATGGCACAGCGGAAGCGGATCGATGACTTTGTGAGCTTCGTCTTTTTAGAACAAATATAGACACCCGGAAGAACATTACGGACCGGATCTTCTACTTGGGTGTTTGAGATGTGATGATGATGATGAGGATAATATAGAAGTAGTGATAAACGAGATAATGTAGAGATAATCATTGATGAAGTTGAACGATTACAAGTTTACCTACACCACTC
Source organism: Deinandra increscens subsp. villosa (assembly GCA_039602395.1). Classification (NCBI taxonomy): domain Eukaryota; kingdom Viridiplantae; phylum Streptophyta; class Magnoliopsida; order Asterales; family Asteraceae; genus Deinandra; species Deinandra increscens. The sequence goes on from JBCNJP010000009.1 coordinate 19,645,045, forward strand.
ATGCTAGGTTCATGAACAAGTGTTCATGAACCCACACAACTTCAAAGAAACATGACTAAGCTCTCTCACTCATACACTCATGCATCCTTAGTCTTTCACATGAGAAAGACTATATATACTAACCTAACAATGGCAAACTAGTAAATAACCAACAACTAGTCTAGTGACAAAATAAATAATGTTACAATGAATAATAAAGTCACTAATGCCATGTCTTCGGTTAATGAGAGTCTCGAGTCATGAACTTCACCGTGTTGTGCGAACGGTTAAACGGTAAGTGGTACGTTGAGTTTCATCTAACCAAATCTCGAACTCGTCGACCTCGGAAATTCCCAACAATCTCCCCCTATTTGGTAGATGAACAAACGGATAAATAACTCAACTCTTGTGACAATCGGTTCCCTTGTATTCTTGCAACTTGACTTCGAGAAAATCTTCATACGGTTTCAAATCTTTCATTTTTCTTCTCCCCTTTGTGAAGCTCCCCCTATGATAAAGAGTTTTGATTCTTCCGGCCTTTTCCGCAAGGCACTAAAGTGCATAGGGTGTTTACCAAAGTTAACACGACACACTACGTTTAAGGATGTCAACATCATCCTAAGTGTGGTTAAAGGTAAACAAGATAAAGGATCAAAGAAAAATTAGAGAATTAATCCCATAATTCAACCATCTTGAAAATACTTGCCAAGAATACCAAACCGATGCATCACCCAAAGATAGTACCACTTCAAATCAATTACCTCAACAAGTCACAAGCTCTAACTTTGCCTTAGTTTTTACCATATCAACGATGGCTCAAGGACTCTTAAAAAATTAGAACTTAATCCAACATTAGCAAACAAATTTCTTCAATGTAGATAAACTTCCAAACATGCACATTTTCTTCAATTTTTAAACTGACTTCTAAACACGTCTGCTTATAATGAAGCAAGTATCAAAAAGAAAATTAGTTTGATTTCTACAAGTGTACCTTGGTTGTACACCAATTTGTTGCAATGGATTTAACGGCTTACACTCCGTTAGACTCGTAGTAATTTTCTGCAATAAAACAGTGGTTCTTGTTAATTTTCTGCTCTAGCCCAATTCTGTCTTGAATTCTGATCTGGCCCAAGCTGATTTCAATTAAATGCAGGCCCAACTGATTATATTCGCAGCCCAGTAGACAAATAATTGAGAGGCATGCCCAAATCAGTTATATTAGGGTGAACCAGCCCTATTTCTTTGAAGGAAACAAACCCTAAAGATGTAGAGCACTGCCAGACAATGAACATGTACCATCCGGCGACCTGAAGCTCGTTTTTCCGGCAACCTGTTCTGAGCGGAGACCAATTCCGGTGGTCTGAAGAGCAGATTCCGACGAGCAGATCCAGTTCCGACGTTCCCTCGGAACTTTTAGGTTCCTCCGGAACTTTTTCGTCTTTCCCTAAAGAGCAACAGGTTACTCCGGAGCTTTTCCAGTTCCCTCGGAACTGAGTTCTAGTTCCCTCGGAACTCTTTGAGTTCCTCCGGAACTAACAGGTTACTCCGGAACTTTCTCATTACTCCGGAACTACTTCGTTTCCTGCGGAAGAGACAGGTTACTCCGGAACTTTTGGTTCCTCCGGAAGTTCAAATTGCAACAGTCTAGTTCCTACAGAGGTTTTGAGTTCCTCCGGAACTTCCGGCAGGTCGGATCTTGGTTGAGTTCTTCCGGTTAAGATTGTACCGGAGCTGGAGTCGGACCCATGAGTTTTCTCGGAATGAGCTTCAGTTGATGCTCGCATGGCTTCTCACGGAAGCTCTTCTTCCGATAAACCATGTTCAATCGTACGTGCGACGGGGAGAGATATGGTTCTTTTGGTAGTTCGATGAAAGAGAAGTAGGTGCACTGTATATGATGGAGACAAGAGGCTGAAACATGCAGAAAAAGCTAGGCTATTTACTTTTCTGTTTCTTTCCTTTAGGTCACGAAAAAACTCAGAAAGTCAGCCTGCCATCTTTGTCACCACGTGAAACCCTACCATCAACCTGTCACCATCATCTCTTTCACACGTAAAACACATTAACGCATGGAAACCCTAATATCACCAACTCGTCATCTTCTAGAACCATACAACCCATATGTATACCCAGATATGATCAACTTTTATCATCCCAAAACCCTCGACACTGACCCAGTTAGCCATTACCATCAATACATGGCTAAACCCTATAAAGCATCATCAATATCTAACGTCATCCAACATTGAAAGCTTATAAGGGGTCTTTGTCATTTCGACACTCGTCGACCATCGACTTTCTTTACCCATAACGACAAAACACAGAAAGAGATGAGCTGCAGTTCTCATATCAATATTTTTCTGTGATCGTTCATCTCTACAAACAACAACAATCAACATATAGATTGTATAGATGGTACAGATTTGTTGCAAAGAGAGAGAAAGAAGTAGGTTAGGTAACATTTGACTTGGAAGAGAGAGAAAGTAGAGGTAGTATGGGACAAAACGTGTTTGGTTGAATGAAAGGTGAGAAAAGGTGGGTTAATTTAGTTGTCAGAAAGAGAAAGGTAAGGAGAAAGATTTCTTTAAATCTTTTCTCTGGACAACAAACCTTGGGACTCATAAATTGAAATAATTTAATCAAACAAACCTTTTTTGACTAAAAATTTCTCCATCTGTAGCAACATCTGTGAAATTTTGGGATGAGTTTGAGTCCATCCAACTCAACATGAACTCACCTTTGTGTTGAAGATTCAAACACAAAACCCCAAAATAAATTTTCAAGAACATAGCAGAAAATAATAAGGTTTTAAACAAGACTTGGGAGAAGACTTCAAAAACCTTGTCAAGAACAAAAAGATAGAACATCTCTATTTGTTACAAAAACAAGCAAGATAACACAAAGTTGAAGAAACCAACCGTTTTGTTGCGTTTTCTTCGACCATGGCTCTGATACCAATTGTAGAAACCGGGTCGGTGAGCCAAGCCAAACCCCGATGGCACAGCGGAATCGGATCGATGACTTTGTGAGCTTCGTCTTTTTAGAACAAATATAGACACCCGGAAGAACATTACGGACCGGATCTTCTACTTGGGTGTTTGAGATGTGATGATGATGATGATGATAATATAGAAGTAGTGATAAACGAGATAATGTAGAGATAATCATTGATGAAGTTGAACGATTACAAGTTTACCTACACCACTCATGCTAGGTTCATGAACAAGTGTTCATGAACCCACACAACTTCAAAGAAACATGACTAAGCTCTCTCACTCATGCACTCATGCATCCTTAGTCTTTCACATGAGAAAGACTATATATACTAACCTAACAATGGCAAACTAGTAAATAACCAATAACTAGTCTAGTGACAAAACAAATAATGTTACGATGAATAATAAGGTCACTAATGCCATGTCTTCGGTTAATGAGAGTCTCGAGTCATGAACTTCACCGTGTTGTGCGAACGGTTAAACGGTAAGTGGTACGT
>JBCNJP010000009.1:19649016-19686770 GCA_039602395.1 Deinandra increscens subsp. villosa
CAAGCATCAAGGAAGTGAAATTCGAGGGTCTTAAGCTCCCACAAGCTACAAGAACGCTAAAGGAAGCTTTCTTTTCATCTCATCTTCTTCATCTCGCGATTTCTCTTCAAAACTTGTAAGCCCTAGAATCTCATAACTCGAAATTTGTAGGTTGCATGTGTTAATCTAGTGATTGTGTGTATTTTGGTGTGCTAAAATGCTCTTGGAACATGATTCATGTTAGATTTTGATGATTTGAGATTTGGGGCTGTTATGAGGGCAGGTTAAGGGCTGGAAATTTGAGCAATAATATGCCATATAGTGTTCTTGAATGTATGTTGGGTGTTTGGACATGAAAAGTTGGGTATGTGTGCTTGTATGCTAGTTTTTATGTTGGGCTTTTGCTATGAACTTGGTGTGCCTATGTTTGCAACTGAAAATACATGTTAAAGTGTTTATATTTATATTAGTAAGTGTTGGATGACCAAATTGTTGCTCAAAATTAGAAAACCGAAATTTTTGCAAACTATAAAGTAGGGACAGATTCGTCCAGATTTTTAGGCCGACTTGCAGAGGTCATAACTCACTCAATTTTTATCGAAATCAGTTGATTCTTTTTCCGTAGTAAAGTTTCATGTCTTAGCTTTACAACGCCTACTCGCACACTTTCTAAAACCTCTGTTTGGTCATCCAAAACACTGCTGCAAGTTAGGTGTGCAAAGCTGTCTTTTTCTGTGAAAAGTAAACTTTTCAAATTGGTTGAGCATGCTAATCTTGTTTTATTGACGAGTTTGCTATTGGTAAATGATGTTTATATATTAAAACTAAGATCTGGAGGTTTTGGTAAACAAACTCCAAGTTTTGATCAAATTATGGATTAATCAAATTCAATTTGCCTACTTTGACCTTCTGCAACAAAACTGATTTTTGGTCAACTTTCAATAGCCATAACTCTCTCAATTTTGCTCGAAACTGATTGATTCTTTTTCCCTAGTAAAGTAGGATGTCTTAGCTTTCCAACGGCTACTCGCACACTTTCTAAAACCTTCGTTTGGTCACCCAAACTGCTGCTGCAAAACAGGTACTCAAAGCTGTTTGGAATTTTAAAAAGTAGACTTTTCTAACGGGTCGGACATGTAAACCTTATTATGTTGGGGTGTTTGCTATTTGAAATTGATGTACACATATTAAATATAGGATCTGGAGCATTTGAGGTTTAAAACCCAAAAATTGGGTGAGTTATGCCAATTTCAAATTTTCATGAACTAGTTAACTATGTGCCAAATGGGTCAACTTGCAATGTGCATAACTTCTTCGTTATTCGATGTTTTTGATTGATTCTTTTTGCAACAAGTCATGTTTAACATGTAGTTTAAGCCTGAAAAAGTTGAGACCCTAACTCCTAAGTATGTAGATTTTGACTATGCCACTAGTTTAAGTGTCGAAGTTGACTTTCTGAGTCAACTTTGACCAAAATGGCAATTCTTTGAAATTCTCTCAATCTGAAACTTGCGTATGCATTATATGACTTGTGTGACTACATGAAACATGTTTAGGTGCTAAGATTGCTATTTTCGTCCTCGCGACACCTCCTAACCCGTTTAGGCCATATTTACCCAAACAGGTTGTGTGTGACCGACTTGTTGAATCTTTTGCTGTGTACCAGTGCACCCTAAGGTGAGTTTCACTTACTGTTATAGTTGCATCCGGTAAGGGATGGCAACACACGGTAAAGGTATTTCTTTACACGAGTAATTATCCCACTTATATCACATGTTCACTGAATTGCTTTAATAACAAAAGTCCTTACTTATCGGACCATTAATATAGAATAGCGAGGTAATGTTGAGTAGATCTACTGGGGATTGACACCCCCGCTCAGCGGTGCACAGGATGCACCCTCCCGACTGGCGGTCGGACTGAGACCAATGTTAGCCTAAAACTACCGTGATCGGGGAGATACGGGGAAGGCAAACCACATAGGTTATTACCTATCATTACATGTCAGCTTTGGTTGCGAACGTTCAGAGGAGCATAAGCATAGGCTAGCTACCTAATGATACGGATAATACTTGCATTTCTAGATTACGAATTTATTGCTTTACGATTCGTATGCATTTTTGGTCTACATGGTGTTGTGTAGACTGTTTTAGTGAACTCACCAGCCTTTTAGCTGACACTTGATCGTTGATTACTTTTCAGGTCGTTAGGTGGATTCATGGATGGCACGAGTGGCGGCAGTACTCTCCAATGCAAACATTTTGGGAAATTCATATTTCAAAACACTTTGAACATGCCTTTTGTATATCAATCTTGCAAACACTAAATATGCTTCCGCTGAATTTCTAAACTGACTTATGTATTCGTAAAACAAACTTTCCTTCACTTTATTTAAAAGTCCCTTATCTTTATTTTATTTACTGTTATGGCTTGGTTGTAACTAAAGTCTTGGATCCTGGTCTGGTTCACACCCTACACGGTTATACTCCGTTAGTGGAAATTGGGGGTGTGACAATGCAGTTTTCCAGTAAGCTCGTGAAATGTTAATACAAAATAATCCTTATCATGAGTAAGAATCAAATCATAATTTTCCCATTTTTCAGACAGTGCTTCCATAATCTTCTCCTTCAAATCAGCATCAGTCTTCTCAATTCCGACAACCTTTAATTCACTAATCAGATGTGAAAATTGGGAAACAAGAGCAGTAATGTTCTCATTGTCATAATATTGAAAATTATCAAATTCTTTATTCAACACTTTCTTCCAACTTTTTTTGTAATCATCATTACCCTCACATGTTGCTGATAAAGCATCCCACAATTGTTTTGATTTCTTGCACGTGTTGAATTGATGTAACAACTCAGTGGGTAATGCCATCGTAAGACAACCGAAAGCTTTTTGTTCAAGCTCATAAGCTTTTCTTTCAGCAATGTCGAAAGTATGAACTTCCTTGAAATCTCCCGCATCAGTCGGATGTTGATAAAGTTTCTTAATTGGAATCCACAAATCGATGTCATTTGTACTTATATAAGCTGAAAACCGTTGTTTCCAATTCTGATAATCTTCAAGCTTCAACAATTTAGGAACTTTCTGACTTGTTCCGATTTCATTATCAAAATTCAGCATTGTTTGCATTGCGTTTTGCATAGCGACAAAAGCTTGAAATTCCGTCATCTTTGAAAAATTTGAATTCTGATTGGCCTAACTCTCTCCGAACTTAACATTGTTGGCCGAAGTTCCTCCGAACTCTGTCCGAACCTAAATCAAACAGTCCGAACTTATACCGAATTTCAGAACACCAAATTCCGTCCGAATGACCTCCGAACCCTCTCCAAATTTTGCTCTGAACCTCAAATCACTCCGAACCCTCACAGAACAAACACTGAACTTTGTCCGAACACTGAAAACAAGGCCGAACCTTGAAACAAGCCTGAGCCTCGACCGAACACTGACCGAACTCTCACCGAGCTTGGTCCGAACTCGAAGTTCGGAGCAGTTACTCCGAACCTGACCAGTTACTCCGAACCTGACCAGTAAGGTCCAAACCTTGACATCATTCTTTCAAAATGTTCGATTTTCGATGAAAATTGACAAGATTCGCGGCAGTTGAATAGAAAAACTGATAAGAAACGATTTAGGAGCAAATTTGTCACAAAAATCTCAACAGAATGATTGAAAACACGCAAACAAACTCGAGAATCACCAAAAACGCTTCAAAAATTCCGAAATAGCAACCACAGATCAATAGAGTGAACCAGAAAGCTCTGATACTACTTGAAAAAGCGTGAGCATCGGATCGTCTACTTAATCTAGCTATTCGGACATCGAAATGTAATTAACCGATTGTTTTATTGATCACAAATGAACAATTACAATCAGAGAACACTTAGAAATGACACAGAGAAAACACTCTCAGAAACACACACTTAAGAGAAATCTTACACGCTCAGAACCCCTCAATTACAAGAACAAACTTGGTATTTATAGCAGCTGGCCGATCTCTGTCCGAACCTCAGGTTCGGCCAGTCCAAACTCCTGGTTCGGACCAGGTTCGGCCAGTAAGACTTTGGCTTGAACTTGTATTTTGCTTGATACTTCACACGATGCACATATCAGTTATCAACATAATTGCGTAATTTTATTTTGTTGTTTTTTTTTTGTTTTTATTGCTTTGCGTGAATATTTTTTTGTGTGTTTTAATTATATGTCGTTGCGTGGTTTGTTGTGACCTCAATTTTATAAGTATTAATATATGGCACTATTTTCTTTTTAATCTATTATATGCTTTTGAATTATATTGTTTGCGTTATTTTATTTTAACATCATGTGTTATTTTATTAAGTGTGAAATCAGGTGGTTTTTGTGAGTTTTCTGGAGTGTATGCGTGATTTTCAGAACTACGTACGTGATTTGTAAATATAATGCATGAATTTTTAAGTATCTTAAGCTATTAATGCGTGATTTTTTAACAGGAGCGATTATGTTTTGTGTGTTTGCGTTATTTTTATTAACAACATGCGTTTTTTTTTTAAGTGTAAGACAGGTAGGGTGTGTTTTTGTGAGTTTTTACAGTGTATGCGTTATTTTCATATCAAATATGCGTTATTTTTATCTATAAAGCGTAAGTGTGCGTTATTTATTGGAATACATGCGTTTTTTTATTAAGTATAAGACATTTTTAGTTAGGTTTGTGTTTTTGTGAGTTTTTAAAAGTGTATGCGTGATTTTTATTTCAAGTATGTGTTATTTGTTTAAAGGTTAAAGGTATGCATTGTTTTTTTTTGTGTTGATGCGTAAATATTTTTTGCGTATGCGTGTTTTAATTTAATGTTGAAAAGACTCTAATACCATTTTTAATGACTCCGCGTTCTTTTTTTAAAGGAAAAATGGATTTTAATAATAGAAGTTTTACCTTGTTGGCGGATAATAATACGAGTTTTGAAATTTCCTCACAATAATACGAGTTTTTTGGGTACTGGATTCTAATGATACACCGTTAGTTTTTCACTAACGGTGTTAGTCTGTTGCCTACGTGGCACCTGACGTGGACTGTTTTCCTCCTACGTGGCACCTGACGTGGCACCTGCCACGTAGGCAACAGACTAACACCGTTAGTGACAAACTAACAGTGTATCATTGGAATCCAATACCCACAAAACTCGTATTATTGTGAGGAAATTTCAATAGTCGTATTATTATCCGCCAACAAGGTAAAACTTGTATTATTAAAATCCATTTGTCCTTTTTTAAATTAATTAAGCGTGTTTTATTTTAGCGCCGTCAGATCAAAAAAAGCCCGCATATGAGCGGCGGAGATCCCTTCGCACACTTCGCACGGAAAACGTCCTATATATATATATATTTATATATTTATATATATTTATATATATTTATATAAATAGGGTGAGGTTTATTGTAAACCCCTTAAAATTTGTAGACCCTGTAGACCCATATATTGTCATATAAAACTCACTAAAATTATAAAGCTCATTGCTGTTGAGTTTGGTTATTTTTTATGCGATAAGTTTTTAAAAGTAAAAAATAAAACCTAGAAAGTTGTTGGACACATTGAAATATAATTGTTGTTAAAAAAAATGTTGTATTATTCTATAAAACTCACTAAAAATAATAAAACTCATTGGTGAGTTTTAAAACTCACTGTTGTGTTTAAAACTCACTACAACTTTAGAAATCAATGTTCTATAAAACTCATTGAAAATTATAAAACTTATTACAAATTATAAAACTCACTATTAAGTTTAAAACTCATTGTTTTTAAAACTCACTGAAAATTATAATTTGAAATTAAGAAAATAAAAACTAAAGAAAAAAACTAAAAACTTTATAAATAATGCCCTAAATTAAAATATAAAGATAGAAATATGACAAAATAGAAAAGGTAAAAAAAAATCAAATTCAACAACAATGAGTTTTATAATTTTTAGTGAGTTTTCTAGAACAATATAAGGATCTACGGGCTCTACACTTTTTAAGGGATCTACAGGCTCTACACTTATTAAGGGGTCTACAATAAACCTTTGACTAATATATATATATATATATATATATATATATATATATATATATATATATAGGTGAGATTATTGTGAGAAGTTTAGTTTGAATAAGAAGGATAAGAAGGACTCATAGCCATTAGATCTTCAATTAAATAAAGATCTATGGCTTAAAATTTTTCGGGGTAAATTAGAGAGAAAAAGTAAAGAAGATAAAAGAGGTAAGGGTATTTTTGACTTTTTATCAAATTTTCCCCTATTTTTGAAACCTTCATAACTCTTAGATACGATATTATTTAAAAAAAAAACTACACCATAAAAACGAGCGTTTTTTTATCTTTAAAATGCGTATAGTGTTGCTATATAAAAATTAAAAAAAAATTACTTTTTCGATTGTATCAAAATGTTCAGATCATTGTGTCGTTGAGTCATTGTGTCAAAATGTTCAGATCTTTGTGTTATATTGTGTCAAAATGTTCAGATCATTGTGTCATATGGTGTTAAAAACCGAAAGAGTAATTTTTTTAATTTTATATATAGCAACACAATATATATATATATATATATATATATATATATATATATATATATATTTATATATATATATCTTGTGTCACAATGACACAATAACACAATGATTTGAACATTTTGACACAATGACACAATGATCTGAACATTGTGTCAAAAACCAAAAGAGTGATTTTTTTAATTTTTTATATAGCAACACTATATGCGTTTTTAAGATTAAAAAAACGCTCGTTTTTATGGTGTAATTTTTTTTAAAAAATAATGTCGTATGTGAAAGTTATGAATGTTTAAAAAAATAGGGGAAATAGATAAAACTCAACAAAAGTGGCTAAGACTAAAATACCCTTGTTCCTTTTTTATTAGATCAAGATCCAATGACTAGATTTCTTTCTTATCCTTCTTACTTTTTTTTTTGAACAGCCATCCATTAAAAAACAAAAGCAACCATAGCAAGAAGCTACAGAAGCAGAAACAAACAGGGGAAACAGAAAAAACTTACAAATTGAAAGATCTCCACTCAAACCATTCTAGACTAACCTCCTTACAACGATTTTTAAACCACAAGAAACTCCAAGATTTTATATCTCTAATGACCGCACTTGAGGACGGAACCGATCCTTCGAAAACGACTTTATTTCTCTCTTTCCAAAGACACCAAACACTCGAAAGAATCACCACCGAAACCGCCTTTTCCTTCCTTCTTACTTAAAACAAACTTCTCATTTAAAGAAAGAATGCTAAAACAATTTAAAAAAAAACAGTTATGCTTATAATTCTTTTACTTTGTTGCTTCCCTGCGAAGCTATTGTTTTCTTTTGTTTTATAGTATTTTATTACTTTAGTTTAATTACATTTGAAATGTGGTTTTTTTTTTTTTTTTTTTTTACAGTTCAAATATTTACATTGTTTTTATGTTAATTGTGCTTTCATATAATTTTACTATTTCTGATTATATATATATACAATAGGAATTCATGATAAATAGTAAACTTTTAATTTCTTTCATTTTAGCCACAACAACTTTTAATTTCTTTCATTTTGGCCATAACATTTTCTTAATTTTATAGTTTTGGTCCACGTCTTTTTTTTCTTTTTTATACTTTTGCCACTATTACGTTTTAATTTAATACTTTGACCACATGACTTTTAGAGTTTTTTTTCTTTTTTATACTTTCGCCACTATTACTTTTTAATTTAATACTTTGATCACGTGACTTTTAAAGTTTTACATTTTATACCCCTTAACTTTTATACTTTCGTTTTTAATATGTTTTTTTATAGTTTTATACTTTTATACTTTGACCTACGTTTTAAACGCCTTAACTTTTATACTTTCAGTTTTAGTATACTTTTTGAATTTTCGACTTTGACCACAACTTTTTTTATACCCCTTAATACTTTCGCTTTTAATATGTTTTTTATAGTTTTATAGTTTTATAGTTTTATACTTTGACCTACGTTTTAAACGCCTTAACTTTTATACTTTCAGTTTTAGTATACTTTTTGAATTTTCGACTTTGACCACAACTTTTTTATAGTTTTATACTTTGACCACGAAACTTATAGAGTTTTACGTTTTATGTCCCTTAGCTTTTCTACTTTCGTTTTTAGTATACTTCTTATAGTTTTATACTTTGACTATGAAACTTATAGAATTTTACGTTATATACCCCTTAGCTTCTCAACTTTTGTTTTTAATATACTTTTAGAGATTTTGACTTTGACCACTATTTTTTTGTTGTTTAATACTTTGACCACATTAAAATGTATATTACTTAAACTGACGGGTAAATGGGCGTCCCACCGTGAAACGTTTTATACTCTTAACTTTTCTACTTTATTTTATTTAGCCACGACACTTTTAACTTTTCTACTTCCGCTTTTAGTATACTTCTATAGTTTTATACTTTCACCACGAGACTTTTCAACTTTTACGTTTTATACCATTTAACTTTTTTACTTTCGTTTAGTATACAAATTTAACCCCGCAGCAACGCGCGGGGAGGTAAACATCTCGTTAGTAGTAAACATAATTGATTTCTACCTTATAAATTCTAGAGAAAAACATTTTTTATATATTCTCGATATAAAAATGAGAAATACCTATATTCATTTATAATACGGTATCACTTTTATTAAAAAGCAAGTTGTGTCAACTGTCAATATCTACGTTTCGGAAAATAAATTCTTACAAGTTGCCAGACAATTTCTTTTGAATCAAATTTTCACTTTTTTACTATATAAATTTTGTTTAAAACCACGTCGTTATCAAATTTTATGTACATTTCTTATTTTGTACGTATGTAAAATTTTCGCCGCAAACTGCAGAGTTTTACCACTCGTTTATAATCAAATTGCTTTTCGTAAATATATACCATATATATCAGGATTCTTTCCAACAAAAACATGGTAAACCCATGCACATAATTACATAAAACAAAAGGTGACAAAACGTAATTAAAATATTAAAGTTGCACGTAACCCGGATGGTAAAACAAGGCTTTTGCCTTAAAAGAATACACACACATTCACACGCATATAACATATATTGAATTAAGATTTATATTGCTACAAAAAGAAAAAATAGTCCATTAAAGAACAAGTAAAATGGATAATATCTAAATATTTTATAAAATATTGTTACAAATCAAGAAAAATCATTCAACTATAAAATGAATTATGTACCTTTATAATATACAAGCACTACAAATAATGAACTTAAAAAACTAAAATTTTTAGTTAGTTTATCTCACTGTTCTCAATACTCGCGATTAAGTGGAGTGTTCTACGATAGAATAGTTCTCAATACCCGTGGTTAAGTGGATTGTCAAAATAGTTAAGTGTATTTATTTTAAGAGTTTTAAAAGTTACTGTTAAAAGATAAAAAAAGAATTCTAAATTTGACTTTAGAAACCGTTAATATTATAATTTCACAAAATGAGATCATTAGTGTATAAAAGCATTTTGAATTAATTTATTATCTTAAAAGTGACCGTTTTGATTGTTAAGATGTCTAGCCTACAAAGGTAGAGTTTAAATCCTGTAAGATACATATTATGGATGTATTAAATATAAAAGATTTAAGGTTACAAAAGTCGTCAGGCTAGTAGATCGGTCGACTGAGAAGTTGCGAGTACTTAGCCTAGAGGGGATACTTTAACATGGTAATTATAAAGAAAATAAACTTCTAGAAATTATATACATGTTCACATACTAATTTTTATAACAAATACGTGAACATATGTCAATAAATATTTACCAATCCAGAGCATCAATCACTCTTGCGGTGGAATAAACTTTTTGTTTCATGAAGGTCACAATATAATTTTATATTTTTACACTTATAAATGTATATTAGTTATTTCTTTACTAGCATGCATAGTAAGGACTATAAGCATCGATGGAAGAGGAGATGGGGGTGTTGCTAATTAAACACGAATTTTTAACGTCTATATTCAATGTTGACCACCTACCACCGAGCTTGAATGCTTGATTAAGTGTTCTCATCCTAGATGGATTATAGAAAAAGTGTCTCGGCAATGCTCCGTTTACGAGCATGGTCGTCTAGACTGATTTTTACGACGTTAAAATAATCTAGGAATCCAATGTATTAATTCTAAAAAAAATTGTTGTTCAAACAAAACTTGTCTTAATTTGTTAGAAATCAATATATTTTTTCAAAATCTAAACAAAATAATAAATTGTTTATTTGTAGTGACAAATAGATAGGGAAGTTTGAGAAAACTCATTTAATCAAATCACACATTTGACCCATCCTACTATGCCTTTAGATCTATCTCACCACCCCCTCTCCCTAAAAAAGAAAAGAAAAGATCCCTAAAGTTTGATTATCCTCCATTTTCACCACCACCGCCCCCCTCTGTTAAAATGTCACACGCCACCACCACCACCACCCACCGCCGCAACTACACCCCAGAGATCCCCCAACCAGATCCCCCCATCACCACCGTCCAAAACATATCCAATCACTTCTCAAGATTGTACTTGAATCATAAATCTCGTTCTTCTTTAACTCAACCTCCTCCGCCCACCGCCGACACCTCAACCGCCGCCGCGTATTTGACCAAATCACACAGTCAAAGAACCAAACCCCATTACTATTCCTTAAATAAACCAGTTAAGGATGAAGACAACATCAAGAGAGCTATTGTAGTCAGCAACAGAGTACCTGAACAACAGACACAACAACAAGATGTGAAAAAGTTTCTAAATTTGAAGTGTAAAGATGAAGAAAAAAGTGGGTTTGATGGAATGGAGAAATTACCAAAAGGGTATGATACTGAAAAGCAGTCTTTGTCGTCAATAGGGATGGTGAGGGGTAGGAGGAGGTCATTTGGGGGTAGCTCACAAGCTGAGCTGACTGATTTCTTTGCCTGCAATGGTGTTAAAGTGGTTTCTGCTGACATGCCTCCCTATATGCAAATTCATGTTGTTGATGTCACAAGAAAAACATATGATAGTTTGGAAAAATTCACTGCTAAAACACTTGCTTCGACTCTTAAAAAGGTAAACTTTATTCCATCTTTTCATTCATTGCTTTGATCTTGATGGTGAATCTTGATGTTGAATCTCATACCAATTTGGGTTCTTTGATCTTGATGTTCAATCATTGTAGTTTGGCACTTGAATGAATGTTTTTAAGATAAAAATTAATTGCAGGTTTAATTAATGAATTGGTAGGTCAAAGTTAATGTGGACTTGGTAGGTTGGTGGGTGGTTGTTTGACTGCTTGCATTTATCTATCTTGAAGTTTGTAGATGAAAGTGTAAATTGACACAAAGAGTTATGTTTGCAGGAGTTTGATGGGGCTTATGGACCGGCATGGCATTGTATTGTAGGGTCAAGTTTTGGATCATTTGTGACACATTCAGTTGGTGGATTCATGTATTTCTCTATGGATCAGAAGCTTTACGTTCTTCTGTTCAAGACTACTGTTCAAAGAGCACATTGATGGAAACATAATTTCTTCATTGTACAATTTTTGCAATCACTTCTGTAACCAATTGTATCTCATGCATCAATAGTTGCACTTTATGCCTCAAAATGGATTATAGTTTATTTATGTTGTTCACATCACTAATCCACTTCAACAATCAGTGCCATAATTTGATTTTCAGGGTCAAACTTGGTATTCTCTACCAAATGTCATTTATATTCTTCCTAGTATTGCAATTGAATTGTCATCCCTTTGACCAATTGAATCTGACCATAAAAGTCAAAAGTGGCTACTTGCTTGTCATATGTTATAAGAATTACCATGTTCTTCAACTAAACACAACAAACCAATTGCACAAACAACATTAAGAACAAAAGTTCACAGTTAAGAACTGAACATGCACAATCAACAATTCCCAGATTAGAAGCAAAACCAGAACAAATGTTGAGTTTATGGTCAAAAAGTGACTTGAGGTCAAACTTATCCCCATGTTGTGATGTGCAAATATGGATCAAGCAAATCTTTCCAGCAGAGATTAGAGTAATGTCTCAAGGAATAATTTCTTGGGCCGCTGAGGTAATAGGGATGAAACCCGATGGGGATACTAGAGCATCTATGAAGACATCACTTGGAGTGAGAGGTATCACACCATCTTCTATTATTTGAACCGAATAAGATAGTGCAACTGCGGAAAGAGGACCAGAAATTTTGTTAATCAGCTTGCAACACATAATAATAATGATGATAATAGCTTTGTGAACATACTTTCAAAGTCAAAATTTCGGGCGTATGATAATAAAGGACCCATTTATCCATATAGAGATTGGCGGGGTCTCTTATTTGATTCCAAACTTATAACCCTAAAACTATGATTTTGAAAGTATGTTCCTTTATTATAGAAAAACTTACTTAGAAGAGGTTGCTTCCAGTTTCTTTGCCTTGCAAGTTCTTGGTACTTGGACAGGAAGGTGTCATAATATCTACTCCGTTTGTTACATGCAAATCAGGAGAACATATAGCGAAAGTGATTAAAATGGAAGAAAGCCAAAGACTCGGGTAAAATATTATGTGATTCACCCAAGAAAGGAGCACGATATGCGGACAATACATATGGGTTTCTAAACACATGAAAGCGTTTATGAATTTTCACTTGTAATAATATACAAAGAATGATGAAAGATGAAGAATGTAAGTTCAAGTAGTTAAAAAGGACCAATATCCCCTTATGGACTCGTGTACTAAATTTATATGAGACGGTAACGTGGAATGAAAAATTGTAGTCTTTGTGCATAAATCTATGTTGACTTATAAAGTTCAAATACCAAATCTGAAATGTTTAGTCACTCATGGAGAAATAATGTTAGGCCTAAATTTGATACTAAAAAAGGGTCGTTTCTGGCATTATTTTTCAACCAGGGAATTAAGGAACGTTTAGGGTGTGATTATTTTAATTACATCAACCAAGTAAGTATTTATCAGCAAGAGAGTGGTCTACCTCTTGAAAGCAGATCTCGCTATTTGCTAGTTAACTACTATTTGTTGTTCTTTAGTCAATTTAGTGTTACATATTCACGAATTTTCACTTCAGGTAAAGGTCAAGAGGATGCAACATGACAAACAAAATTGGACTGCTGCTATATATGCATAATCACTATTAAGTGAAACTATAAAACAGAATAAAGGGTTATGTTAGTATCTGCTTGATGCCTTTTTGTAAGCCCGATTCACTTGCAAGATAGAGTAAGGGAGACTTACCCTCCACCACGGCCCAATCGCCTCCCAGTTTTATCAAATGCTAGTCCTTGAGAGAAAATCAAGTGATAAAATCATCAGATAACATTGGACAACGAATCACATAATCTTTGTTGGGGGAAATTACCAGGTAACAAGAGCAGGTCAACGGGTTCATCCGCCAGCATAACTGCAAAAAGAGTTTTCATACAAAGAATTTACCTGGTTTCTCTCTTTCAGAAAATAAAAAGAAACCTAAGAGTAGACCAAGAGTCCAAGATATCACATTTTCAATATGAAATGAATTAATGATTTAACTACATAAAACATATCAAAAACTACAAAATAATCTTGCAACATAATCAGCAAACAAACAAACCAGCCCTGCAAAATCCCACTCAATAGTAGGGTCCGGGGAAGGGCACACTACCTCTATCAAAGGGATTAAGAATTTGCTCTCAAGAGACCCCTGACTTTGAGAATCTTGCAACAGACTGAAACATTAAAATATTTTGAATCCAACAAGAAGTACTAACCATCTTCACGATCATTCCCATCAGTATCAACTGGAGCAGGCTCTAAGATGTTCATGGAGTTTGCAACCATATCATCCATATGAGATATATGTAGCATTCGCATATGGCAATTCTTGTCCTCCACCCGTGGAACATAAAGCATCTTCGTGGTCTCATCTTCATAAACAAATGATTGTGAGACAAAGTAATTACAACATAGAAAAGTCAAGTTCCATAATTGCCACCTAGTACACTATCCTATTCGAGTAAAAGGGAATACAGCATATCACATGGCTTTAGTTCATACTTGGAAAATCTGTAATGAAACACACCTTGTAGGACATTTTGCAGCACCTTTGATGTATCAACTTCTCTCAATGCGCTACAGCTTATATAAGCACATAATCTCTTACAAGACTTGAACCATGGAGCTTCCAGTACTAATCTCTGAATTGCATCATCTTGAGCCAAACCAAAAAAAATATAATAATCAAGAGATGTAGTTCGACTTTAAGGTCAAACATTAATAATTATGCATGTTAAACACACAGATTAGTTAGTATAATACTTTGACCTCAAAGGTCAAACTGACCACAACAATTTACAAAATTACAAAACAACAAAAATCATCATTATCACAAATTGCACCCTAAGTAACATACTCATTTCAGTTCATTTTGTTGCAATTAGACCCATGTAATTTGGTGAAATGAAGAGAAATACCTTACCTTCGTTAGATCTAAGGAGGGGATCCATTGATCTGAGTTCTTTCTTGATTTTAGATCGGAGGGCCCGCTTCTGAGTGAATATCCCGTCGAGGTGGTGGTCCTGAGTGGTCATGGTGGCGAATGGTGGTTGTGGGGGGCGCAGGATAAGAGAGCGGGTGAAGGGGAAGTGGGGTGTTGCTATCGTGCACTGGGGGTTCGTGATCATCTCGACCAAACCCCTATGTACGACGAGCCCATGTGACCTCAGTTTTCTCAGCATTTTTTTATTACATTAATTTTTGGGTGCGTCAGTGAGTCGACCTTTTCTTGTATTTTTTCCGTAACACAAAACACGTAACAAATCTATACTAGATTTTCATTCATTTTTTTCCGGAAATACTCCATTTTATTTGAACATTATGTTATCTTTCAAACACCTCTATTTCTCTAAGGGTGGACGGAGTGCATGTCGTTTGCCTCGGCATGGGGTGCGGCATAGCACTTGCCGAAGTCGGCAAGTATACCCCCCTCCCATATTTTCGGCATCCAGCGTCGATTTTGAGTCCCAACGGCATTCAATTGCCGAGCCATGCCGAATCTTTCTGATCGTTTTCTTTTACCGTTGCCTCTCACAACGGCTAGTTTTTTTTAACCAAAACCCCTATCCATGCCTTAGGCAAGCGTACCCCCTACCAAATCATCAAATCTACATCAATCTTCTCTCTCCTGTTGGCATGACCTAATTGGTTAGAATTTCATGCCTAAAGCATGCCTTAGACAAGCATACCTCCCACCCTAAATCATCACATAACTTTACATTAATTATAGTTACCAATAGACACGACTCACACGAGGGATGCTCAAAAGGAACGATAAAAATTGGGAATCGCGTGAAATCAATATAAAATTTTAAACGAACTCCACCTAAACTTATTTTAGTGGCGTTGAAAACGTCTCTATGAGTCATTACTAGGTATTAGCATTTAATACGCTTGTAGCCTGTTTTGTATTTCTCTAATTCTTGGTGTACCCTTGTATAACTTATTCTTGTATTTATAGTTTCCTATCCTCTTTAGGAGGATCATTCTTTGGTCTGTATTCTCTCTCATGGTATCACGCTAGGTTTTCCCCCTTCTCCCTTCGTTTCCTCTTCCCATCGATCACCTTCCTTCCCTTCTTTACTACTTCGTTTTCCCTCTCCCATGGCTTCCTCCTCCTCCAATTCTGACCCCAACCTCTCTAACAGCACCTTCCTCCACACCCTCAAGTTAACTGCTGATAATTACCTTCTCTAGAAAACACAGGTATGGCCCCTTCTCTCTTATCAGGGGCTTTTACCCCATGTTGACGGTTCTGGGGTTGCCCCTGCCGAATCCACCACTATCGACGGTAAATCCGTCCCAAATCCCGCCCGCTCCCTCTGGGATTCTTCTGATCAGAAAGCAGTGGTCTTGATTATTGCCACTCTCTCGGCTGAAGCGGCTGCCCAAGTTGTTGGGTGTACTACTGCAAGGCAAATCTGGGCTTGCCTTGAAGAAGCTTATAGCAGCGCGTCTGTTGAACGCACCCTGAATCTTCGTGACCAGCTTCGGGTCATGACTAAAGGGACGGATTCTGTCTCGGTTTTCAGTCGGAAGTTCAAGGCGATCTCTGACCAATTAACCGCTATCGGTCAACCTGTCTCAGCAGAGGAAAAACTGCATTGGTACCTGTGTGGTTTGGGGGTTGAGTTTTTTGGTTTCTCTACCACAATTCGGGCTATGTCCCCTGCTCTGATATTCCAAAACGTGGTGGCTCGGGCTGAGAACCACGAAACCTTCTCTAGGACTGTTCAGGGTCCGGCGACCCCACCTGTGGCGCTTTCTGCTCAGTAGAATCGTGGAAGGGGAAACAACTCTAACAGGGGTTCCAATCAATGGCGAAGGTTAGTTAGGACCGAGGGGGCGACCGCCCCCCCCCCCCCCCGGTTTTTTTCGGCCGTAGTGCTAATTTTTGCGATTTTTGAATTTTTTTTATATTTATTGAGAACCGCCCCCCCGGGATTAGGATCCACGACTCTCGCCCCCTCAAACTTTTCACCCAAGCTTCGCTAGTGGTTCCAATCATGGTCGTAATAATCGCGGTGGCTATCGTAATTCAAGAAACTATCGCAACAACCGTGGCGGTCGTGGCTACGGTTCCAATCGTGCTTTTACCCCTCCTGTGAATGAACCTTGTCAGTTATGCAATGTTGAAGGCCATAAGGCTAACAAGTGCCCCACCCATGTGTCATATTCGGCCTCTGAGGCGCATCTGTCCAGTGCGTTTCAGTCACAATGCAACATGAATCCAAACAGTGCAAATTGGTATGTCGATTCAGGAGCCACTGATCACATGTCTAACTCCTCCGGTATTATCTCTAACCCTTTGGTTTGCACTGGTAATGACAAAGTTAAAATTGGCAATGGCAACTCTCTAATGGTTACTCACAAAGGGCATCATACTTTCTCTAATGACATAAAACTTAAGAATGTTTTGGTGGTTCCAGGATCGCAACACGAGGCAAGTTTTGGCTCAAGGGGAATGTGAGGTTGGCCTATACGTTTTGAAACAAGATCATGTTGCGCTTGCCACTATTTATTCTTTTTGTAATAAGGCATCATATGAACTGTGGCATAGGCCGTCTTGGGCATGCTTCTTTTGATACTATTAAGCTATTAAATAAAGTTGGAATGATAAATGTAACGTCTATTTTGCCAAAACCGGATCTATGCTCTCCGTGTCAAATGTCTAAAAGTCACCGTCTCCCATTTGGTGACAATTTAAAACGTGCCTTCCAACCCCTTGACATGGTCCATTGTGATTTATGGGGGCCTGCCCCTGTCACCTCTCATGAAGGTTATAGATATTATGTGGCTTTTATTGATGAATTTTCACGCTTTACATGAGTTTACCCGCTAAGAACAAAAGCCATGTTCCCTACTATTTTGAGCACATTCATGAATTTCGCTCAAACTCAACTTGACAGAAAAATTAAAGTTTTTCAAAGCGATGGTGGAACAGAGTTTGTTAATAATAAAGTCAACTCATTATTTGATGACAATGGGACTTTTCATCGACTATCTTGCCCATATACACCGCAACAGAATGGACGTGTTGAAAGAAAACATCGGCATATTGTTAAAACTGGCCTAGCTATGATGTTTAATGCCAATATGCCACCTACCTATTGGGTCGAGGCATTTAGCACGGCGGTCCTCATTATCAATCGTCTACCTACAAAAGTCCTGGATAACAAATCTCCATTTGAATGCCTCTTCAAACAAAACCCGGCATATGACAATTTTCGCACCTTTGGGTGTTGTGTGTTCCCGTATTTAAGGGATTATTCTGCCCATAAACTTGCACCTCGGTCGCTTCCTTGCATATTTTTGGGCTATGCTCCGCAATACAAAGGTTTTCGGTGTTTAGAACCCACAACAAACAGAATTTACATCACTCGACATGCCAAGTTTGATGAAAATTTCTACCCACTGTGCGGAACAAAAAACCCCACGAATGAGGCTTCTCTTCCCCTAACCTCCTTCATGGATAAAACCACACCACCTAGCCCAACTACCTCACATTCGAAACCACCTCCTAATGTCCAAAATGACACTGGTCCATGTGGGTTATGTGAAGACCACATTTTTCTTCCAACGCCACCACCTGGGCCTCCTACTCCTTCCCCAGCCCAACAAGATTTTGTCCACCCTTCTGATCCACACCCGCAACCTCTGCCAGCCCAACAACCACCTTCTCCAGCTTCGATTCCTCCAACCCAACAAGCGCCAGCCCACCAAGTCCCATCTCCAGCCCCACATTCCACACATAACCAACCGCCACCCCCTGTTCCACCAGCTTCGACCCATCACATGCAAACCAGATCCAAATCCGGCATCTTTAAACCTCATCATAGGGCCGATCTTGCGCATGTTACAAGTCATACTCTTTATGCTGCCTTATTTTTGCACTCAGATCCAAAAACCTTTAAAACTGCTTCAAAACACCAACATTGGTGGGATGCTATGTCTACTGAAATGACCGCGCTACAACGTAATCAAACATGGACCCTTGTTGCTCGTCCCTCTAACACGAATGTTTGTGGGATCCAAATGGCTTTTTAAAACCAAATATAGGGCCGATGGTACTATTGAGCGATATAAAGCCCGATTGGTCGCTCAGGGGTTCACTCAAGTTCCCGACTTAGATTTTTCTCACACCTTCAGTCCGATGGAAGCTACATCAACTTGATGTCAACAATGCCTTCATACACGACAACCTGAGTGAACAAGTTTATATGGAGCAACCTCCCGGATTTATCGATCCCAAATATCCTAATCATGTGTGTCGATTACATAAAGCGTTATATGGTCTCAAACAGGCACCTCGTGCATGGTTCCAGCGCTTGAGCACGTTTCTCATCCAAAGTGGTTTTTCGTGTAGCCGTGCCGATCCATCCCTGTTTGTGTTCCAACGGGATGCATGTATTCTTTACTTGTTTATGTGGATGACTTGATCTTAACAGGTAATCAAGAAGACACGATTGCCTCGTTCACAACCAGACTCCATGATGAATTTACGATCAAAGATCTTGGTGATTTGAGCTACTTTTTGGGTCTTGAAGTAACCTACCATGCGTCTGGATTATTCCTTAGCCAATCCAAATATGCGAAAGACATTTTAGAACATGCCAAGATGCTTGATATAAAGCCTATGTTTCACACCCCTTGCCTCTAATGTGACCTTCACCACCTCGGGTCAAGCTTTTGAAGATCCTACTTTGTATCGGTCTCCTGTCGGTGCTCTGCAATACCTAACCATCACTCGTCCAGACATATCATATGCTGTGAATCAAGTTAGTCAATTTCTTTAGCAGCCTACTACTACACACTTTCAGCATGTCAAACGAATCTTACGGTACATCAAAGGCACCATGGATTTTGGTCTCACCTTCTCTCGGTCCAAGTGTCCCAATATCCTTGGTTACTCTGATGCGGATTGGGCACGTTGCATCGAAACACGACGTTCCACGTATGGTTACTCGATATCTTTAGGAGGCAACTTGGAGCGAAAGAGCTCAAATTGAGGTCGTGAGAGGCTTTTGGTAAAAATATCCGCCACTTGAAGCTTGGGTGGAATAAACTTGGTGTATAGCTGGCCAGATAGAACTAACTCACGAATGAAGTGATAGTCGAGGTCAATATGCTTAGCACGTTTATGGGCCACTGGATTCTGAGACATGAAGATAGCACTCTGGTTGTTACACAGAATCGTGGGACGATCGGGAGGTAACGTGTGGAGCTCACGAAGAATATGTGTGACCCATACAATCTCAGCTGCTGTGTTAGCCATGGCACGATATTCAGACTCACAACTGGAACGGGCAACCGTAACTTAAATGTTTTCAAGGCTGCAATATGAACTTGTTCAATTGTTTATTGATTAAACTGTGCCGTAAATGTATGTGTTATATCTAAATTATGGACTGTGAAGTTGTCGACTGTTGTGATTTTCCCCTTGTGGGTTAGCTCGAGTCATTTAGGTAGTTCCATTCTGGTTGGATTACCACGAGGCATATATATAGTTCTATGGCCATAGGATTAGCACTGGTTCACATATTGTGACATCCGAGAATTTCAAGGTTTACTTCCGTTAGACAAATTCCGTTAGTTACGTCATAAGTGTTAACTTAAGTAACTAATACTTAACTAGGCCGAATACGTCCACGTCCTTTGGTTGATCACCGAACCCGCCCATATGTGCTATGTGTTCATTTATTGTTGTCATTATGTGCAATATGATTCAAATGCATGATTTAATATTATGAATAGCATGACGAATTGTAAATCCTTGATTTTGTGAAAATTGCCTAAGTTGTGTAGCCAGCGAAACTAACGGGCGAAACTATAGTGTCGCCCGGTAGCTAGCTAAACTGACTGACCTGCACAAGCTCAGGGCCAGTTTCGCTTGGCCAGCGAAACTGCCAGCGAAACTAGCCCCTGATATAAATAATCTTAATAAACCCTAGTTCTCCTATTTGCCTCATTTACACCACAAACACACACATTCTTCTCTGGAAATCTGGTCAGCCGAAAACCAACAAGAGAAACCAAGATCTCAGCCCCAAGGCAACATCCATTCGATTCCCTGATCGAATCGTGAGTCCCAAAACCTTCCTTTATGCCATTTTTATGTGTTTTCTATGTATTTCTTCATAAAGCATGCTTGAACCTTCATGATATCATTAGATCTTCGGTAGGAATGCTTAGGAATGCTAGATCTACCATAAAGTTGACAACTTTACGTGTAAAACTGATCCATGATAAAGATTTATGCTATTTTAGTCATTTTAGGGTTTTATATGTATTTTGGGTGATTTGATGATAAAATGCATGTTTTAGGTGTTAAAGCTTACTGATTTATGTTGGTAAATGCCTATGTATGCTAAACAATGAATTGCATGTAAAATGGAAGCTGTTAGGTTGATTTTTAGGCTGATCCGTATGTTTTTCGCGACCAGCGAAACTGTGGTGTTCTCTGGGCGAAACTATCCAGCGAAACTATGTATATCTTCAACCAGCGACACTATGCAGCGAAACTGCAGTGTCGCCGGGTAAACCAACCAGACCAGCTCGAGCGAATCTACCGAGCGAAATTCCCTGAACGAAAGTTCAAACCAGTTTCGGGCGAAACTAGGCTAGCGAAACTGTGCCAACAGTTTCGAGCGAAACTAGCCTAGCGAAACTGTGTCATCGGGTATTGCCTAGCGAAAGTGCTGCCCGTGCACACAGCGAAACTGACTAGCGAAACTGCCAGCGAAACTGAGACCAGAATCTAAACTTGTACAATTTGCTTGAATGTTATGCCATGACTTACATGATTACGCCATGACGATACATGCTTTGATTTCTGATATATATGAACCCTTGTTTATGATCAACCATCGGTGTCGTGTGTCTGTATGTCGAGTCATAGTTCCAACGTGCTATGTTATGGGCCATAGTGACGTTAAGTAAAGATTAGACACGAAACTAATACTTAAGACCTAAACGTGTTCATAGGTCTTCATTAAGCATACTTGGATTATTAGCAAGTGTAGCAGTGCAACCAAAGGTGAGTGTCACTAACCCGATTTCCGTGAACCCGTTTGGGTCACACCGAACAACTGAAAGTAAAACAATGCTGACAAACTCGAGAGTGCGAGGCACCTCCCTGATGAACGTGAAAACTCGGAGTGCTCGGCACCCACTGGATGAACTGGAAGTGTTTTATGGGAAACACTTGTGAAATTTAACAAACTATTTCTGAAACGAAAACCGTTTTAATATGGCTAGTGTAGGTTAAAGTCTAAACCACATGATATCACATGATTTCTAAGGATGCCTTGAAAACTTAAAAGTCCTCAACTAAATTGTACCATTAATTGTAAAGCGAGGGGATGTTGGGTAGATCTACTGGAGTTTGACAAACTCCGCCCCGTGGCACGGGGAGTGCACGGAGGTACAATATCAGCCTATCTGACTGTGATCCCGAGAGGACACGGGGGAGGCAAATCCGCGATGACGTAGGTCCGCAGTACTAGATGGCTCGGCCACTACAATAAATTATGGTCAGCTTTGGTACAAACTTCCTTAGTGCATGGAACAACGGATTAGCTACCCGCGATATCGGTTGAGCACTTTAACTATACAAAACTAGTACATACCCGATAACGTAGGTTACGGACAATACTTTTACTAAACCACGATACTATGATTTTGGTTATCACAAGCATTGCTTTTCACAAATAAATATTACTCAAAGTATATGTTGAAACGTTTATGATTATGAGACCGGGCCACTGCATGACAAGCCCACTGTGAACTCACCAACCGTTAGGTTGACACTTGCGTGGTTTAAACTTTTGCAGATCGCTAAGGAGTATCCGCTGGAGGTTGGCATGGCACTTGAAGAATTCTTATTTTAACCTTAAACTTGGGAATTTAATAACAATTCATGTCTTGTAATTTAAAGCACGTGGTTAGTGCTAAGATACTTATGTTTATTTTCCGCTGCGTACTTTTGAAAACTGTTTTTGGTTATGAACATTTGGACTTTACTCTGATTCGTTTAGTATTTGTAACTAATGGTTGTGGTCCTGGTCTAGTCGCACCCTTAACGGTATAAACTCCGTTAGTGGTTAATTTGGGGGTGTGACACATATTGTCTGGATTATCTAACATTGGCTATAGGGAAATATATGTTATATATGTTTGGAACATACAGGGGGACTCGGGTGCACGTGTCTGAGTTTTGCTCCTGGTTGCTGGTTGACCTTAGACAGGGCTTTGTTTCATAATTTGGCACATGTTTTAAAACATTTGAATAATGGATGTGAGTCATTAACTACGTCTCACCAACAACTTTATGTTGTTGACATGTTTTAGTTCATATTTGCAAGTAAGTAACTGGACTCTCAGATTACAAGTTAGCAAAGATTGGAGGGTTGATGTGTCAATGTGTCATGACTATTGGTTTATATGTTTCTGTTATGTTAGTCTTAGGGTTTTCTGGGACCCAAACATCTAAACTTCTAAGTTTATGTATAATAGAGGTTATCATCTGCTTTTGTTGAGACTGACTGTCTGATGTATATTTGTTATCCTTTGTATGTTTATCTGTTGCTTCCGCGAGATCTGATACAGACAGCCAGTCCCACACCTTCTCTACACCTGGCAGGGTGCAGAGGGGGTGTGACACCTCACTCGGCTATGACAATTTTGATGGAACCGGGATCTTAACACACAACCTATAGAAACTCTACGAGCCCCCGAATCACTTTTCGGATGTTACTGATAAAATACCTAAAGACTGGAATACGCTCACCGGCTTGATTAGTTCACCTTTTGAGTCCTTCCTAATTAACAACTCTAACGCTCGAACAATTGGTTTACCTTTTGAGTCTTCCCAATTCACTTACCCTAACCTCCTTTAAAACAATCTAAGGAACCTTAAGATAAGCAGAACTACCTCTAATTACTGCAACTGACACGACTAGCAAATTAGCTAACTAACCTAGGGAATTTCCTTTTGGAACAATTTTATCCTAATTAATTAGCCAACCCGACTAATCGACAATCCATTACCTTTTAAGTCTCAAGATAGGCAAAACATTGATTTCAAGATAACAATTACTAGCAAATTCTATGATCACTTATTAGGCAAATCACAATTAATTAGCAAAACATAGGTTATGCAATTAAAATACCTAATTCAAACTGAAAGACAATCACAAACTAGGTATGAATTTAATACTGATTAAAACCCTAAATTTAATATGCATGTGCATTCAATTGCGGAAATTAATGGAATTTAATAAAGCATCTAACCCATCATAAATTGTCATAAACCGAGCAAAGTCGCAGATACTAAAAAATCATCATATAGTCCAGATAGCACTTGAAGGTTTAGCTAGCAACCATGTCTCTAGCAGAATTCATAATAAAAATAATAATATTGTCCAAGAACATAGTTTTAGGGAAACAATCAATCAAGAAAACAATTAGAAGGAAGAACCCGAATTGAGTAATGGTGTCGAATGATTTGATCCCGAACTTCTCTAATTGATCTCTCGCCTTTTTCGCACTGAATTTCGTCCCAGATTTTCTTTAGTCGGCAGCCAATCAATCCCCCCTTTGAACTAAACCCGTGTGTTGATTTTATAGCGAAAATTGTAGGGTTGCAGGTTTTCTTAATACTGGCGTACCGCTAATTAAATTGTCTTCCGCAAAGCGCCATGCTTGCATATAATAACCGAAAAAATAGTTCGTTCCACCGACTTGGACCCGTTCCAATTTCGTGTGTATTAATCTAAATGGAACCAAAATCTTGCGATTCAATTGAAATGAATTTCATGCAAAAACTTCAATTAAACCCCTCAACCTTTCATAAATTATATGCAAGTCCTCCAAACTTATTAATTTACTCCTCTCAGCCCTCAACCTAGATGTAATGTCATACCATCCCTTTGGACTTCTTAAATCAACCTCCAAACAAAATTATTTAAACAATTTTGAGCAGAATTGAATCACATTTAACTTAATTAAACATAAGATTCAAATTATTAACTAAAATCACACCAAAATATACAAAAGTAACTCAATATATATACAAAATACATGGGAAAATTAGATGTGTTTTGCAACACATCATGCACCTGGACAATCATCGTGTCCCGACATATTCCGCTGTTGGGTGGGAGTGTGACAGATTATTATCAGAGTCACGGCTGTAGGGATCTAGGTTATTTGAACCGGCTTGACCTAAACTTATGCCTTAGGTGTCCCGCATGAGTTCCTCATGCATAGCATGCCTATATGATTTATATGTCCATTAATTGCTTCTTAATTATGCATATTTTAATTTTTGCCTTTGTCGATCATCACACACTTATACACAAATCACTTGAGGCTTCCTAACCTCCTACCTTAGTTATGGTGCCTTACGTGCCATTTAGGAAAAATTGATTTCTCGATCTTATAAGACGTGTAGTAACTGGAAGGGTGGAAGCACTGGTAGTCAAGGTCTCGGACTAGGGAAGAATTGAGCATAAAGTTTGAATTGACGGAACTGGATGCTCACCTAAGACGCCTCAATGAAATTGCTAAAACCTATTAGGTCGAATCATGTCAATTACTAGGGTTTTACTCTGATTAGTCACGGTTATAGTTTCCCAATCGGGAGATGAGGACCATTCTGTCATGCTTTGCTAAAATCATTCGATTTCGTGTGTTTACGTGTTACTGCGTTTGCTAGGATTCTCAATGATTATGATGTTCTACGTCACACCACATCACGGTTCACTATTATGTGTGACTTCTATTTGGTCTCATGCACCCCGTATTGATTATCGATCACATCCTATCTCGTATCTCATGATTGTCTATCTTTCTCCTCAGCATGTCGACTCGTCTCAATGGTCGTCGTAAGGGTGATAGAGACCGCAAAATGGCCTCGGAGATTGTCCAAACAGATGGCAAAGGTCATTCCTAACATGATGGGGCAGATTCAGCAGGGTCTAAATGCTAACCCCGCCACCAATGATGCTACTGTTGATTGCTCCTTAAAACATTTCAATTCAAGAAATCCTCCTCGATTCAAGGGTACTGAAGGCCCTATTGGTATTGTAACAGCCCGCCCCGATGTGGGCAAACGGTCACGTCAAATGTAACTAACATCTAAAGTCCAAAACAAATACTTAAATTGCCAAAATACTAAACCAAAATAACTGAGTTCAAGGTCTAAAATAAATTCACCAATAAACACTAATGCAAAAGTTCAAAGCTTAACGAAGAAAATAAAAGTCTCTAAAACAACACTTCAACTCCTAGTGGCTCTCGTCACACCATCCCAATGAACCCTGATTACCTGCCGCGAAAACAAGAAAGCGACTGAGCTACAGGCTCAGTGGGCGGATGCAGATTACAATAGACAAAGATATAATATCCGAATAATAAGGAAAGTGAGACAAATATATAAGTTTTGAAATATAAAATTCTCCATCCGAACATAACCACCTGCACCAGAGTAAGTCCAAGAAATAAAGTCTGAAGCAACGAAGGGTTGGGTTATTGATTCCAAGTACCCCTAAAATCATAATATCCAAATGCACACCACGGTGCCAATCACATTATATCACAGTGGTACACTGGTCGCGACTCCAGTGCACCAAAATCGGAAGGCGTGTATGAGCACTACACCGCTCGACCGCTAAATAATCATCACATATCAAATCATATAAAATCCTAGGATGCATCCATACGCCTCCCAGATAATCAAACGGCTCTACCGCGAGCAAATAATCATATAACAAAGTGGAGCCACCACGGTTAGTGTCATGTCATTGGTGCCACAAGGACATGCCTGTGGTACCTCCATAGGTAGTTGACTCGGTATCCCTACCTCCCGTCTACATATCTAGGGTTCTATGACAACACGAATGAACATATAATTCCACCTCCACCAAGAGTATGTTCACCATGCATATAAGATCCTAAATCAAATGAAAACGAACAACCGGCACACATGCGGTTTTCAAAACGGTTTTGAGCGAATGTCAAAAGCAATACTTTTCTCAAAAAATAAAATAATTAATTCAAGCACACATTGGTATAGTTCAAACGAGGAAGCCAATCATACAAGTAGAGTCATAGACTAGCATATCGGACTTTCAAAAGAAATATATTTTAACAAATAAAAGAGATAGTAACAGATCATCTGTACCTTAACGTGTGTCTAAGCTCCTATTGCATCAACTATTCACCAACTTGTCAAATAAACCTACAAAGATTAACATTCACTCTTAATTAGGACAACCTACGACCCTATATCATGGTTCTCCTAAAAGCCCGAAACCCACTTATAATTATTTAGTTGTTCCATGATGTTAGTAATGCTATTATTATTATAGTTTGTGACCTTACTGTTACAATTTAAAAAGAAAAAAAAAGAAATCAAACAATTGTAATAAAATAACATAGACGTTTGTTAAGTAGTTATAAACACTCTTGCAATCACAGGTACTAGTTTTTGTTGCTTTTATAATTACCTATTTATTGTAACATTGTTTCACAATTCATTAGTTAGTTTTTTTTTTAAAAAAAAAACCCAGCTTGCCATTTTAAATGGAAGAAAGAGTTCAATCATGGAGTAACAATCTCAAAGTGAGATTGTCTATGAAAACATTTGTTGTATCACAACAATACACCTGCTTTCGTAATACCCATTTACATCCATGTATAACAGAACCTCCATCGAAGCTTTACCAGTTTGGAGTTCAACATAAGAAAACTCGGTGATTTACCTTGAGTTTAATGAAACTCTGTTATGCTCGACTTGGCTGCGGAATTCTTCACAGCACTACTGTTCCTAGCATATTTGCGGAGGAAAAACTGGTAGATGACAGAAAAAGGGAACGACTGTGAATCGGAGTTCTTTTAGGACATAACAGAAAATGGGCCAAGGTGGGTACGATTCGAGATAAAGTCCAATGAAAACCAGGTTGGTGATTTACCTTAGTAGCGTTTCAGCAACGAATTTCGCATATGTTCCTCTCAGGAACAGCGGCAATGTGCGGCGTAGCGATGGTCGGCGACTCTCCGGTATTGGATGTCCGATGTTTAGCAACCTCAACAGAGCCTTGATGAGATCAAATAGTAATTCATAAGAACGAGAAGGCTGATTTAAAGGGTGATTATCGTGAACTTTGCGATATATAGAGGGAATACGAGGTAATCGACGGATGAATAAATGGGAATGGATAACCAACTTGCCGTTTGAATTGGGGATAGAGACAATTTGAATGGAAGATGAGCACAAGGAATAAAGCTACATATCACATTTTACTTATTATTTATTTATTTATTAATTTATTTAAATAGGGTTAGTGTTATTAATATTTTAAGTTGATAATTTAAACTAGGTTATTTCATCACTACCCCGTCAATTTAATTTCGTCCCCGAAATTCCAACTCAAGTTTACTCCTAAGAAAGAACCATGATGTCTAATTATCACTTAAGGCAAGTCACTAGGAGTCCTACACGAATAATTCTAACTAGATTGTACGGGTCATTATAACATCTACACTAAAAATGATTTCATCCCTAAAATCAACGAAGATCTAAAGAGTACCTTTTATCGAAATAAGTGCGGATATCACTCTCGAATAGAGTCCTCAAGCTCCCACGTAGCATCTCTTTCTGAATGATTATTCCACAAAACTTTCACAAATGGAATGGTCTTATTTCGCATTACACAGTCTTCTCGCTCTAGGATTGCTTCTGCTTCTTCCTCACACGAAAGGTCTTCTTGAATTCTATGGAGTGGGTATTGTACTACATGAAGCGGATTGTAATTGTAACCTCGTAAATTAGACACATGGAATACATTATGCACATGTGAGAGTGCCGGGGGTAACGCTATACGGTATGCTACTTCCTCTACTTTCTTTAATACTTCAAAAGGACCAATGAATCTAGGATCAAGCTTCCTATTAAAACCAAAGCGGCGAACACCTTTACGTGGAGACACCTTAAGAAAGACATGGTCACCATGTGCAAATTCTAGTTCCCTTTGATGCTTGTCAGCATAACTTTTCTGACGTGAACGAGCCTCCTTCAATTTTTGTTTTGTGAGTTCAACCTTCTCATTAGTAATTTTGACTAGCTCGGGTCCCTCGATAGCTTCTTCCCCGACTTCATTCCAACAAATAGGGGCACGACATTTTCTGCCATACAATAATTCAATGGTGCCATATCAATACTTGCATGCCAACTATTGTTGTATGCAAATTCGACCAAGCAAATATAGTCATCCCAGTTCCCCGTCCATTCTAAAGCACAAGCCCGTAACATATCCTCTAACGTTTGGATGGTCCGTCCGGATTGGTCGTCTGTCTGAGGATGAAAGGCGGTTCTATACTTTAGTTTTGTGCCCCAAGATTTTTGAAATCCCTTCCAAAATTATGACGTGAAACGTGGATCACGATCTGAGACAATCGATGCCGATGTGCCATGAAGTCTGACAATCTCTTTCGGAAATATTTATGCCAATCGATTAGCAGAAGATTTATCTTGGATAGGTAGGAAGTGAGCCGATTTTGTAAGTTGGTTCACTACCACCCATATGGCCTCGTTCTTCTTTAGTGTCTTCGGAAGCCCAGTAACCAAATCCATTCTGATATCATCCCACTTCCAAACAGGAATTTCAAGTTGTTGAAGGAGTCCACCAACTCGTTGGTTGTCTATCATTAATTGTTGGCAAGTAAGGCACTTAGCCACAAACTCAGCAATATCTTTCTTCATTCCACTCCACCAAAAGTTTTTCTTCAAGTCCTGGTACATTTTTGTTGAACCTGGATGTATAGAGAGTTGGGAACTGTGAGCCTCTATCATTAAGGCATTACGAATTTCTAGATCTTCGGGAACACATAATCGGTTTCCTTTCCACACTACTTCATGTTCATCCACTCATAATTCTTGTTGTTTACCTTCCCGTACGTTCTGTATTATTGCCCATAACTCACCATCTTCTTGTTGAGCTTCCTTAATACGTGAAACCAATGTGGGTTCGACTTTTAGATGAGCTATGCTACCACTCGTCTCTTTAGTACGAACCTTAACTCCAAGTCAGAGCAGGTCAGAAATAATCTCCGGCTGAATAGTAAGGCATGATAGGCTACCCGAACTTTTTCTGCTAAGAGCATCCGCAACCACATTCGCCTTTCCTGGATGGTATTGAATCTTAACATCATAATCTTTTAGGAATTCTAATCACCTTCTTTGTCTCATGTTGAGTTCTTTTTGAGTGAAAATGTACTTGAGGCTCTTATGATCTGTGAAGATATCACAAGTCTCGCCATACAAGTAGCTGTCTCCATATTTTTAAGGCGAACACAACTGCTGCAAGTTCCAAGTCGTGTGTAGGGTAATTCAACTCATAAGGTTTAAACTGGCGAGAAGCATACGCGATCACCTTTCCGTGTTGCATTAAAACACAACCCAATCCTTTCTTTGACGCATCACTATAAATCTGAAAACCCCAGTTCCCTCTGGTAAGATGAGAAATGGAGCCGTCACCAATCTTTCTTCAACTCTTCAAAGCACTTTTCTCGTTCCTTGTTCCATTCAAATTTCACACCTTTTCTTACCAATTGATTTAAAGGTAATGCTAAGGATGAGAAACCTTCCACGAAACGTCGGTAGTAGCAAGCCAATCCCAAGAAACTCCTAATTTCATTTACCGTGCTAGAGCTCGGCTAATTAGTAATAGCTTCAATTTTAGTTGGATCCACTTTGATTCCTTTTGCAGAGAGCACATGACCAAGGAATGTAACTCGCTCCAACCATAATTCACATTTAGAAAGTTTAGCAAATAATTTCTTTTCCCGCAAGATTCCCAATACAACTCGTAGATCTTCTTCATGCTCTTCTTTGGATTTTGACTATTGTAAGGATCAAATTTAAACCCTCACGCGATATCAGGGGGTCGGTCGAAAAGCAGACTTCTCGATCGAAAAGTGTTAGCGGATCGAAAAGTCTCAGTTGGGACTTTCCGATCGAAAAGAGAAGCTGATCGAAAAGTCACAGGGGGACTTTCCGATCGAAATGCTCTGATCGAAAAGTCACAGGGGGACTTTCCGATCGAAATGGGCTGATCGAAAAGTCACAAGGGGGACTTTTCGATCGACAGATGGCTGATCGAAAAGTCACAAAAGGACTTTCCGATCGAAATGGGCTGATCGAAAAGTCACAAGGGGGACTTTTCGATCGAAATGGGCTGATCGAAAAGTCACAAGGGGGACTTTTCGATCGAAATGGGCTGATCGAAAAGTCACAAGGGGGACTTTTCGATCGACAGATGGCTGATCGAAAAGTCACAAGGGGACTTTCCGATCGAAATGGCACGACAGAAAAGGCTTTTCGATCAGGAGGACGATCGATAAGTCTAGAAACAGGGTCGAAAAGTCTCCAAATCACCACGAGATCTTCTGTTTCGCGTCCAAACCTGCAAAAATGCTTCCGAGTGTGCTAAAGGCTGAAAATCACCAACAAAACTCAAATGGTTAGTTAATAAAAACTTGAATCGGATATCGCGAGAGCCTCGAAACTTGCGTTTCTTGGGTCTGATACCAATTGTAAGGATCAAATTTAAACCCTCACGCGATATCTAGACTAGTGAAACCGTGCGGAATCCGGTTTAACTAGTTGATTCAAGAAACAGAGAAAGATAGTAATCGAAA
This sequence comes from Deinandra increscens subsp. villosa, assembly GCA_039602395.1. Classification (NCBI taxonomy): domain Eukaryota; kingdom Viridiplantae; phylum Streptophyta; class Magnoliopsida; order Asterales; family Asteraceae; genus Deinandra; species Deinandra increscens. Next base: position 19,680,247 of record JBCNJP010000009.1, read on the forward strand.
AGTACTAAAAACAGGAAATAACAAACACAAACCAATACGCTTGAAGAATGAACACTTGAAGTAATCACTGATTGTTGCTTACACCTTGAGAGACCACGAAACCAACAACCCTAAATTGATTACTAGGAGTCCTATTTATAGGAGATGGTGAACTTGGAAAACAAGTTAACCTCCCTACCTAAAATAACTCCTAATTCCCGTATTTGAACCCTAAGGCCCATAAAACTCCCACTAAACATTGTTTAAATGAGCCCAAACGCATCTAAATTGGCCCAATGACCCAATATACCCATAACCCAACTTATTTTCACCTATTCTAACACATAGGCCTTCAGAATACTCCGCCAAGTGATGATTTAATACACAAGCCACAAATCTTGGTCCTTACAATCTTCCCCTTGGCTTGTGCTATTAAATATCTTCTACTTTCAATCTTCAGACTTCAGTCTTCTCCTTGGCTTGAACATGGGTTGGTGAAGATTCTTTTCTTGAACAATCTTCATTGGGCAGCAACGGTCGAGTTCTGGGAGTTTTCTCTCAATCAGCATCAGCTTGGACTTCAAATGACAAACAAGTAATGAGAGGAGGATTCTCAAATACTTGCTCCTTCTTGAAAATCGTTGAGTCCTTGCTGAATCATCAGTAACTGTCTTGACTTGCATGTGACTTCAGAGGGCAAATTTTGAAAACCTCTGTCTTGGCATTCTTGAATTTCTTGTTGTGACTGCTCTGCATCTGTTCGTCATTTAGCTTCCCCTCAACTTGTGAACAGTGTCTTTTGAGTCTTTGGAAGCTTTTCTTGAACAACCAACAAACTTCCCCTGAGCATAGGGTAAGTCCTTTTCCGGCTGGTTCTTCAACACGAACAGTAGCAGAGTTCTTGCTTTGATCAACTGAGTCCTTGATTCTTTTCCATGAGTTGTTTCTTTTCACTTAACCTGTCAAGCACAACATGGAACAAACACTAACCAGACAATGATGACTGGTTATCGGGTTAGCATTACTTAACCAAACAACTTTCCCTGAACCCGAGGACTCTTTTTATTATCTCCCCCTGAGGTTCTGAGGGAGGGTCAAACTTTCTTGCATAAAACCCATAAAAAATTTATTTAAACTTCTCAAATCAACCTGGCCAAGTTCATAAACTTAAGATAGCACAAAAGAAAAATAAAAATAAAACAAACATACCAAATTTCTAAACGAGAAGGTTTTATTTGGGATCAAACCGTCTTTGTCTGAACTGAGGAACCCTTTTCAGCATCTGTTACTCGAACACGTCCAGGCGATTGCCAGTATATTGGTCCTTCTTAAACCCATGTTCCTCATTTTCCCGGTTGTTTGTCACTTATTTATCTTTTAGGTGCATTAATTATGAACATCCGACAGTCACACACAAATCCTAGGTAATTAATATGTGCAGTCTATCAAGCTTGATCATTCCCTACCACATATTTTCACATTCCCATATCCAGAGTTTTGAATCTTTTCTCGAGACTTGGTTGAGAAGAGAAAGAACAGATCATAAAAGAGATAGGAATAATATACAAAGACTTGTATGATTTCAACTCAGAGGCGTTTATCAGTCAGGTGGTAACCTTTCATCAAACACATAAGCCTAGTCACAAAGTCAGGGCTAAAGGGTTTTGGACGCTAGAGGGTCTCTTTTGTTGTGCACATTGGCATCTTTTGGGGTGTAAATTATATACAGCGATCTGCAAGCACGTTAATCCAGACTAACCAGGTCTTTGCTCACGCAAAACAGAGGAAAGTCTGATTAACACGTCAACCATTCTACACCAGGTCATTGCTCACGCAAAGCAGAGGCAAGACTTGACTGACGGCTTTGACATCCCCAGATCTTTGCTCACACAAAACAGAGGGGACGCCGACTTTTTGAGATTTTCGATTCAACACTTTGGAGTCCGGCGTGTGTATCGGGAACAATTTCGCAGTCAAATAGAACAAGCACTTAACCTAAGTGTGTGTATCCCGTCAAATGACATACTTTATCTTTAAGTGTTGTGACCCATACCTTTGTTTTTGGAACTGAGCCTACCGAGCACATCACCTTGGATCATGTCTTTCACTTTTGCCTTACGCGTGTCAGTCATTCTGAGAACGGAAATATTTCACTTCCCAGCCTTCTCAAACGCACAAACAAAAGATTAAAAATTAAAAAGCACAATTTTTTTTGAGGGGTCAACAATTTCATCTTTTCTATTCTTCCCCTTGCTTTTTGATTTTTAATAACAACACACATTTTTTTCTTTTTTCCTTTTCTTTTGTTTTTGTTTTTTTTTTTTTGTTTGTTTTATAACTTAAACACACTGACACATCACTAAATATCGACTCACTAAACACAATTGGCCAAGTTAACCTTCAAAGTTTATCTTTTGAAAAATTTCAGAAATGGGTTTTGTTTAATGCACTACCAGACTTCACATCAAATTAGCCAAGAAACGAACAATCAAGACAGTGTTACCTTTCTGCTGATTTTGCCAGATTTACCTCTTACCAGAAGAACATACCCTACTATTGAGAATCTGCATGTCATGTAGTTGAGAGATGCCTTCTATCATGTGCCTGGAACAATCACTTTCATAAACAAATAAGGTTAATGGAAGTCCTCCTTGACTGTTCCTGCACAAGGTGAGAGATCAATTAGCCATAAGTACCCAGGCCATTGTGGTTCTGGGTATACCTGAAGAGTCAGTGAAAGAAATTTCTTTTAAAAACATTCCCTTGGTAACATCAGGGATTGGGGGTGTGGCTGCCTTGGTTGGACTGAGAATGTCCTTTTTGTTGACATCTCTGGGTTTGTGATTTTCTTTCCCAAAAACCTGTGGTTTTCTCGGTGGATTCTTATTAGAATTTTGAACTTTTATTTCTTGAAATTGTTTGGAGTGTTTCTTGTACACTCCAGTAGGCTTGAAAGTCAAGTTCACAACTTTTGAAACATTCCACCTGTCATCCTTCCTCCACACCATTTGATTTAGCTGAACCAACTGGATTTGGATGGATGGGTGATTTTGAAACAGTTTTGAAAACAGATCTTAAAACTGGTGTTGGGGATTCAACAGATTTTGGTCTCCAAGCTGTTTTGACAGATTTCTGAGATGCTTTGTTTTCTTTAAAAATGGTCTTTGGCCGTTGCTTAGGAGCCTTGGGTTTCTGCTGAACTTTGTGACTCTGAGGTGCTTGTTTCTGCACCTTGGGTTTTGATGGACCGGGCCTTGGAGTTGGGTCACTTTGTTTTTGGGTCCTTGGACTGGGTCTCTGATGAACCCTTTTGGGATAATAGGGTTCATAAGGCCGGTATAAACAGTTTCTTGCCACGTGTCCTGGTCTACCACAGACATGGCAAGATTGTTTCTTTGGGTATGCGGGAGCCTGTGGTTGGTTACGCCCAGTGGAAATCCAAGTTGGTTTTGAACAATTTTTGTGGATCCAATGGGTTTTACCGTGGGGCTTTGTGGTTAAAATGTACTCCCGCTGAACCGGCTTAAACTGGTCATATGCATAATTGATTTCTGGGTACGGGACAAAATCATGAGGTCTAAGGTCCCGCACTTCCTGCACAATTTTGATTATGACAATCATTCTTATTTTCTGTAGGTTTCCCACCCAACACCCCACCATTTGTGAGTTTGGGACCAGCAACCTGTGGTCCCTTATCCCTTCTTAAAATTTTAACAGTTTTTAAGGGTTTCACAGGTTTAGCATCACATTTCCCAAAGTTAAACACACTACAAGTAACAGATTCATCAAACACAGTTGACTTGGGAAATGTTGACTCAGACTCAAAAACTTTTTGAAGCAAAATTATCAGTTTTAAAAACTGGAAACTTTTGACTCTCAAAGCAAACACTTTTTCCCTTTGAACCTGCTTCTTCATTTACTTTATCTGCACAAGAAGTAGAAGTGTTAGTAATGTTAGAAACAGGAGCAGAAATTTTAATGGGGCAAGCAGCAAGTTTCTTTTCTATTTCAGCCTTAGCTTCTAAAGAGGTCTTTGGGCACTCATAGTCTGGGATCATTTCATGCATCAAAGGCATCGGTACTGTATGAGTGGATTTTTCATCTTTTACCTCAGTACCGAGACCCAAACCAGAGTTGGCTTTTAGATGTCGCATTCGAGCATCTGTGTTATAGAAAAGAGAACTAGCCTTCATCATTTCTGACACAATTTTATCATTTCGTTCAACCTTGGTTTGCGATGTTTCTAATTTGGCTTTAAGTTGTTCAACTTCAGATTTTAATGTGTCAATTTCTTCATTAGCAATTCTAAGATATGTAGTTTTATCACTCAATTGCCTTTGAAGATTCTTAATATCGACTTTGGCAGCTTCTAGTTTTTCACTTAATGTTTTACTCCTACCTTTGTACTCTCGCAGGTCTCTATCAGATAGTTCACGATTTAACGTTTCATTAAAGAACTTGCGTTGCCAGTCTTGAGATTCATTAAATGTAATTTGGCATTTAGGATTAGAACATACCTCATTGTTGCTGGTAGATACAGAATTACCTGGAAGAAAGGATGCCATGAATGTCTTTGATTGAACTTCTGGATCAAAGAGTGGGTTTTCGATCGGAAAGTGGGTTTTCGTTTAGAAAAGGGTTGGATCGAAAAGTACTTTTCGATCGGACAGGGGGTCGGTCGAAAAGCAGACTTCTCGATCGAAAAGTGTCAGCGGATCGAAAAGTCTCAGTGGGGACTTTCCGATCGAAAAGAGAAGCTGATCGAAAAGTCACAGGGGGACTTTCCGATCGAAATGCTCTGATCGAAAAGTCACAGGGGGACTTTCCGATCGAAATGGGCTGATCGAAAAGTCACAAGGGGGACTTTTCGATCGACAGATGGGCTGATCGAAAAGTCACAAGGGGGACTTTCCGATCGACAGATGGGCTGATCGAAAAGTCACAAGGGGGACTTTTCGATCGAAATGGACTGATCGAAAAGTCACAAGGGGGACTTTTCGATCGAAATGGGCTGATCGAAAAGTCACAAGGGGGACTTTTCGATCGACAGATGGCTGATCGAAAAGTCACAAGGGGACTTTCCGATCGAAATGGCGCGACAGAAAAGGCTTTTCGATCAGGAGGACGATCGAAAAGTCTAGAAACAAGGTCGAAAAGTCTCCAAATCACCACGAGATCTTCTGTTTCGCGTCCAAACCTGCAAAAATACTTCCGAGTGTGCTAAAGGCTGAAAATCACCAACAAAACTCAAACGGTTAGTTAATAAAAACTTGAATCGGATATCGCGAGAGCCTCGAAACTTGCGTTTCTTGGCTCTGATACCAATTGTAAGGATCAAATTATAAACCCTCACGCGATATCTAGACTAGTGAAACCGTGCGGAATCCGGTTTAACTAGTTGATTCAAGAAACAGAGAAAGATAGTAATCGAAAAGTACTAAAAACAGGAAATAACAAACACAAACCAATACGCTTGAAGAATGAACACTTGAAGTAATCACTGATTGTTGCTTACACCTTGAGAGACCACGAAACCAACAACCCTAAATTGATTACTAGGAGTCCTATTTATAGGAGATGGTGAACTTGGAAAACAAGTTAACCTCCCTACCTAAAATAACTCCTAATTCCCGTATTTGAACCCTAAGGCCCATAAAACTCCCACTAAACATTGTTTAAATGAGCCCAAACGCATCTAAATTGGCCCAATGACCCAATATACCCATAACCCAACTTATTTTCACCTATTCTAACACATAGGCCTTCAGAAATACTCCGCCAAGTGATGATTTAATACACAAGCCACAAATCTTGGTCCTTACAACTATACCAAAATGTCATCTGTGAAAACCAGAACGCATCTATCCAGGTAATCATGAAATACGCGATTCATTAGATCCATAAAGACTGCTGGGGCATTCGTTAACCCAAATGGCATTACGAGGAATTCATAATGGCCATATCGAGTACGAAATGCAGTCTTGGGAATGTCTTCAGACCTCACTCGCAATTGATGATATCCAGAACGTAAGTCAATCTTCTAGAAGTATTTTGCTCCTTGGAGTTGATCAAATAAGTCGTCAATCCGAGGTAATGGATATTTGTTTTTGATGGTGACGCGATTTAGTTCTCTATAGTCAATGCATAACCTCATAGACCCATCCTTCTTTTTCAGGAATAACACGTGAGCACCCCATGGAGACACACTCGGCCGAATGAAACCACGATCAAGTAGCTCTTGTAGTTGCTCTTTTAATTCTTGTAATTCTAAGGGTGCCATTCGGTAAGGTGCCTTAGAGATAGGCTCTGCACCTGGAAGAAGTTCAATAGTAAACTCTACTTCCCTTTGTAGAGGCAACCCAGGAAGTTCTTCCGGAAAGACGTCTGGGAATTCTTTCACTACTAGCTGTTCATCAAGATCATTCCCCTCCTTTGACGAATCTCGAAGAACTGCCAAATATCCCTCACAACCATTGTTTCTTAATTTCCTCGCCTTAAAGGCCGAGATCACCTTAACCAACCCGCTAGGAGAAGATCCCTGGTAC
>JBCNJP010000009.1:19687270-19761792 GCA_039602395.1 Deinandra increscens subsp. villosa
CACACACTTCGGCTTTTCAACATCTCCGATAGTAACCTGTCTAGCCTGACAGTTGATGGTGGCTTGGTGTGTGCTTAGCCAGTCCATTCCCAAAATAATATCGAAGTCGTGCATAGTCATAGGAAGTAGCTCAGCCGTAAACACCTCGCCTCCGATCGATATTGGACATTCAGAAAACACATCTGTAATAGTTATCGAAGTTCCCATTGGGGTAGTAATAGACATAGGTGGGTGTAGTAAGGAAGAAGATAAACCGACACGTTGAGAAAAAGATAACGCAATAATTGAATGCGTAGAACCCGTATCAAATAACACACATGCTTTAGTACCATTTAGAGTAAGAGATCCTGATATAGTACCTGGAGCATTAGCCGCCTAATGAGCCGTCATAGCAAACACCCTACCACCTATAGTACGTTGATCATTGCCTCAATTACGCTGATTTGTATTACCCTTCACGGAACATGCGCCCGAGTCCTGATAATGAGGCCTACCCGGATGATTTCTCCCACATATAGCACAAGGCGTGATCGGAATATGATTTAGACTACCCCTTTAAGTTGTACCAGTACACCTCCCATGATTCTGCTGTTCCTGCCCATAATTATTCCCTCGATTCAGATATGTTCGTTGACCCTGCCAATGTGCTTGACCATTATGGTTACCTCTGTTATGATATGACCGTTGACCTTGCCATTCTCCTGACTGAGTTTCACGAGAGCGATCCCCGAAACCACAATTACCATACTGAAAATTACCCCGCTGATCTGAGTTTGAACTATGTTGATCATCTCTGCTTCTCTTTCTACTACCCTCTGACTTATGAGAATTGAAGTCAACCCATTCCAATTCCAAGTTTCTAGCTGCATTCGCCACTTCTGCCACTGTAGTAAATTTATCATTAATAAGAGGTCGTATATACTTAAAAAGTAGTCCCCACATGAAGTGCTTAGCTTGTTCAGCAGCCGTCCCTGCTCTAGGACCAGCAATGCCAGCTACCCGAATAAAACGTATCATGTAAGCAGTTATGGTCTCATCAGATTTCTGTCGTATGTTGATATATTCTCAACAATATGCTTCCCTTTTAGATACAGGGAAATACTGCCCATAAAAGACATCTAGGAAGTCATGCCATGCAAGAGCTTCCACAAACCCGTCTCCTTTAGCTTCCTTCAAAGCTTTCCACCACCTCTGAGCATCACCTTCCAGCTCATAAGTTGCTAAACGAACCTTTTGGTTATCGGTAGCTTCCAGAACATCAAATATTTTCTCCAAATGAGAAATCCAATTTTCCGCATCTATTGGTGTTGGAGCATCACGAAAGGACTCTGGTTTCTGTTTTTGAAATCTCTTGAGTAATATATGAGCATCGTTCCCAAGTTGGTTGTTGTTATTTCCTCCCGGCTAATTATTGTTGTTTCCTCCTGGCCGATTATTGTTGTTTCCACCTGGTTGATTATTGTTGTTTCTTCCTGGTTGACCTTGTAAAGCGGTGGAAACTGCTTGAGGAACACTCTGAGCAACATCAGCAGCAACGGCCTGGTTAAGAGCAGCTAAGATAGCTGGATCGATGTTTCCTTGATTTGCATTGTTATTTCCCCTAGGAGTGTGAGTTCTATTCGAACGTCGAGACATCTATACACAAGTTAACGAACAACATATATGAGGATGTCAGAGAACAAGGAATTACGATGGAGTACAAAATAAAGGGTAAAGAATCCTATCCCATGTTCTACCCAAACTCACAGGTCGAGTCTATGGCTTACTACAGAATTGAGCCTAAGCTCTGATACCATTTTCTATACCAGCCCGCCCCGATGTGGAGCAAACGGTCACATCAAATGTAACAGAACATCTAAAGTCCAAAACAAATACTTAAATTGCCAAAATACTAAACCAAAATAACTGAGTTCAAGGTCTAAAATAAATTCACCAATAAACACTGATGCAAAAGTTCAAAGCTTAACGAAGAAAATAAAAGTCTCTAAAACAACACTTTAACTCCTAGTGGCTCTCGTTACACCATCCCAATCAACCCTGATTACCTGTCGCGAAAACAAGAAAGCGGCTGAGCTACAGGCTTAGTGCGTGGATGCTGATTACAATAGACAAAGATATAATATCCGAATCATAAGGAAAGTGAGACAAATATATAAGTTTTGAAATATAAAATTCTCCATCCGAACATAACCACCTGCACCAGAGTAAGTCAAAGAAATAAAGGCTGAAGCAACGAAGGGTTGGGTTATTGATACCGAGTACTCCTAAAATTATAATATCCAAATGCACACCACGGTGCCAATCATATTATATCACAATGGTACACTGGTCGCGACTCCACTGCACCAAAATCGGAAGGCGTGTATGAGCACTACACCGCTCGAACGCTAAATAATCATCACATATTAAATCATATAAAATCCTAGGATGCATCCATACACCTCCCAAATAATCAAACAACTCTACCACGAGCAAATAATCATATAACAAAGTGGAGACGTCGTGGACTGATCACACACCACGGTTAGTGTCATGCCATTGGTGCCACAACGACATACCTATGGTACCTCCATAGGTAGTTGACTCGGTATCCCTACCTCCTGTCTACATATCTAGGGTTCTATGACCGCACGAATGAACATATAATCCCACCTCCACCAAGAGTATGTTCACCATGCATATAAGATCCTAAATCAAATGAAAACGAACAACCGGCACACATGCGGTTTTCAAAACGGTTTTGAGCGAATGTCAAAAGCAATACTCTTCTCAAAAAAATAAAATAATTAATTCAAGCACACATTGGTATAGTTCAAATGAAGAAGCCAATCATACGAGTAGAGTCATAGACTAGCAGATCGGACTTTCAAAAGAAATATATTTTAACAAATAAATGAGATAGTAACAGATCATCCGTACCTTAACGTGTGTCTAAGCTCCTATTGCATCAACTGTTCACCAACTTGTCAAATAAATCTACAATGATTAACATCCACTCTTAATTAGGACAACCTACGACCCTACATCATGGTTCTCCTAAAAGCCCGAAACCCGCTTATAATTATTTAGTTGTTCCATGATGTTAGTAATGTTATTATTATAGTTTGTGACCTTACTGTTACAATTTTAAAAGAAAAAAAAGAAATCAAATAATTTTAATAAAATAACATAGACGTTTGTTAAGTAGTTATAAACACTTTTGAAATCACAGGTACTAGTTTTTGTTGCTTTTATAATTACCGATTTATTGGAACATTGTTTCAGAATTCATTAGTTAGTTTTTTTTTTTTAAAAACCCAGCTTGCCATTTTAAATGGAAGAAAGAGTTCAATCATGGAGTAACAATCTCAAAGTGAGATTGCTATGAAAACATATGTTGTATCACAACAATACACCTGCTTTCCTAATACCCATTTACATCCACGTATAACAGAACCTCCATCGAAGCTTTACCAGTTTAGAGTTCAACATAAGAAAACTCGGTGATTTACCTGGAGTTTAACGAAGCTCTGTTATGCTCGACTTGGCTGCGGAATTCTTCACAACACTACTATTCCTAGCGTATTTGTGGAGGAAAAACGGGTAGATGACAGAAAAAGGGAACGACTGTGAATCGGAGTTCTTTTAGGACATAACAGAAAATGGGTCAAGGTGGGTACGATTCGAGATAAAGTCCAATGAAAACCAGGCTGGTGATTTACCTTAGTAGCGTTTCAGCAAACGAATTTCGCATATGTTCCTCTCAGCAACGACGGTAGCGTGCGGCGTAGCGATGGTCGGTGACTCTCTAGTATTGGATGTCTGATGTTTAGCAACCTTAACGGAGCCTTGATGAAATAGTAATTCACAAGAACGAGAGGGCTGATTTAAAGGGTGATTATCGTGAACTTTGCGATATATAGAGGGAATACGGGGCAATCGACAGATGAATAAATGGGAATGGATAACCAACTTGCCGTTTGAATTGGGGATAAAGACAATATGAATGGAGGATGAGCACAAAGAATGAAGCTACGTATCACATTTTACTTATTATTTATTTATTTATTTAATAGGGTTAGTATTATTAATACTTTAGTTTGATAATTTAAACTGGGTTATTTCAGGTCTGCTCCTGACAAACCAGGATCACAGTCCATTAGTTACAACAAACGACCAATAATTAATAAAAATGTTTCATATTTCATCAAAATATAAATTCAGAGTTTTACAAATGCGGAAGCGTAAATACCATAAAAGTATCTAAGTAAAAACATCGTCACCCAAGGTGACGTGACTCGTTCAAAGACGCCAAAAGTGTTACAAAGACTCATGCATGCATACTCATGATACTCGAACATCTGCAACCTGAGAAATAACATGCTAAAAAGTGTCAACCCAAAGGTTGGTGAGTTCACAGGTTTATCGGTTCAAAAACAGTTCCTGTTTTTTGTAAATCGACCGTTCAACATCAGTCCCAGTTCAGTGTAAAACAACTGTTCATTAACAGTTCAAGTTTAAGTTCTAGGTTGACTAATCAAAAACAGTTAATGTTCAAGTTTAGTTTAAAATCTAGATAATATATCAATAACTAGCTAGGCTATTTTCAAAAATCAGTGCATGTTTGACTAGATAAACTAGCTATCCAGTTACTAAAGCTCGCCAAGTTCAATTATGCCTCGTTAAGACTAAGTAATTTATAACACCCGTTCGATATCCAATCGTGTCAGTGCGACTGACCCGGGTGGGGCTGTCAAACCCCATAGATCTACTAAATAAGTTTCCGCTGATGCCACATTGACAGTAACTTTAAAAGTGAGGACCTTATAGTAAGTGTGCCACTATCATTCAGGTGATAGTTATCTAACAGTTCAAGTGTTTGCATGTTAATATCCAACAAGATTAAAATAGATAAAAGGGGCCGTGAAACTCACCTTTGGGTGCACAGGAATTCCAGATATATAACACAACAAAGTAGCAAATAACGGTACTTGTGAAATCTACCAAATACCTATGAGCATACATACATAAGTGTGTGTTCAATCGAAGACAACTAAGTTTAGACCAACAGTGAAATCAAACAATGTCAAACTAAGACATGACGGAGGGTCAAAAAGTTCCAAAATGATTCGAAGGTTGACACATTGCCAAAATCATGACGATTACGAAGATCGACGAAAAGTATGCTATTAAACAATAATATTTGTCCAAGAAACCGATTAATAAAATAGGTAACCCAATATAACTATACCAATAACGTGCACTCAAATGTATTTATATGTTTATATATATTTTTACATATTTCTGTAAATTTATAATTGTAACGTTTGGAGAGTTTATAACGCACCATATAACAAAATATATTATTCGCATGAATAGATTTTTGTATAAATGTAAGGGTTATCAAAATGTAAATTTTTCATTTCCTATATACGTATATTTATATATTTTCCAAATGTGTATTCTTTTATAAATCATTGCCAATTAACTAAATATATTATATAAGAATCAATTTATATAAACCAATGGGATGAAAAGCAAGATTAATGACGTTTACGAAAATCCTATGCGTCCAAACCATGTCAAGAATGATGGGTGGTTGGTTTGAGTCATGAAAAATGTCAAAAAAATACTAAAACAAAATGAGATAGCAAAACCAGAGGTCTCCGGATTTGAACCCACGACCTTTGGCTCGAAACTTTGTGCTCCAACCATCAGCGTAGCAGCCCGCTTTTGGTCTAAACCCCAATCAGAATGTTTTATATATAGGCAGGGGCCTAAATAGGGTTTAAGAAAGAAAACCAGGAAAAAAAGGGACGAAGCCGGGACTCTAACCCGCGCCTCCCGTGAAACGTCAGGGCATATTAACCAGTGAACCAGGCATGCAATCTTGGAATGAAAACATAAATAAATAGTTTTATACAGTAGGAATCTGATCATCTTCTTCACACACACTAGACCTAATCTCGCCGGAATTAAACTCCGGCCGCCGGAAAAATCACGAACGCATGAAAATGACAACAGAAACATGTGATTAACATGAAAGGGTTATTACCACAAGTCGGGGATGAAAGATAGTGAGATTTTGATGCCGAAACGAACCCGAACTTCAACAACGAACACCGAGCACGCTTACGATTCTCACTTCAATCAACTCCTGGTTGCTCGTTAGAGTTCCACGATCACAGTGGCACGAAAAGTGGTGTAGTAGTGGCGGATAGTGGTGGTTACGGTGGGTTTTGCTTCGCCGGAAAACAAGAAAACGAGAGAGGGAGAGAGGTGGGACGAGAGGAATGAGGATGGTGATCAAATGGTATTGATTAGTGTCAATGATCAGTGGTTTGTAACGGACGAATTTGATCTGCGAATTGATGATCAACGATTATCAGAATGAGAAAAGTCTGTCAACGTCGGTTACAAATATGGATCCAAATTGACTTTCAGCCATTGACAAGAATGGTCCCTCAAACAAACTACAAAAGTGGCACAATGTTTGGAAAATTGCAAAGTAAATCCCTTAATGTTTGGGTAACTAGAAAGTGAGTTTGGAAGTTAACAAGGTTGGTCCTTCAAGTTTAGAATAGGTTTACAAGCTAACAAAGTTAACAGAACTAACCCGGATGATGAGTAAACGATTATATATCAACACATGATTAACACGATATGTTTATAAGATATAAACCTTGTTTTGTTCACATAAAATCACGAATAATAATCCACCATTATTTATCATAACTTCACATAAATTCATAGATTTATACGTTCAAAATTTTATATGAACTCACAAAACGCTACATATAATTATGTAGTATCTTGTCACATAAGATCATAGAATAAGTTACGTGTATATATATACATATAGCACATGAACTCATAAGTTTAATTGTCACATAAAATGACAAAACGTTCACATAAAATCATAACGAATTCTTTATATACAATCATAGAATATCGAACGTCTAGACATAAGTGCATGCTCGTATAGTGATGGTTACACAAACCCTAGATGCTATGGTCAATACATGTCAAACACATAAATGATCACACAACATTTATCATAGTTTAGGTTTCGGTTAAATCGGGAAAAGACCTGAAAGGACGGATTGTCACAGTATCCCCTTATTGAAGAATTTTCATCCCGAAAAGTACACGACGTGGCTACTGAGCTGGTTAAAAGAAATAATTTTTTTCGGTCATCACACCATCCCCTTGTTGAAGAGATTTCGTCCCAAAATTTAAATCAGTGACAATAGCTTGAAGAGTCGAATTGACAGCAACGCATCGAAAAGATCCAGGTTTCCTACTCCAAAAGTAGTGATGGACGTTATGTCCAGTAATGTATACAATGCTTTGAGGAGATGTCAAATGTTTGAAAGGTTTCAAGAGGAATTCAAATAAGAAGTATAGAAAGTGGTTTCTTCGATCAAGTGTTTCTACGAGAAAGTTCGATCAATCATATTACGGGAATTGTGTCAAGTGGCAAGGCCGAACAATGTGACATGATAACATAAGAAACTGAGATTAGAACTTTCAATGCGAAGAAGGGACCATAATATGTCTCTGTAGCCTCCGACTATTGTGGCCAACGCTAAGAGTTAGATTTCCCATCTCATGTTCGTTTTCGCTTAAGGCATTCGCATTTACCAATAACTCAGGTGAATCGGAGAGAAAGGAATTTGAGTATGAGAAAATTGTGTGTGCATCAAGTCAATTAGTGTTTGTTTAATAGACCCATTGTCTAATGAAAACATAAACATCTGAATTTTCCTACCAGCTAGCAATTAGCATAGAACTACACAAGACTGATCAAGTTAACATTAGGAACCATTGTTTGACTTATTACTTTATGGAGATACGACTAATTAAGTCCACATGATTCGCAGTAACATTCAAAATCACCTTTCATGCAACAACGATTTAGATAACGATTGGCACGGTCAACGCACACTAGCATGCAATCTATCATGAGGATTTTACCATACAACGCATACAATTGTCCCAACACCTTATATACTAGCATACGACCCTAACATGGCATATCTCTAGCATATAATTTAAAAAACTACCCAACACAACCCATACAGTGCAAAGTTGACGAGGCAACTTCACACAGTCTTGTCATTCTCACCGGGGTAGGAGACTTAGGACCTTGTATGGTGTATGATTTTCATACTCAATCAAGTTAATATATTCACAACATGTCACTTTCTGGCTTCTAACACTTTTCATACACATAACTATTCATGCAATTCTACGCAGCTTACGCTTAAACTAGCACTTCAATAATTAATCAGTTTCTATACCCTAAACATAGAATTGTATTCCCAAATTTAACATGCATAAACACATATGTTTTGTAAATATTTATCATGATAAGGTCAAAAGAAAACAAACTATTTATCATGGTTAAAACAGTTTAACAATTGCTCACATACTAAATATAGCGGGCATCGTACTGATTTTGTGACAAAATAACCAAGGTCCAAGCGATAATAAAATCAAGTGCTACCATTGCCTTTGAAGGATAACACGTAGAGGTTTTTTTCTAAAAAAATTACCAAATTCTGCTAAGAATTATTCAAGTAATTATGTAAACGATTAGGTTCAAATCCATTAATGCGTAGCATCTAATACATATAATTAAATAAATAAATTCCCACATTTAATCATGTTTTTAATTTAAAATTAAGAGAATTGGTGCATAAATGCTTTATATTTAAAATTAGATGATTTTGTGGATCGTTGGTTATTGCTTGATAAATATTTAAACTTCACATTTAATTTTGTTTTTAATTGAGAAAATTATGCAAATTAGATTTTTAATTTAGGTGCTTAATTGTTTTTATTTATGAATTTTAGGTGGTTGGATGGTGCGCGATGAATTTAGAAAGAAAACCCGAGCTTTCGGGTGCGGATTTGGAGCCGATCGTGAAAAAAGAAGAAGAAATTAAAAGAAAAGAAAAATAGAAAATAAAAAGAAGAAAGTTATTTTTAAAAAAAATCATGTCTTGTTGCTGCTATTTACATCCAGCCGCCAAAATGGACTTACTAGTCCATTCCCATTTGTTCTTCGAGCTAGTTCCTTTAAATGGACAGTAGCCCACATCGAATTAAAATCAGCAGCGACCCAAGCAGATTTTTAAGCAGCAGCCCAGTTTTCTTTAAATGGATCGCAGCCCAGCAGAATTAAATGAGGAGACCCTAATTTTGAGGCGGTGGAACCGACAT
Organism: Deinandra increscens subsp. villosa; assembly: GCA_039602395.1. Lineage (NCBI taxonomy): Eukaryota > Viridiplantae > Streptophyta > Magnoliopsida > Asterales > Asteraceae > Deinandra > Deinandra increscens. Next base: position 19,696,478 of record JBCNJP010000009.1, read on the forward strand.
TTGGATAAATAAAACGAGTAGCATCAACAGCACAAGAAGGGGAATTTTTTCTATGAGCTGCCACTGACATCACTCATTTCTCATTTTTATTTTATTTTTTTTATATCAAAATACTTGGAGATAAGAGGGGATAAGGAGAGCAAGATCTAAGCTTTTGGAGTAAAGATTCAAGATTTAGAGTTTGATCAGGTTGTCACTTCATCTCGGTTTTTTTTCTTTTATTTTTATTTCTTGATGATGATAAAGATTATGTTTTTATTGATTTTAAACATCATGTTTGGCTAGATCTAGTGTGTTGCTTGGTTTTGGATGAATTTGGGTTGACTTGATTATTAGATTGAATATTTTTTATGTGATGTGATCTTTTTGCTTATGAATCTAATTTGGATCTATGAAATAATCATATTAGCATGTTTGTCTTTTGTTGTGATTACTTGATGTGATTAAATCACTTAGGTTCAAAGAACTTTGTCCTAATTAGTGGTTTAATTATTGTTTGGTTTAAATTTTATTAGTTTAAATCAAATGCATGATCCGGAGACCTCCTACATGATCTTGTGATTGCAACTTGTGGCCGATATTGCATGATATTTGTGTTGGATAGAATTGACCGATTCATTTAGCACACTTGGTGGTTGTTTGACTTTGTCGATTGGTTAGAATACTTGAGAACTTAAGATTTTGACCCGTTGTACGTGTTAGACATTGCCCATGTTTTATAGATTCCATTTTAGTATTCTAGTGTGTGATAGATTCCATACAGAGAGACCTCTCGAGTGGCTTTCTGTTTCATATGTGTTTGATCTGCTTGACCGAAGTGATTAGACCTTTTAGCATTAAGTGTCATTTTACTATCCGGACTTTATTTTAGGATTTCCTAGACCGCTTGGATGTGTCTATAGTCTTAGTTATCTAGGTTATCGATTTTAGAGAATAGTTTCGCATGAAGTAGTCAATCTAGTAGTCAACCGTCGACCCAAAGGATTCCTTACCAAGTAGCACCCCTCCCTCTCATTTGAATTTCACCTTAGTACCCGTGGTTTGTTTCTTAGCTATTTAGGTTACATTACTATCTGTTTTCCTTCCGTTGTTGAATATCAAATCATGTTAGACTAGATATTAGCAAAGTTCCAGTATCGAGAGCCTGCTACGCGTCCTTGGATTGATATCCGGTATTTACCTATACTATGCTGCACACGATGAGTATACTTGCTCAGAGCGTGTAGTTGGTCACTTGGGATTTGCTGTTTTTAAAACTTTATCATATTTTTATAGACCGCATCTCGCGCATCAAGTTTTTGGCGCCCTTGCTGGGTACGCGCAGATTTCGAGAAAGTTCGGAGCTAGTAGTTTAGTCATTTACTTGCTTTCGTTACTTGTTTATTTGCATGTTTCTAGTATGTTTGCTTATTTCTGTTTCTGTTTTTTTGTTCCGTTTTGTTCGTCGGTTTATGCGCATTCGTCGGAGGAGGAGTCACTTTTCACCGTTGTCCGAGCCTAAGAGGGTTTTTCACAGACTTCGACGTTTGGAGGCATTACCAGTTCCAGTTGCTCGTCCCGACATCGCGGGGGCGTAGCCCAGTGTCATACGCCCACCCGTGGAAGCTAACAACTTCCAGATCCAGCCTCAGACAATTTCCATGATCATAAATTCTGTTCAGTTTGATGGATTTCCGAACGATGACTCGATGGCTCATATTTCAAATTTTCTTGAGGTTTGCGACACGTTCAAACTCAATGGAGTCACATCGGAGGCTGTTAAGTTGAGACTCTTCCCATTTTCCCTTCGCGGCGCAGTGAAGGCGTGGCTTCAGTCCCTCCCACAGGAGCCTTAGCAGCATGTGAAATTTTGTCAGTTGTGTGTTGGTCCTCATGATATTACCAGTTGTCACATTGTTGGTAGCACCGAGCTACCGGAGCAGGTCGATTACATGGCTAGCCAGGCCCGCCCACCGCCCAACCAGTATAACTACAATCAGGCTTGGAGACCAAACCAGAATTCGGGATGGAGGCAGGAGCCGAGCAGTTCGAACCCATCGGGGTTTTAGCCACGACCGCCACAGAGAGAACATGGTTTCTAAAACCCTAACCATGAGAGCACTAGACAGATCCCGATTCAGTCTGAGGATACGAGTATGAAGAAACTTACTGACATGATGGCTCAGATGATGCAGCAGAATCCGAAATCTCCACTGTTGTGAAAGAAATGGGAAACATGGGCACTCATATGCAGAATCTTGAGAGACAGATGGGCCAGCTTGCCAAATCTATGTCAGAGCGCCAGCAGGGAGGTTTTCCAGGTAATACCGAGACAAATCCGCACCAAACAGCAAAGGCGATTACCACTCGGAGTGGCAAGACCACTCAGGATCCAGTACCGCCAGCCACTGCTGAGCCGGTTACTGAGGAGAGAGATGTTGAGGTTGAGACTCATGTTCCTGGGCTGGTGCACCCTACTAGGCTACGCCCAGCAAGTACATCACGCCCCAAGGAGCCCGCGAGAGTCTACATACCTCATGTTCCATATCCCGTGCGTTTGAGACAGGATAGAGCCGAGGAGAATTACAGCAAATTTCTTGCTCTGTTTAAACAGCTTCAGATAAATCTTCCATTTGTCGAGGCATTAGCACAAATGCCTAAGTATGCCAGGTTTCTTAAGGATTTATTGAGAAACAAAAAGAAACTTAAGGAGTTGTCGACCGTTACACTGAACGAGGAGTGTTCAGCAGTTCTCCAGAACAAGCTACCACAGAAGATGAAGGATCCGGGGAGTTTTACTACTCCCTGATTGATTGGTAGCTTGTTTGTCAGCAATGCTCTTGCTGATTTAGGTGCTATGAAAAAGCATATACGGAACGATTCTATGGTAGATAATATCGAGACGGAAGTTTTGTCATATATCGTGTTGAATGATTACATAAACCGAAGGAGTATACAACAATTAAGCTCCGGGCGAGGTTGGACAGAACCTCCCCTCTCAACCACATAGACACTGGACAAAAACTTACAAAGAAATACAAAGATGAAACTATTTATACTTCTTGATTCTGTTTGAACTGGGTAACCTCCGAACTCCGTCCGAATTCCCTCCGAACTCCCTCCGAACTCCCTCCGAACTTGGAGTTCGTCTAAGGTTCGGACGACTCCGAACCTTGAGTTCGGCTGAGGTTCGGACCCCAGTTCATGTGCAATCTCAAATCAGTCTGTTTGACATTTCGAACAGTAACGTCCACACAAGGTTCATGCATCAACAAATTCCCCCTTGGACATTACTGTCGAATCCAGACATTGATCTTCTAGCAAACGTCATCAGTCAGTTTGCTACATCTTGAATCTTGATGTTCAGCAAACTCCCCTTGGACTGAACTTCAGGCATGCAGGATACCGTTCGCATCTTGTACGATCTCCACAACCAATAAAGTTCCCCCTAGCTTCAAGCACAACCATCCAACTGAAACCGGCATATATGATAATGGTTCACTTCATTAGTTGTATCCGGAATTTGTAAAGACACCCGGACATCACTACATATTGACAACAATCTTTAATCTTAACCTAATTGTAATACATTCTGATCTTTATGAAAACAGACATGATCAGCATCTTCAATCACGGAAATTCCCCTTTAGCATGAAATCCATCCCAATATATTAATCCGGTAAAAGTATATCTCGTTGCAGACTGGAATCTGACCAAGTCTTCACAACTCAAGAAAGTATCAGGCAAATGATAAAGAGTTCCAAACCATAACCGAAAACTTTGACATATCGGTTTGCACGAACATCAGAATACACTACCTTTCCACGAAGATCAAAAATCACCATCAAACCTGAACTGATTGCTTTTGAATATTCACTTTTTCAATTATGAAACTTTGAATGTTTTAGGGTCCCCAATTTCCCCCTAAATAAGTGATATTTTCAAATCTTCAATTTCTTATGATTCCAACCCCGCATTCTTGTAGTGGAATGATAAACTCAAGTGGCCCACAACGGAATCTTTAATCTCATTTAATCTTCAATATGTGTAGAAAGATAATCTCCGACAAACGTTCCCAAGTAATCATAACCATGTCTCCGAATCTCTGTCCATCATCAGAAACACGCATTCTTGAGTCTCTGTCCATCATCAAGAACATGACTACCCACAAACTCATTTCTTGAAATTCGATCACTAACTCGTAACAAATATTGTGATTTGGATTTTCTTCAAACATAACACCCCACAACTACCAAATCAAGGGTAAACCTGATAGCTGATCCGCTTCTTTGAAATGCCCACCTAATGGGGGTTCGGGGGCAGCGCCCCTGAGAAGCGGGGTCCAAGGGGCGGCAGCCCCTGGGGAAATTTTTTTTCTTGAACAAATTGCTTCATTAAAAATGCATCCGAGCTCGTCCGAACCCAGTCCGAACTACCTCCGAACCTGATCTTCCAAACCTCCTCCGAACCTGACCTTCGGACGTCCGAACATGGCCGAACTCTGTCCGAACCTGGAGTTCGGAGCGGTTATTTTTCAGATCTGTTCTTCGGCCGAACTCTATCCGAACTTCACTGGAAATTTTTTGAAGTCGCACCAGATTCAGAATTCGATCGAATTTCGACATCCAGATAATTCTGTTAGGTAAAAACATGACTCGGGAAGACTCGGTTGATTAAAAATCAAACAGAAACACCTCCAATCACACCTAACTGAAGGTTTAACGTCTCGAGATTAAGAAAAATTATGAAATTAGACCATAGAAAGAGCCAACAGCTCTGATACCACTTGAAAAAGCATATACGAAACGATTCTATGGTAGATAATATCGAGACGGAAGTTTTGTCATATATCGTGTTGAATGATTACATAAACCGAAGGAGTATACAACAATTAAGCTCTAGGGGAGGTTGGACAGAACCTCCCCTCTCAACCACATAGACACTGGACAAAAACTTACAAAGAAATACAAAGAAATACAAAGATGAAACTATTTATACTTCTTAATTCTGTCCGAACTAGGTAACCTCCGAACTCCATCCGAACTCCCTCCGAACTTGGAGTTCGTATAAGGTTCAGAAGACTCCGAACCTTGAGTTCGGTTGAGGTTCGGACCCTAGTTCATGTGCAATCTCAAATCAATCTGTTTGACAATTCGAACAGTAACGGCCACACAAGGTTCATGCATCAACATGCTAGTATAAACTTAATGCCATATTATGTTTTTGCGAGACTAGACCTAGGTGAGCCGACACCCACGCGCATGAGCATTCAGCCTGCTGACCGTTCGGTCAAATATCCGAGGGGAATTATGGAGAACATGTTGGTTAAAGTGGATAAATTTGTGTTCCCTGTCGATTTTGTGATCCTCGATATGGATGAGGACGAGCACATGCCTCTTATCTTAGGTCGCCCGTTTTTAGCTACCGCACGCGCTTTGGTTGATTGTATAACCGAGATACGATCTTACTACTGCATGCTTTGATCAATGTAATGAACACAAGATGTAAATAAGAGAATTCTTATTGAATCACTTGTAGATACAAAGAAGTTCTCTTTGGTTTCTCTCTCTAGAAAACACACACAGAAAGTGTAGAATGACTCAGAGTGTTAAGCTATCATTCTAACACAACCTATTTATACTTAGTGACTAAACAGGCTGCGTACCAAATGGTACGGGCGTACCATTTGGTCCGGCGGACCATTTAGTCTGGCGCCAATGATATTGTCACTAAAACTCATACTAAGACACACTCACATAGATACAATACACGAGAGACATCATAGCATAGGTATATGCTCTCACATTGATGTTTTCAGCGGCACGCTTACATTACACGTCGAGGACGAGACGGTGACCTTTGACATTCGTGATTCGATTAGACGTCCTCAGGGTCAGGATGATACCCTCTACTTTGTTGACACCATTACGCCACACGTGAGTGATCAGTTCGAGGACATTTATGAGTCAGGTGTTTCAGATACGCAGCTTTGGGGTGGAGTTACCCGTAGCTTGGTGTGTATGCTGCTGCTGCATGTGAGGTGACTAGTGAGGAGACTAGTGTATTAGACACGATCCCGGAGGTGTTTGAGGTTATTGACACCATAAGGGCCAAATCTAGACCGTCTGTTGAGGATCCGCCGACATTAGAGCTTAAGGAGTTACCATCTCACTTGGAGTATGCGTTTTAAGAGACGGATTTGAGACTTCCTGTGATCATTGCATTAGATTTGACGGTTGATGAGAAATCTAGGTTGTTAGATGTGCTGCGAGAGCACAAACAGGCTATTGCATGGAAAATTATGGATATTAAGGGGATTAGCCCTTCTTTTTTCACACATAAGATTCTGATGGAGGATGAGTTTAAGCCTGTTCTGCAGAGGCAGAGACGACTGAACCCGAACATGCAGGATGCGGTGAAGAAAGAGGTTTTGAAGCTTTTAGATGCTGGATTGATTTATCCTATCTCTGATTCACCATGGGTTAGTCCGGTTCAGGTTGTGCCCAAGAAAAGGGGCATGACAGTTGTCGTGAATGAGAGGAACGAGATGATTCCTACGCGCACGGTAACGGGGTGAAGAGTTTGCATAGATCATCGCAAACTCAACGATGCTACGAGGAAAGATCATGTTCCCCTACCGTTCATTGATCATATGTTAGAGCGTTTAGCCGGTCATAGTTATTATTGTTTCCTTGACGGCTTTTCAGGTTATTTACATAACCCAATTGCACCGGAGGATCAGGAGAAAACCACATTTACATGTCCCTATGGCACATTCGCGTACCGACGCATGTCGTTCAGATTATGAAACGCTCCAGCGACATTTCAGCGCTGTATGGTCGCGATTTTTCATGATATGATCGAGGACTCCATGGACGATTTTTCTGTTTTCGGGAGTTCCTTTGATCAGTGTTTGACGAGCTTATCGCGGATGTTAGCTCAATGCGAGGAGACAAACCTGGTGCTTAGTTGGGAGAAGTGTTATTTCATGGTTCGTGAGGGTATTGTGCTTGGGCACAAGATTTCACATGCGAGGCTTGAGGTCGTGTACCGCGGAGCAGGGTTTGTCAAACCCTCAGTAGATCTACCCAACATCCCCTCGCTTCTCAGATCAACAGTACTAAATTGAGGACTTTTAAGTTTTTAAGGCATCCTTAGAAATCATGTGATATCATTTGGTTTAGACTTTAACCTACACTAGTCACATTAAAATGTTTATTCTGGATTTCATTTGAAATCCTAAAAAGAGTTTAAGTGTCAAAATGGTCGTTTCCGGATTTCAATTGAAACCCCAAGGATGGACAGTTGCAAGTGCTCCCCATAAAACACTCCAACTTCCATAACAGGTATCCAATTCAAAGTTGATACTATTTCTAGGCTTCCGCCTCCCACTTCTGTTAGAGCGATTAGGAGTTTCTTAGGCCACGCGGGATTTTACCGCTGATTCATACGCGATTTTTAAAAAATCACCAGACCGATGACACAGCTCCTAGAGAAAGATGCTCCATTTGTGTTTTCCGATGAGTGTCTGACAGCGTTCAACTTGATCAAAGACAAGTTGGTGAACCCCCCGATTATGGTTGCACCCGATTGGTCGCAACCGTTTGAGTTGATGTGTGATGCGAGCGATTTCGCAGTAGGGGCGGTCTTGGGACAGAGGAGGGACAAACACTTCCATCCGATTTACTATGCGAGTCGAACTCTTAATGATGCACAGGAGAATTACACTACTACCGAGAAAGAGTTGCTTGCCGTTGTGTTTGCCTTTGACAAATTTCGATCATATCTTGTCTTGTCCAAGACCATTGTGTATACGGATCATTTGGCTATTAAGTATTTCTTCAGCTAACAGGATGCTAAGCCGAGACTCATTCGATGGATCCTGCTTTTGCAGGAATTTGATATTGAGATCCGTGAGAAAAAAGGAGTCGAAAAATGTGGCGGCCGATCACCTCTCGCGTTTGATGAGAAACTCGAGGGGATGCCCATAAATGACTATTTCCCCCATGAGTTACTCGATTATCTACGCGCGATAGATGACGATGAGAGTCCATGGTTTGCAGATTTTGCGAACTACTTGTCGAGTGGGATTATGAAGAAAGGGTACGGGTTTCAGCGGAAGAAGTTCTTTTCTAACTTGAAACATTACATTTGGGAGGATCCTTATCTTTTTAGGATCAGTGCTGATTCGGTGATTCGGAGATGCGTGCATGGGCGTGAGGCACGACAGATTTTGAGACATTGTCACGAGGGTCCGGCTGGTGGACACTACGCAGCCTTCTTCACCGCGAAGAGGGTGTTCGAGTCGGGATTTTACTGGCCGAATATTTTCAGGTATGCGTTTGAGATGATCAGCAAATGTGACAATTGTCAGCGCGCATGTAATTTGTCACGGAGAGATGAGGTGCCCCAATCTACGATTCAGGTTTGCGAGATTTTAGATATTTGGGGTATCGACTTTATGGGTCCGTTTCCGCCATCTCGCGGGAAAAAATACATTCTTGTTGCGGTTGATTATGTTTCAAAGTGGGTCGAGGCACAAGCCCTCCCCACTAATGATGCGAGAGTTGTTGTGAGGTTTTTGAGGAAACTGTTCGCGAGGTTTGGAGTGCCGAAGGCACTGATTATCGATCGTGGCACCCACTTTTGCAACGCGCAGATGGAGAAGGCGTCGCAGCGTTACGGGGTTACACATAGACTTGCTATACCATATCATCCCCAGACGAGTGGACATGTTGAGGTCACGAATGGCGGGATTAAGCGGATTTTGGAGAAAACGGTTGGTAAGAACCGTAAGGATTGGTCAGAGAAACTGGATGACACATTGTGGGCCTTCCGCACGGCTTACAAGACACCTACGGGTACTACACCGTTTAGGATGATTTATGGAAAGGCGTGTCATTTACTAGTTGAAGTCGAGCATCGCGTGTATTGGGCCATGAAGGCCGTCAATCTAGATCTGGATGAGGCGACTAGAGGACGATTCTTTCAGTTGCATGAGTTAGAGGAGTTGCGCGATCATGCGTACGAGAGTTCGGGTTTGTACAAAGAGAGGACCAGGAGGATTCATAATAGTCACATCAAGAAGAAAGACTTCAAACTGGGAGATTGAGTGCTTATCTTTAATTCGAGGTTGAAATTGTTCCCGGGTAAGTTGAAGTATAGGTGGTTTGGTCCCCATGTGATTAAACAGGTTTTTCCTTATGGGATGGTTGAGATTGAGGTAGTTGACGGTACCTCGTTCAAGGTTAACGGACATAGGTTGAAGCATTACTTGTCAGGTCCGGTTGACGCGAGCGAGGAGGCTGTTATGTTGTTAGACGTTCCGCCGCCCTGATCGCGGGGCCGAGTCTGGCTGACGACTCGTAAATAAATTCAGCGCTTCCGGGAGGCAATCCGAGTAGTTGGTTGTTTAGTTTGCTTGTTTAATGTTTTGTTTGATCTTTTTAGTAGTTTGCTTGTCTTGTAGGTAGTTTATTTACAATTAGTTGCATTTTATTTTTCTTGTTTCGTTTTATGTTTTGTTTCAATTGTTGAAGGTTCTCATGGAAGCATGCCACAATTAGACATTGCATTGACTTATCATTTCTGGCTATGCTTCGCGGGTTTGTAGGTAACGCACAATTGCGGGCCGTCAGATACTCAATCTCCATTTCCACGGTCCGCAAATGTGCTTTCATGATTTGGTTGTGATTTCGGGGATACGAGACCGTCACTTCATAAATGACAATCCACGGTCCGTATCAGGGTTTATCGGGTATGTGACTTTTGGTCAAAGCGCACCGTTCACTTCATAAATGACAAACAAACGTTTCGTTTTGATCAATTGTTACTTTTCTGGGCCGGGTAGGTATATTGATGATGGTTGCTTAGCGATTTGGTTGCAAAATGTTGTTTTGGCATAACAGGTCTACTGATTCACACATTGTGAATCGTCTGGTACTCAATCTCCATTCCGGGCGGTTTGCATCTTTGTGTTGTAGGCTCTGTTAACTTTTGGTTAAATGTCGGCCGTTCACTTCATAATTGACAACAAACGGCCTGCATTCAATCAATTGTCCAAAAACTCAATTTTTTTTCAAATATCTTTCAAAATTGCCAGATTTTGCAACCCGACTGCTTTTGTTATCATATGGGTTTGTTTTCTTTCAGATTCACCGTGGGACCGCCAACTGCCGTGATTCACTGGTTTAGTGATTATCCGAGTTGTATTTTTCATTTTGCATTCATTTGTTGACACACAACTCGAGATATTTGTGCTTTACTGATTTATATTTGTGATTGATATGATTTGGTGTGTTTGGATGATAGTTTGTACTGGCGAGATGGTTCTGGCATGTTTGTCGAGATCTGTTTCATGATGCATACTTTGATTGTGGAGGATTTTTGGCATTTGTGGATTCAGCTCTGACACCTGTTTAGTCAAGAGCTGGTTTCGATTCATTTTTTCAGCATCCAGACACTGGCACATGACAGTGATACGGGAGTATTCCAGTTCCATTTTCCCTTTATTTTGTTTTGTTTAGCGTACATTAGGGACAATGTACGAATTAAGTGTGGGGATGGGGGTAAATTAAACTGAAATTGCTTAAAATTGTGAAAAAATTTCAAATTTTCCTACCGTATTCCCCTGTTTTTGAGTTGAAATTGAGATTTTTGCCCATCTTTTTGTGCATGGAAGTGGGCCCGTCGATGTAATTCGTGACGTTTTCCTCGCCTGTGTATACGATGCTTGTCTCTAGTCAAAATCTTTTCTTTGAGTTTCTTGAAAAAGTATTTCTAAGCAAGTGTTTTTCAAATAAAATCAATAAATGGAATGCTTTACTTAGTGAAACTATCGGATGGGGGATTGATAGCTTGCATCATATCGGTAGCCTTTATCCATCCGTTTCCGTGAGTTATTTGAGCTTAAATTGCATTATATGTTACATTATTTACTCACTTTCGTTTGGTTGAGTGTTATGCCTTCATGTGTTTTCGTTTTAGAACTTGTGTTGTTTATACGCGTCGAGATCATGAACTAAAGTTGGGCATAGAAATGATAGAGGCACTAGGACTAATCCTCTTTGATTTAGCCTTTTTTTTCTTTGATTTTTTTCATTTTTCCTACCCTAAAACATTATCCCTTAGAAAACCCGTTGAGCCTTTTTTCCTTCTCGTTTGATTTTCCCACTTTTTGACCCGTTGAGCCTTTTTCCTTCTCGTTTGATTTTCCCACTTTTTGACCCGTTGAGCCTTTGCTTAGCCTTTTTTTTGTTCTTAAACTCGTGTGAAGAATCTGGATTAGTTTACGACTTTGTGTATATATTTTGGTTGGTTTCATCAAATCGTATTTAGGGATAAATAAAAAAGTGATTTAAGTGTGATTCTCCTAGTACTCAATCTCCATTCTAGGAATTCATATGAGATTGCAAAAAAAAAATAAAAAATCAAAAAAAAAAAATTACAGAAAATTCTAGCTCATTATTGGAGGTCATAGACCTAAGATAAAGCTAAAAAAAAATAGAGTGTTGTTTAGCTTATGTGTTCGGGTCAAAATTACCCGATTTTAGTTTATTTATGTAAATAGTTTTTCTTTTAGTTTATTTATTGACTTTTCCGGATTTCTAAGCACTTAGCCACTTTCACATTCCCATTCCATCCCCTAAACCCTAGCCTAACACTACAACCCTTAATAAAGTCCTCTTGATTTATGTTCGGTTTTATGTTATTTGGTGGAGATGCGATTTCGATACAAGCCTATGATAATGGGGTGCATATTTGGCCTTGAGTGTTCCACTTAAATCGACGATCCACTTAATCGTCTATCCACTAAAGAAAGCCGAGTGAGTGATCATTGTGAGGGTATGATGCTTGTTTGATTGAACCTTGGTGTGTATTGAACTAGTAAGCATTTCCATGTTTTTAAATAAATCTCATAATTGCTTGTTGGATTATAAATCTTTTGAAAAGTGTAAATCTTGAGATTTGGGGATGCATGTGGGCTTGAGTAGTTGCACTGGGTTGGTGGGATGTCACGTTTTCGATTGGCTTGTAGAAGTGTTGCATAAGACTTTTTCGGGGCGAAAAAGGTTCAAGTGTGGGGATATTACTTAGGTTCAAATACATACTGGGTTTTAACACCATACCACATATCATCATACATATTACCCTTGGTAAGGGTCCAAAAACAAGGATGGAAGTTTAAAAAAGTAAAAGTGCAAACTATGAGGTACCGGTAATCGACGGTGCCCCACAAAACGATGCATGGAATCAAGTATGAGGATAGCAAATTTAAGGCGAAGAGCGCAACGGCTCAGTTCATGAATTCAAGTGAGGGTTGAGGTAACAACGTATGGTAGTCGCAATTACACATTCCAAAGTATGAAATGTGAGTTTAGAATGGCACTGGTTGAGATACAAACTGGGAAGGTGTAAATGATGTAGCAGATAGCATTGAGTTCAAAGAGAAATGTCTAACATGCTTGACAGGATTTGGCAAGAAATTCGCATCAATAGATATCGAGATGAACGTGTCAACGGTTAACAGTTCCATAGAGGAACATCTAGTCAAGAGGGGACTTCATTGTTCAAGTTCACAAGGGTGCCCAATCTACTTGGTGTTCTTGCACTTCACGCCATATGAATCATTCTTTCCAGCATAATGGTTTAAATAGGGTTTGAAAATTTTGTATGACATGAGCATGAAATAAACGTGTGTCTTCGAAACACTATACATTAGGGTATTCAAAAGTGGTTTTGGCTTTCGATGATTGTACATATGGGTTATGGTTAGGTTTTAGTGCAGGTGTAATGTAGATCAAAATGTCAAATCGGGTGTTTAATACAAATGTGTCGGGGGAGGTATCACTTCTATGAATGCAAGAAAGTTTATCAAAAAGTTCGTCGACTCAAAAGTAGTTTACTTAAACAAAAGTTGATCTACTTCTTGACACAGACTTCTAAAAGTTGGAGTTGATCATCCGATCGGGTGATTTGTCGTCCATAAAAAAAATCTCTGATTTTTAAAACGTTGATGTTCATATGAGTCAAAACTCACATCTGAATCAAGGAAGGAAGTTCGCTTTAGGAAAGTTTTTCTTCTAGACTTAGACCATTGTAAGCATGAAGTTTGATTATTTCGGGTATGCCTCTCTTGGTAGATATTGTAGTAAATATCTGTAATCTCAGAGAAAGTAGCGTTAAACAGTTTTGTCGAGGACATAGTCTCGTCAAATGGAGTTTCTCGAGATGGGGTTCTTGTGTATGACTCTAAAGTCAATTCTTGGTCCGGTACTGGTCCCACATTTAACATGCCACTAATGCTTATATATAGGGTGAAACACATCTAACCCACCACACTACCGACACGTTGAATGGGTACCAGCTACCTACCATTACTAGCTATTAGTCAAACCACATTGGATATTTCTAACAGAATTAAACTATATCATATCGAGTTTCTCCCGTATGCTAAAATGTAAGGGGGCGAGAGATTTAAACCTCAATACGTTGCACAAAAAAAAGGTGTGGGTCTTTCCATTCACAAGACTAGTAGGATGCGTAGGGTTTGTCGTTCTAATGAAGATCGTCGAGAGTTAGGCACGCGCGGTGTGAATATCATAACGCTTTGGATTCCAAGACGATCCAGTATTTTAAGCAGGACATTTGGTTTAAGTTCAAGCTGAGGTTCATCAATGAAGGTTTCCTGAAAGGATGACGAGGATCTGTGGTACCAGAAATTTGTCGATAGTTGTTATGACATGAGCTTTATATAAATGTATGGATAACTTGGTGTACTCAATGCGTAAGAAGGGAAAATACAAGGTCGATAGACAATTAACTATAGATAACAAGTTCATGCTTAATAGGTGCAAGTAGGGTATGAAAGGCTTTGCATTATTACTGCGATAAAGGCACAAGGTAGTCTCATCATCAATGGTGTTAACTAGTTGAAATGATAACCAAGAGCGTAACACTTTCCGGTTCAAAGCTTGAAAGCTTACCCGAGACATAAAGGATTACAAAAGCGCAAGAATCATAAATTGTTGGTTGTTAAATCGTAAAAGGTTCAAATCATGCAGACAAAAATTAATAGCACAGGTTCAGAAGATCAACCAGAATAGTCATTACGTAAAGTTGGAAGTCAGTTTGAAACCAGGAAGACTATTCACTAACATTACCCTCATTAAAGAGAAATATGCTTGCGGTGAGGTAAGCAGTTTGTACACTCGTGACCAAGTTTTGATTCGCACAAGAAAATCAGGGAGTATGAATCTTCGGGGAAAACTTCACAAGAGTTTTCAGCCAAGAAATATGTTCCAACGCTCGCGATATATGATTTATATAATTCGTTTATCCAATGTTGTTTGGGTATTTGTCCGATGAATGTAACTCCAAGTTGTCTCACGATCGTAAAGTTCTAGGGATTGATATGGTTGGTAAAGTCATGAAAATAGAATTATGATTCAAGATGAGTTCAAACCATTCAAAGGTTTCGTCGAGATTGCTCGTAGTTATGGAAAACTTGTCATTGAAACAAACGAGTGAAACGATGTCTTACCAGGTTAAACATTCGTAATGTGTTTTAAAAGGGTTCGCGAATGGATTAGAATCCAATAGTAAAAAGGGATCGAATCAAGTGTGATAGCGTTTACAAGGATGGATGACTTCGATCACTCATTTGAACTTAACATGCTCGACATTCGATGTTATGGGGTCTAAAAATAAGGGTTTGTATCTGTTATAACTATCAGTTTGTCGAGTAGGATTCTCCAGGATTTCCATACACTGCAAATTACATTTACTTGTGCACCTGTAACTGTAATTTACCCTATATGGTCACCCTAGTTCCTCCTACCTCAACTACCAGGTAAGGTGGAGTACGGATGAGATATCCATGGAGTGGTTACCAAGAGTGTGGTTACTGACCCAAGTTTATCTTGCCAGCATTCGGTAAAGAGACAGGTTTTGAGAACAAAATGTTCGTTTTAATTGGAATGACCCACCCGAAGTGAGTCAACCATAATTTTACTTAATAGGATTTGAATGGGGTTTATCACGCATACCGCCTTGATCACAATCCGGTACATAAATAGAAAAATTTAGCCGGCCCACATCAGGTACCGTTGAGGTTATAAGAGTTGTACTCAAGTCATATTATTTCAAAGAGCAACGCGATAAGATCGAGAAGGGAAAGGTCTTAAAAGATCAGGGCAAATATGAAAACAAACATGATAACGAAAGCAGATACAAGTGCCCCCCATAGACAACCACTTGAATCCATACCTTGCTGCCTGCTCGATTAGCACGTCAGGATTACGTTCCCTGAACATGAGAGTTGGGCAATATATGCAAGGAAGGTATAACCAGGACCTCCTAAGTCATGGGAAAGGTTTAATAACAGGAAGAGATAACTTAATTAAACATAAGATTCAAATAATTAACTAATATCACACCAAAATATATAAAAATAACTCAATATTTACACAAAATATATTGGAAAATTAGATTTGTTTTGCAACACATCATGCACTTGGACAATTATCGTGTCCCGACGTATTCTGCTATTGGTTGAGGGTGTGACAGATTGGTATCAGAGTCACGGCTGTAGGGATCTAGGTTATTAGAACCGGCTTGACCTACACTTATCCCTTAGGTGAGTTCCTCATACATACCATGCATATATGATTTATATGTCCATTAATTGCTTCGTAATTATGCCAGTTTCAATTGTTGCCTTTTTCGATCAGCACACACTTATACACAAATCACTTGAGGCTTCCTAGCCTCCTCCCTTAGTTAAGGTGTCTTACGTGCCATTTAGATAAAATTGAATTCTCGATTTTATAATCTCTTCAGAAATAGGGCTTAGTGATTGACGTGTAGTAACTGGAAGGGTGGAAGCACTGGTAGTCAAGGTCTCGGACTAGGTAAGCGTTCAGTATAAAATTCAAATTGACGGAATTGGACGCTCACCTAAGACGCATCGATGAAATTTCACGAAAATACAATTTCACTTGTGATTTAACACATAGTGATTGTATTAATGATATAGTCAAATGTGTTCCATGTAAAAAGAAACAAGAACGCTAAATCGTCTACCTTAAGGTTGATCTTTCGATACGCAGATAAGACATCGGATTTAACAAAATAAGAAAATAAAATAAGTTGAAATTATATAATTTAAAAATAATTAGGTCGATACTTCCGTATACGCAGAGAAAGTCTAATGAATAATACGAAACACCAAAGAAAATACAGCAAAACCTTATATGAACAACTATCAGGTCGATACTCCCGTATACGCAGAGATAGTCCGATCATTTAAGAAAATAGAGAAAATTAAACAAGTTTATTTTTTTTTCAAAATGAACACATATATACACAGTGACTTCTCATTTTCTTTTTCACATATTTTTTTTGTTTTATATCTTGAGATACGCTTTCAAGATGTTGTCGACTTGGTCAAGCATTAGTATTTAATGTATATCATATTTGAACACTTTCTGATTTGCCGAGCCTACCAAGCACATCGAGCAATGATCTTATGGCTTTTTTATCTAGTTTATCCATGAGCCAGACACGTAAGCCAATGTACCATCATTTCTCAATTATGTCGGATACAATTTCTTATTTTTTTTCAAATGTTTTTTTTGTATTCGTCTATTATTTCTCTCCCCTTAATATGAAAACTCTATTTTTGGATTTTTCATTTTAACAAAAAACACAAAGACACTATTTTTGGATTTTTCTCTTATCAAGTGTGACAGTCGAGAAACTATAGCATAAATGTTCTCTTTATCAAAATGTTGAAAATTGTCAAAATCTTTGTTCATAACCTTTCTTCTGGTATTCTTATACTGATCATACCTTCACAGTGTAAAGCTAAAGGATCCCACAATGTTTTAGACTTTGTGCACGTGTTAAACTGATGCAACAACTCTTTTGGTAATGTCATAGTAAGATAACCATATGCGTTCTTTTCGAGTTCATAACTTTTTCGCTCACCAGATATAAAATCTTTTAACTCCTTAATTTCTCCTTCAGCATCATTTGGACATTTGTAACCTTTTTTCAATCGGAATCCACATATCGATATCATTGGTGCTGATATATGCTGAAAAATTGTTGTTTCCAATTATGGTAATCTTCCAGTTGTAGCAACTTGGGAACTTTCTAGTTGGTTCCAATTTCATTATCATAATTGATTAATTGTTGCATTGCACTTTTCATAACCAAAAACGTTTGATAATCAAACATGTTGAAAATGTGTTATCGGTATCGAAAACTTGAAATACAAAAACGGAGGTATTAGAAATGGAATTTGAGGGTCAAACCAGAGGGTACCGGCCCTAAGGCTAGTAAAAGTGTAGATCTCTTCGAGACAAGCGTTTTGGTTGGTAATGATCCTATAACTCAAAACAGAACTCAAGTTACGTTAGTTTTAGTGAAACCTCAATAATCTGCCCATGAACAAACTCTTGTGTGTGTTGGATAAAAAGCAAGAAAACTCTTAGTTTTTTAAACGTAACATCTTAGAAAAACACACAAAAATGTCAATTTATAAATACGAATTAGGTTATGCAAGAAAGCTAAAGAAACGATCAAACGAAAACCAGAAGCTTCAACTGAAAAGGATCGAAGGTTTAATTTTTAAATACGTAACAATCATTAAAAAATATGAAAATTCAAATAAGGTGCTTTGCAAAAAAAAAAAATTAACTCCGTCAACTATAAACATTTTAGTTTATAAGTGCCGGTCCGAAGCCCAGATAAAAGAAGAAGGTTTATAGCAATGATATTTGAAAAATCGAAAGGGTCTCAATTTTTCACTTCGCCTAGCGCCTCAAAAACGATTGAGTATCCCCTGTTAAGATTTCATGTCTTAGTTTTAGGATATAGAGTTTAACTTTTAGGTTTAGTTATGGGGTTTAGGCTTTATCTTTGATGTTTTGGGTTTAACTTTAAGTTTAGTTATAGGGTTTAGTTTTTAGCGTCTAGCGTTAGATTTTATAGTTTGGCTTTAAGGTTTAGGGTTTAGCTTTAGCTTTTAAAAACCTAGTAATAATTTGACGGGACGATTACAACACCGCTGGAACGAATTAAATCAAAGTTCCTTTGCGATGTTTCATTATACTCCCATGTTCTTTTACTGTTCGCTTTCGAACTCCTATATATAGGTGTGTATGAAGTTAGATGAAAAAAGATTACATTTAATGCTTTGTGGCCCACTTTCCCATTTAAAGACCATCTGAAATTTCGTATGAGCACCGGACAGAGTCTCAATGCTGCTTGTTCACCACATCACCCGTTCGTCTAGCCCGTCAATACGCGTTCATCTGTACGTCGATACGCATCGAAGATAGTCTTATACACAAAGTTATATAGATTTCTACTCTGTGTTAATAAAATTGGAAGAATTGAACAACCTTGATCTTCTGCAAAAAAAAAAAAAAACAAAAAAACAAAAAAAAATTAGGGTGTTAAGGGGGTGAAAACTCAAAATTCTTCCATGAGATTATCAATTAAATAAAAGATGACATTCGACTATTCGGGGCATTAAAGTTGATGGTACTTGGATTAAGGTCCCTATTAAAGTCAAAGATTATTTTCATGATTACTTTGAATCCAAACATAAGAAGTTTTATGGGATAACTATGAAGAAAATAGATGACAGGACACATTCTTTATTGAAGTGACAAGTTGGTTTATTGGTATCAATGTCGTCAATGAAGGAAATTAGGCATGCAGATTGGTTGTGTGGTAGTTCAAAATCTCCCGGCCTGGTGGTTTTTCCTTCGGTTTCATTAACAAGCAATAGGATCTTATTAAAGAGGATGTTTGCGGGTTTGTTCATGATATATCTGTTTCGTCTCAATTCCCGGTGGGTTGCAAATTTTCTTTTATTACATTAATTTCGAAGACTACTAACCCCACTTTGATTATCGTTTTCGTCCCAACAATTTGATAGCGGTTCAATACAAAATAATTTCCAAAATATTAGCGAATCATTTGGTTAGAGTTGTTGATAGCTTGGTGACTCTTGAACAATTGGCTTTTATTAAAGGCTGCCAAATTTTGGATGGTCCTTTACTCCTGAATGAAGTGATTGATTGGTTTTTGAGAAAACGTAAGCAGTTGATGCTGTTCAAAACTATTTGGCCAAAGCTTTATGATTCTCTAAGTTTGGGATGATCTTTTATCCATTTTGGACTCTATGGGTTTTGGTGCTAAACGGATTAGGTGGATTCATGATGCCATTTCTAACAATGTGGAGGCAGGATACTTCCGTGCGGCGAAGATTTGTAACATATCTATTTCCCCACCTTTTATACATGGATGATGTTATATCTTGGGGGAGTGGCATACGAGCAATATGTTGAATATGATTAAAGCTCTTCACTGTTTTTTCTTAGTCTCGGGTTTAAAAAATTAATATTAAAAATCCTTGATCCTCTGTATTAGTGTAGAGAATTCAGAGACTAATAGACTTGGGAATAATATGGGTTGTAAAGCGGACAACTTTCCTTTCACTTATCTAGGCATTCCCGTTGGTGAGAAAATCTGGCAGTGTTCGGATTGGGACATTTGTAACATCCGTCTACTTTCCATATTCGAAACCCGACCTGTTCTTCAATTTTTGCCCCATACTCAAAACCATTAATTTTGGATTACTTTCTTCCAATTATTACTATGAAAATGATGAACATAGGCGAAAACCGCGCGCGAAACCGAGTTATAACGAAGCAGGAATTATGAAAACAATTTTGGTGTTTGATGCTGATTTGCAAAAACACAACACCTCCCTTAAACTCATCCCACATCACCCCAACAATGAAATTTCTCTTCCTTAGAGGGCTATAAATACACTTGTTTGGTCCTTTATGATCTGCAACTCTTAGTTTGAGTATCAATAAGTGGAATAACCAAATTTTGGTGGTTCCACAAGTACAATACCCCTTTGGGTGTCGTACGTAGTTTTTTATGCTCTCGGTGAGGAGGCGATGCCCTTCGCACTCGTCTTGATTGTAAAGCTGCTTCGAGGTAAATTCTCTTCTTTTCTTTTTGTTATCTGTTTATCTATCAATTTCTTAGTTAAATTAGCTTAGTTTAGGTTCTTAGTTATGAAGAATTAGGCTCGTTTAGGTAGCTTTGCTTAGGCCGCCTTTAGGCTTGGTGTAGCCTTGTACAAGCTCGTTAGGCCCAACGAGTCCAACCTATCATGTTCAATTTTCATCTATATTCTTCTAATCCAAAATTCAATGTTCTTGAATTTAATTGGGGATTTCACAATAAATCAAATCAAACACTATGCAACTAGTCTTTAAACATTTTAAATAGTCTAAAAACAATTTTTTCTATATAGTTCATCAATCGAATGTTTTCGTAATGATTTAAACGTGGTAAATCTGTTCGGAACTTTTCATAAATAAGTATAAGAATGTTCGCTATCATAAGATCATAGATGCAAAATAATAAACTTTTGGCCATTTATGTAATTATTGAAACTATAGGGCAGATTTCATAATTTCTATGAACTTATGATACTTACACTTTTGACCCTGTAGTTTATAGATTTCATATTTAGAACCTAAGTTCTATTATTTTCCAGTAGGCACTTTAACTTTTGGCCTACTTTCCCTACAACTACAATTAAGTTCAAAACAAACTTTTTAATTAAAATAAACATTTTTGTGTTGGTATTTGATACATATTGGGCATATACTAACCGGAATGGTGAAAGCACCGGTAGTCGAGGTCTCTATCAAGGATAAGCATTCGCATAAATCTCATAGTCGGACCTGGGCGCATACCTGGGACGCCTCGATGAGAGTGTACTAATCTATAGGCCAAAGCATGCTCAAAACATCTAAAATGCCAATACATTTAAATTAAACAATTTAAAATAATAAATATAATCATTCCCCTAACTTCGTAAGAACTTAGTCATCGTGTGTCCCGTGTTCATTGAGTTATTCGATTCCTTAGGATCATCTCGGGGTTGCCATTTTCTCTAGCGTCTCGGTGCTTCTCGATTCTCGCCTTGATAGCCATGTGAGTATTCATAGCCCATTTTTCTTTGTTGTTTTGGGGTGTAACGTCTACCTTATCTCAAACTTTATATCAAACTCTATTTACTTTAGTCTAAAACTATATGTGGCTCTATGCTTGTTATGTATGTTTCAATATGTTAGACTTGTGTGATTTATTGTGGTTGTTGTGCTCATACTCAAACTCATGCGTAATCATTAATACGAAAAAAGCTGGGGTATCAACAATAGATATATTGGCTTGACCTCCCACCTGACTTGACCGGTAATTGGCGTCGGGTGATTGGAAACCTATTACCAGGGTTGATTTACGCTATATTATACTTTGCTCTATTTCATTACTCGTTTGTCATATGTGAACTTGCACTAGCACATGGATTGCATACTTTCACTTATACATACACTAACGCTATATACAAAACCTATGTTTACTCACTAACTATTCGTAGTTGACATTTATGTTGTACATGTTGCAGAATATAATATATGATGTTGAAGGACTTGATGTTGACACGTAGGAATCATGTGGACCTAAATGAGACTCTAAAAGAATTATTATGTATGTTTCTTTTGTTTGTTCTATTTGGATTAATTGTTGGATTATATTATTTTGTATTAATGAAATGGGTTTTGATTAAGATATCGCAACTTTAAATTAGTGTTGTGTGCATCTAGACAATCTTCGTGCCCCGACATATTCCGTCGTCGGTTAGGATGTGACAACGTTTTAGTTAATAGATTCAAAAGCAAGCTTTCTAGATGGAAGGTTAACTTATTATCAGTGGTTGGCCGCTCGACTTTGGTTTCTTCCGTTTTGGATTTGTTAGGTTCCTACCTGTTTTTCTTATTATTTCAGGTCCCTGTGAAAATTGTAAAGTTGTTGGAATTCATTAGACCAAATTCTTCTGGGGTGAGGATGCTTTCAAAAAAAAGATGACCATAATCAAATGGGGTTCTGTTCTTTCAGATAAAAAAACAAGGCAGCTTGGGTATTGGTAGTCTTAACACGATAGACTTGGCTCTTTTATGTAAGCGGCGTTAGAGGTTTGTTAATAATCCTAATGCAACTTAGGCTAAAGTGATCAAAGAAATTAATGGTCTCTATTTCGATATGGATAGTGGGGGTAAGTGTGGAGGAGTCTGGCAACGCATTTATAGGTCAATTGCTTTGATCCATGAGAAGGAGATCATCCTTTCGTCTTCTATACGTAGGATATTGGGGAATGGTAAATCGTGTCAGTTTGGTTGGACCCTTCGTTGGTTAATGATACTCTTGCAGTTAAGTTCAGAAGGCTCTTTAATCTGGAGCAGGAAATATCGTGCTTGTTGGAGGATAGAAGAGGTGAGGTGGGGTGATTCAAGTGCCAGTGTCGTCGTCCTATCATAGGTGGTATTGAGGAGTCTCGGTTTAATGATCTTACTTTTTTAACTTGAAGACGTCTTATTCTCAGTTAATAGCGACTCCTGGGTCTGGAATTTTGATGGAGAGTCGTGTTCTTGGTGAGATCGATTAGGAAAACTATTGATGGGGCTTCCCTTCCACTGCTTCTGTCCCCCACGACATGGAATAGATTTGTTCCGAGAAAGGTTAACATACTTGCTTAGCATATCCTTCTTGAAACAATTCCTACTCGTTTAATTTGAGCCTCAGAGGTTTGGATATTCCTCACATTTAATGCCTAATGTGTGGAGTCCAAGCGGAAAATTCTTCCCATGTTTTTGGTTCGTGTTTCATTGTCGAGAAGACTCGGGGTTCGATTGCTGCGCGGTTGGAGGTGGATTGTGTTATGTCGTGTTCCCCGAACACTCTGATGATTTTTCTAGATGACTCATGGTTATCATTTAATAAAAAGGTTTTGGTAGAGGCAATTTGTTTCACCTCTTGGTGGATCTTATGGACATTCCGTATGGGCTTTACAATGAACTCCGGACTCATCGGGTAAAAGAGTTATTCTAGACAGACATGAAATAAATTAAAATTGAGAAAGCATTAGGATAGTTGGTCCATTAGGGTTTATACTAATTTAGGGTGTAAAACCATATATGGATCGTTTCTAGATCATAGAATGACAGAGACCGAAGTTTGTCATTCAATTAATGTCGAAAGATTACAAACCGAATGGAGTATACATCAATTGAAGCTCTGGAGGAGGTTTGGACAGAACCTCCACTCTCACTAACACTCACAAAGTGTAAATGATCAAACTTAAAGATGATAAACATACCAAACCTATTTATAGGTGAACCACCATGCGTACCACTTTGGTACGCCGTACCACTTGGTACGCCCGTACCAATTGGTACGGTGGTTGGTACGTTGACATCATTACATACATTACAAACACAATCTTCTAATCTATTCGCACAGTAACGGCCACACACAAGAACATGTCCTACCAGATTCCCCCTTGGACGTTACTGTCGAAGGTAGATCTTTATCTTCTAGCAATCTCCAGTCAGTCTGCTACAGACGCCTCTATCTTCAGCAAACTCCCCTTAACCGAAACTTCAGGTATCAGGAATCAGCTTGCAATTTTGTACAATCATCACAATCAACAAAATTCCCCCTTTGTTCAAGCACATCCACGGAAAGAACTTATCTTTCACCTAGTGGGACACCTCAACCACTGGATATGACATCAATATGCAGGATCACTTCATTTAATCGTCATGAATAAAAAACAAAATCCACAAACATCACCGCATTTGATAGAAATATTCAATCTTCACCGAATTGTAATACATTCTGATCTTTATGAAAACAGACACGATCAGCATCTTCAATCATAGAAATTCCCCCTCAGAATGAAATCCATCCTAATATATCAACAATCAAAGGCTATAATGTCAACTTCATGACTTAATAATGTATCGGGCATTTGATTAGAGAGTTCCAAACCATAATCGAAAACTTTCACATATTGGTTTGCACGAACAAAATCAGCTTTCTGTGTGAGATCCAAATTTCGCTGCATAATAGGAACATTATTAACGCCAACCGGATACACATATGGTGTATCCATAGCAATCCATAGATCTGGATCCGTTGATCCGATATATGCCTCAAATCGTTTCTTCCAGTTTGCATAATCTTCAAATTTAAGCAACTTTGGAACTTTCTGAGTTGTTCCAATTTCATTGTCATAATTGAGTAAAGTTTGCATCTGCGTTTGAATAGCCGCAAACGCGCTATAGTCCGACATGATTGAAATTGAAACAAATTCTGATTAGTCCGAACTTGGTCCGAACCTACTATACCCTCCGAGCTTCCTCCGAACTAGGTCCGAACTCAGAAATACAGTCCGAACGTCACCGAACTACCTCCGATCTCTCACCGAAACACAATAACTCCGAAGACCCTCCGATCCTAGTCCGAACTCTTACCGAACGTGAAATCTAGTCCGAATGTTCACCGAACGATCTCCGAACTTTCACCGAGCTCCTCCGAACCTGATGTTCGGAGCGGTTATACCGAGCTGACTCCGAACCTGGTGTTCGGAGCGGTTACACCGAACGTGGAGTTCGGCCGAACGCGAGAAACCAAAAATTTTCAGAAAAACTCACAAAAATTGACACCTCTCGATCTGTGGATACTCAAACTAACGAAAACGAACAAAAACAAGCATTTTGAACGTGAAACATGACATTTTAGTCGAGATTTTTGAGAAACGAAGATGAAACACGAGCTTTGTCACACACGAATTGAATCAAATCGAACTAAACTTGACCAGAAAGCACTGATACCAACTGAAAAACCGTATACGGATCGTTTCTATGGATGAGACGGAAGTTTTGTCATTGAATCATGTTGAATGATTACATAACGAAGGAGTATACAACGATTAAGCTCTGGGGGAGGTCGGACAGAACCTCCCCTCTCAACACACAGAAACAAGACAGAAAACTTACAAAGAAATACAAAGACGAATCTATTTATACTTCTTCATAAGGTCCGAACTCGGCACCTCCGAACTCTGTCCGAACTCCTTCCGAACTTGGAGTTCGGCCATCTAGGTTCGGCCAACTCCAAACCTAGAGTTCGGCTGAGGTTCGGACCTCAGTTCATGTCTTCGACAAATCAGTCTGTTTGACAATTCGAACAGTAACGGCCACACAAGGTTCAAGCATCAACAAACTTTGAAATTTTCAAGGGTCTCAATTTCCCCCTAAACAAGTGAAATATTCAAATCGTCAATATTCTTGAGTTTGTGTAATCATATCCATGTCTCTGAATCTCTGTCCATCATCAGAAAACATGTGTTTTTGAATCACTATCCATCCTTAAAAACAATGACTACCCACAAACATCTCTTTCTGAAATTCGACGTCTAATTCTTGATAAGTACCGGAATCTGGAAATTCTTCAAACATGACAACCCATAGCTATCGAATCAAGGGTAAACCCGATAATTGATTTAAATCTTTGAAATTCCCACGACCTCTCCCCATACCCCACCGTTGTTTGTCTGAATTAACGGGGGTTCGGGGGCAGCGACCCCGAGAAGCATGGTCCAAGGGGCGGCAGCCCCTAGCGGGGTCCAAGGGGCAGAGCCCCTGGCTGGGGTCGTCAACCAGCGTACCAGAAACCACAACAGACCATTAACCATGTACCAACAAGTTAGCGGACCATTTGGTTCAGCGGACCATTTGGTACGACGTACCATTTGGTACGACGTACCATTTGGTACGGTGTAACCGTTAGCGTACCAAACATAACCGCCACGTACCACTGTTGAAGATTGTCTTCCGTAACAATGAGCAACATACCAAGAACTTATGAAGATACACATACGGACCAATCAGTGAACCAATGGCGTACCAACTGTTCTACCGGCATACTAACACTGAATATCTCTAATTTCACTCCAGATTCAGATTTTGTCAAATTTCTTCACTCAAACACTACTGTTAGGTGCGAAAATGACTCGGGAAGGTTCGATTTATCAAAAATCGATCAAACACTCAAGGAATCTCACCTAATCAGTCTTTTAACGTCTCAAAAACTCTCAAAAATGAAAATATGATCTGGAAATTGAGCCAACGGCTCTGATACCAGTTGTAAAACCATATGTGGATCGTTTCCAGATCATAGAATGATAGAGATGGAAGTTTGTCATTCA
Source organism: Deinandra increscens subsp. villosa (assembly GCA_039602395.1). NCBI lineage: Eukaryota > Viridiplantae > Streptophyta > Magnoliopsida > Asterales > Asteraceae > Deinandra > Deinandra increscens. The sequence continues at coordinate 19,722,609 of JBCNJP010000009.1, forward strand.
ATTAATATCGAAAGATTACAAACCAAATGGAGTATACATCAATTGAATCTCTGGAGGAGGTTTGGACAGAACTTCCTCTCTCACTAACACTCATATAGAGTAAATGACAAAACTTAAAGATGTTCAACATACTGATAAACAGATCATGTTTTCCTGTGTATTTGGTATATAAATTAAGTCGGTTTTGAGTCATCTTTGGTTGTTTTTATCTATTTTTGTTAGTATTTGAGTTTTAATGTGGTATTAAGTTATTTTTGTATATTTTGGTGTGAGTTTAGATAATTATTTGAATCGTGAGTTTAATTTTGTCAATGTGCTCAAAATTGTTTATATATACTTGGTTGTAGGTTGACATACGAGTCCGAAGGGATGGTATGATATTACATCAAAGTTCAGGGACCGGCGTTGCATTAACAGAAGATCAAGGGCTGAAATGTAATTATGTGAAAATCTATTCAGATTAAGTTTGAATTCGGAAAAGGTAGCGAGAATAGTCGGTGAAAACCAACTTAAGGGGTGCAAATATTTTAATTGAAAAAAAAACCCACGTAAAAGGATTTTTAGGGGAGGATTGAGACGAAAAAAGAATAATAAATTGGAGCTCAAACCCTACGTGAAAGAGATATTCGGACGGCAATAAAGAAAAGCAGAAAAGAAGGAAGGAATTCACAAGAAGCTACCAAAGATATTCGTAAATTGGGAGTGGAGCCAATAAAAGTCCTTAGGTGTAAGATTGGGGATGGGAAATCAGCTGAGTTTTGGTTGGATAATTGGGCGGGAGTTGGCAGGCTAAAAGATATTTTCCCCGAGTTGTTTAAAATCGAGAGAGAAAAAAAGGTCAAAGTAGGGTGCAGGGTTGGGATGGTGGGAGAGAGGGTTGAATTCAAGTGGGATTGGGGGTCGAATGCATGCTCGTCACACGAGTTGGGTCTTATTGAAGACTGTGAAGTATTGTTGAATGAGGCTAAGCTATCGGACACTAGAGATCGTTGGGGCTGGGGGTGAACATGGTGGAGGAATTTGAGGTGGGGATGGTTAAGGATCTGGTGCAAAACAGGATGCTTAGGTCTTTTGGGGGGAATTTTGTATGGCTAAACTGGATTCCAATTAAAGTCAATCTATTTGGGTGGAAAGCATGTCTGGGCCGAATACCGGTTAAAATGGAACTTGCCAAGAGAGGAATGCAAATAGAGACGGATTGCCCGGTATGTGAGGAGTGGCCGGAAACTGTGGGACACAGGTTGGTGGGATGTGGTCAATCGAGGAACATTTGGATTGGGATTGGACAGTGGTGTCGTATTTCAATCCCTTCGCGCGACTCAGTCGGGGAGCTCTTGGAGGGTATTTGGAAGTTAGCGATGGGAGAAGAGTGTAGGAAAATCATATATGGGATAGCGTTGACTGCACTATGGGTCTTATGGACGTCGAGGAACAAGAAAGTTTTTAAGCAGAGAGTTTCCTTAGATTCAGAAATCATGGGAAACATAAAGATTATGTCTAAACTTTGGATTAAAAACCGTAGCAACCTGAGTCGGATATCATGGGAACGGTGGACACAATGCTGTGGATAATTGGAAGGATGTACGGGGTGGGGTGGGTCGTGGAGACAATCCAAGTAATTCTGATGGGGTACATTTCTTACAGTGGGCTGGGCCTGGAGGAATCCTTGTGTCCTTGAGTATTATGGGGTGGGCTGGGATGCAATCGTGGGCTGATGGGTATACTCACATAACAATTGGTGGGCATTGGGAGGGATATACGGGGGAAGTATCTATGGGGGTGAAATCTTGGGGTGTGTGAGTATTGGTGATGGTATATGCTCCCTGCGATATAATGTAGGCTATCGAATAGAGTGTGTGTTTCGGCGTGCGTTGTGTTTTTATTGGTGGGATATTTTTGTTGGGGTGGGGTGTTATTATAAGTGAAAGAAAGATAAAAGAATCTGGGTCGGGCAGGGGGCGTATACTGATCTTTTCGTGGTGTGAGTCTTTCCTTCGCGTGGGTATTCCTTCGTGTGTGTAGAGTGTTATTCTCATTTGTGTTTATCTATCTGATTTCGGCCATATATGGCTGCTGAATTGCTGTAAAAATGGGTGGGGGGTTTTATCGGGCTATTTTCTTAGTGTGTGTGTGTTTTAGGGAATGGTGGTGCCTGGTCTTGTCGGCTTGTGTGAGTCTTGGCGTGTGTGAAATGGGGGCATATGGGGGTGGGATTGGAAGGGGCTGGGTTGACTAGGTACTACCTATCGGTTCACGTTAAGTTCGATTCGTGTTATCTTCGCTTCGTGTTCTAATCGTTTTAGTGTGTAAATCGATATGTGGGGGGTTACTTTCTGTTGAAGGTGGTGGCAGGTGCCTTGTTGAGGTCCTTATTTTGGGTGGTGACTACAGGGATTGTGATGGTGACTATGAAAATGATGTTAGGGGATTTCAATGAAAGGCTAGATATCCTACATGCATGCATCTTTGTCTCTTGGAGCATAATGGGTCAGAGTGGATATAAAGGGTTCTAGGTGGGGAGGCAAATAACTAGTATGAAAGGTGGGTTGCTGTGGGGCGTTTGGAGCGGACTGAGTGGGCTAAGCATGGAAGGCATTAGAGGATGGATATTAATCTTTTGCAGGCCAGGAGTTTTGTTTAAAATGGTCAATGTTTCAAAGATGTGTATTTCTGTTTGTATTGTTTCTTTTTCTTTTCCTTGTTGGACTATTTTGTATTTCCCAGCTCCTTGCTGGCTTTTTGTTTTATCTAATGCTGCCGTTTCAAAAAAAAAAAAAGAACTCGAAGCAGCAAGGCATACACGCACACAGGTCAATTAGTCAAAATAATTATTAAGCAGCCTAGCTTCCTAGCAGGCTGCTGAATTAATTTAAGCTAACAGGCAGACTGCTGACTATTTTATTTTCTTTTACGATGAACAGTAACTTTGGCTTTGCTTTTGTTCGTGTTCATGTTTGCAGTATGATTATTGGCTAATTTCTTGGTGCCGCCTAGACCGTTATGATGACTATTTAACTTTGTGTTTTTATTCGGTTTATGGATTTCGTATGTTTGGTTGATGTTCTAGTAAACAATTATTAATTTACTAATTAATGCGTATGAATACTTGATCTAGGGTTGTAGTTAACTATCTAAACTGCTCAATCTGCGAATGTCTTTCGGTTTGGGTTGGGTAATCAATTGCATGACTTTATGTTGGTAGTTGATTTGGTTAGCAAATTAGTTAATCATTGTTTAGGTTGTTTGTGAAAATCTTGACTCTTGTGTGCTGCTAGGCTTAGACAAGCCGGGAGGTGATAGACCTATTGGGTAATCGGGTTTGTTAGGGTTTTAGGTCAAATTGCCTCGGGAGAGGGATTCCCTAGTAATTCTAGTTTGCCTGTTATTCCATTTTATTTTGTAAGTTAGTAGTTACTCCTTTCATCGTTAGGTGTCTGGGATAGGAACAAGCCGGAAGGTGACTTGTCTGTTCGAGTACTAGAATATCCGTTAGGAACAAGCTGGAAGGTGACTTGACCAATCAGTGTGCGTTTTCGATTCTTAGGATTTCCTACTGCGTCACACCCGGTGAATGGTCTGGGGTCCACTAGGGTTTCCTTAGAGATGTCATTAAGATCCTGATTCCACCATAGTTATCCATAGCCGAGTGAAATTGCGAGTGTTAAATAGGATTCTAGGTCTAGGTAGTGAGTGCTCTCCTCTCATTTGGTCGTTCTCTCGAGTTTTCTGATTTCGGTTGCTGGTAGTTAAGTCGTAGATAGTTTATTTAGTTAATTAATTCAAAAACCAATTTTTCAAATTTTCTATTCATAGTCCTAGGTCGAGTCTAGCTACATAGTGTCCTTAGGTTCGATATCCGGTCTTTCTTAGCTCTACTACAATCTGACAGGTTCACTGCCTTAGGGTTCGGTTCGGTTTAGGTTGTTTTGGTAAAATTAGGTGTGTCTTAGGTCTAGGTTTAGTATTTATTTTAGTAGTATTTTTAGTATCGTTCCGAACACATCACATACCAAACCTATTTATAGGTGAACCACCCTGCGTACCACTTTGGTACGCTGTACCACTGGTATGCCCGTACCAAATGGTATGGTGGTTGGTACGTTGACATCATTACACACATTACAAACACAATCTTCTAATCTATTCGCACAGTAACGGCCACACACAAGAACTTGTCCCAACATAGGGTTTAGGAAGGATGGGACAAGAGGGGTTGTGTCTTGTGAAAATTAAAGGAGAGAAAGACAAGTGATGGAGAGGCAGGGTCAGAGAAAGGTTTAGGTGTTTTTTAACGGTAACTTTTACATTGCCGTATTTATTTGAAATCCAATAGAGTGTTAGGTATTATAATAGTTTAGATAGTTGAGGGGTTAATTGTGAAATTCATGTAAAGTGTAGGGTCTTTTGTAAATTGGAATAACGATTGTTGTGATCATTATAACTAGTGTATCGTTCGTGTTTAGGGGGATGCAATGAAATGAGATAATTCTTCTTCTGTATTCTTTCTCTAAATTGCATCTTGAAAATAGCATAACAATGGTTTCAGAGCTTCCTTTCCTCTTGATTGTGGTGGGTTAGGGCAACAAACAACTTCTTTACAGCAAAAAAAAGGTTAGCGATTGACAACAATAATATCTGATGGCGATTCAAGGAGGTGATTCTGCTCAAAATGAGAATTCCTTAGTTCTGAATTTTACTAGACTAGAGGATCAAAGGGATGAGTATGGGGATAATTTGACCAAGCAATTCAGTCAGAACAAACAAAAAAATCTTACAGTAATTCAGTTGTCTTGTTCAACCATCATTGTGAAGATTTCGATTGTTATGCGAGAGGGTGTGATACACATGGGCTATGTCAGTTCATGTTCAAATACTAGAAAAAGATTCAAGATCTGCCTCATTTTAATTTTGTTAAGAATGCACATGAAAATGGTACTTTAAATCAAGTTATAATTGTTGAAACTACACTAGGTGATTCTAATATAGCTACATATGGGAGTGGTACATTAACTCAATTTGAAAGTGAAGGAATTGAAATGGGTGGTCATGAATTAGATATAAACCAGTTTTCTTATCTTTGCCTGATGTAATCAAAGACAAAAACATGAAGGTGCAATCCACTTCCCTGTTAGATCTTGAGATTAAGTTTGTTGAGTATGTTAGAAGCTTAGGTTCAACAGAAGAATTTATTCATGGAAGTGGAAGGCATTAAGGTGGACAAATACATGTTGGATAGTTAATACACAAAAATTAATGGTTTATATTTGGCATAAATGGAAAACTAGATTAGATAACACCACAAAGGTTCTTCCATTACCTTCTAATGGAATTGGAGTAAGGATGGGTTAAATACTTGCATAAAGTAATTGTAATTGTAGTAGTCAGTTTATCGTTGTTATGCTTAGCCTTTGGCATCATCCATACTTGATAAATTTGATGAGTCACTTCAATGTTGGTGATCAAAGACTTTGGCATCATCCATACCTTTATGGTGTTCAACGTGAGCAGCTTCTAACTGGTGCATTTATCAATTGGTATTCTAAGGCCTAAAATTTTTGTGTTGGTGTTTCCACATTCAAGAGGGTTAACCAGCTGTTGTTGGAGAGTCATCATGATATATATATATATGCAAATCATTTCTTTTGGATATCACTGGCTAATGGGTTTAAATGGCTTAAAATAACAAATGAGATTCTTGGTATGCAAAAGGATATAAATGGTCATTTGGGTGATGTTGAAGAAGCTTTAAGACAATTAAAGATGATTACAATATCTTTCACATTTATTTATCTATCAGTGAATGCTTATAAGAGATACAATGTACAAGTGGACAAAGTGAATACATGTTTCAGCAACAACACCAAAGATCAATCAGGGTCTGTGTTACTGAAGCTCGAAGATTCTGGCAACACTAGTGCCTTCAATTACATCGAATTTTACATGGTCTTATATGAAGCACAAGGGGTTAAAGAGTGGAAACAAGAGCTAAAAAAATTGTTGGATTTAAATTTGGTATACTCTATCACTTTGGTTCCTGATAGAAAACCATTAGATTAGAAGTTTAGAACACAAGACTGAAGATAGCAGTTGGTGCTAGAAAAGGGTTAGAAAAATTTCATGGTTAAGCTAACTCACTTGATAGGAGTCTCAAATCACTAGTCATTCTATTCGATGGACAAATTTAATTAAAGTTGTCTCTTAGCAAGATTGCCCAGAAGCTAGGGTGGTGAAATAGTTTATAAAGGGCCACATATATGCTCAAAATGAGTAATGTTCTTCAAGATTAATTGATATCAAATTGGTTGCAACAATATATCCTTGAGGACAAGGATGTTTAGAAGGGGAGGGTATTATTAGGTGTTATAATAGTTTAGATAGCTGAGGGGTTAATTGTGTAATTCATGTAAAGTGTAGGGGTCTTTTGTAAATTGGAATAACGATTGTTGTGATCTTTATATTTGTAAATTGGAATAACGATTGTTGTGATCTTTATAACTAGTGTATCGTTCTTGTTTAGGGGGTTGCAATGAAATGAGATCATTCTTCTTCTGTATTCGTTCTCTAAATTGCATCTTGAAAATACCATAACATAGAGTACTGGAGTTGGATCACAAAAGTCAGGAGATTCTCTTTGAAAATTATGGGGCTATAAACAAACATTGGCATTGGAAAAAGGTTGGATATTACTCAAGTTGACCATCAAAACAGTGAGAGATGAAAGAGAAAGAGAGTATGAGAGATGGATCCATGTCGAAAGAGACCTGCACCAGCCGGAAATTTGCCTGCCTATCACCTTCAACCAGTCCACCCCCACCACTCCACCACCGTCACATCCTTTCTACTAACCGGCTTGCCGTCGGATTGCACCTCCGACCTCCTTTGGTGAAAATTCTGCGTTCTTGGTGAGATGACAGACGCTTTTGTTCCAAACAAAAAGATTGCAGGGGAAACATGTCACACCCCCAAAAATCCCACGCGCGACAACGCGCCGCAGGGAGCGTGACAAACCAGGATCGAACACATTAGCCATACGAACAGTCTATATGCAATGTAAAAGTAAAACCAGAGTAAATGCGTTTTTAAATGCGGAAGCGTAAACGACAAAAGTTGTAATAAATGTTCAAGCGCCAAAACATGCGCAACCCAAAAGATAATTTAGTTTGAAAAGTTTAAATGTCTAATATGCATGCATGGGAATCAATAATCCATAAGTGGTGCATCCTAGCTCCGTGGCAGACAATCCAGTTTAGCGACCTGAGAAATAACATGCTAAAAAGTGTCAACACAAAGGTTGGTGAGTTCACAGGTTTAATCAGTTCATAACAGTTTAACAGTTCAGTAAAATCACTAGATAATATATCAATAGTTAGCTAGACTATTTACAAGAAATCAGTGCACGTTTGACTAGATCAACTAGCTATCCAGTTACTGAAGCTCGACAAGTTTATAGTTGTGCCTTGTTACGATTAAGGACGTATATAACACCCGTTCGATATCCAATCGTGTCAGAGCGACTGACCCGGGTGGGGTTTGTCAAACCCAGTAGTATCTACTAAATATAGTTCCCGCTGATCGTCACATTAATACTAACGGTACCATAAGTAAGGACTTTGTTGTATAGTGTGCCTACTAATCAGTTCAGGTGATATATAAGAGTCTAATTATCTCAGTTGTGTAAATCATGCATGTTAATCTCCCCCAACAGGATTTAAAATATGTAAAATGGGGCCGTGAAACTCACCTTAGGTTGCTCAGCAAAGTTTCCAGACAAACAGTTAATTCAAGTAGCAAGAACGAGTCTTGTGCAAGCAATCAATCACCTAACGAGCATACGAGTATAAGTGTGTGTTCTATAAACTATTAAGTCTAACGTAAACGATAAAAACGAAGGATCGTGAAGGTTCGGAATAAGTCGAGGATGGCACGTGTGCCAAATCCGAGCGATTATCGAAATAACGCGAGAAAATCCAATATATAACTTTAATATATATATTTTCTGAGTTTGAGGATATCAAAAATAAATACATATATAATATATATATATATCTAACTAAATATTCAAGTGACGTTTAATAATAAAGTTTCAACAAGTTATAAATATATATATATACATAAACATGTTAAACCCAATGATTTAAATATTTATTTTGAAAAGAAACAACAATTTATGGTGAATCATAATTCAAAACCGAGTATTTCGTGTTTCTAGTCAAAACGATGCTTTTTAATAGATTCCTAAAACGTTCTAATGTTTACACCAAAGATTACTTCGTTTCAAGCCAACGTCATGTATGTATATATTTATAATAGTTTACACCATGAATATATATATATATATATATATATATATATATATATATATATATTTCTCTTTTTAGATAACCCAAAGTTTTGTATCAACATATATATACATAGATGTCAAAAACTATATTTTTAATTTAAATTGACAAGTTAAACATTTTTGCAATTAAAAATATGATTTACGATGTTTAAATGGTTCCAAATATATTTTTACGGGTCAAAATACGAGAAGGAACGATTTAGGTACAAGTTCTAGTGGTTAAAGGCTCAAAAGATTGTAAAAATAATAAAAACAGGAAATCTGGGGGTCCTTGGATTCGAACCCGAGACCTCACTGTTAAGAAACTGAGTACAGACCACTCGGCCAAGGGCCTGTTAGTGGTACAGATCCGGACCGAAATTGCTTTTATGCTACCTGTAGCGACCAGGAATGCAGTTTACAAGATAATAACAGGAAATAAAATGTGGGGGACGGGACTCGAACCCGCGACCTCCTGCGACCAAGCCCAGCGCCCAAACCATTCGTGACAGCAGATTGGCGTCTGTGTTATAAACCCGACTCGAAATTATTATAACCCGGACCCGCATCGAGTGTCATCTTCTTCCTCAGGAATTCCTAGTGTCGATCGGAACCCTATGTTCCGGTCGACCGGAAAATCGTAAAACACAAAGAAAAACATTCCAAAAATGGTGCGACTAACATAAAGGAATCGATTACCTCGAGTCGGAGATGTGAGATACGATGAGTTTTAGTGCACCGAAACGAACCCGAAACTCTAATCGCGAACTCCGAAGCATGATCACGAAACTCAAATCGGTTTGCACCCGGTTGCTCAGAGTCGAGACCGCGATCACAAGTGATGTATCAAACAATGACCGAAAGTGGCTAGATGGTACGAATTTTTACCGGAAATCGTGATTGTGGTGGGTTTCTTGTCGCCGTGAAGAACAGAGAGAGAGAGAGTAGGAGAGCACAGGGAGTTGAGCTGAGAGTGACTGGAATAGGATGACATGTGATGGTGGATGACCGATAGCTTATCCATTGATGCTGAATTTTAATCGGCTCAATTGATTGAGCATCTTCGTAACCGACGGAAGTTCAATGCATGTAAATCGGTCATTAAAACCGATTATCGGATATTGACAATTACAGTCCCTCAAGATTCAGCAAGTTACAACTCAAGATTTGGCAATTAGCAACATTATTCCCTCCAGATTTTGAGTAAATAGAACATGTTTAGGTGAATGACAAAATAAGTCCCTTGAAGTTTTATAAAGAGTTAACGGCTCTAACGGAGTTCACGAAGAAACGGTTTTCAACAACGAATCTACGAGGAGCGTCAAAATATATAAATCGTATAACGTTTATAAGAAATATAAATCTCGTTCAAATCCACATAAAATCATGGAGTTTAGATTCAAAAATTATATTATTTAAATTGTACATCTATACGTTTATAAGTCACGTAAAGTTTTGACTAAAAATTTATAAAATCATATACTTTACATTTACCTAAAATCATAAATATAATTCTAGGGTTTAATAATCAGAACTCAAATAGAATGATAAAACTACATGTGAACATAATACAAATATATCTCATGAAATCATAAAGTGAAATCATAGAATATCAAACGTCTAAACTTAAGTGCATGCTCGTTTAGTGATTGCTCACACAAAACCCTAATTGCTAAAGTCAACAAGTCAACGCAGTTAAGCACATAAATGTTCACACAACATTTAATACGGTTTTACGTTCAGTTAATGTCTAGAAAGTGACCTGAAAAGTCGGATTGTCACAGTATCCCCTTGTTGAAGAATTTTCGTCCTCGAAAATTGCGTAACGCGGTAAAAGTTAATGAGCTAGACACAAAGAAAAAGAAAAGAAAAATTCTCAGTCGTCACATCATCCCCTTGTTGAAGAATTTTCGTCCGCGAAAATTAAACCAGTACCTGAACTAGACGAAGGCTGATCCTTGAATAGTCTGGGATATTTCTTCATCATCTGATCTTCGCGTTCCCATGTGAATTCAGGACCATGTCTCGAGTTCCAACGAACTTTAACGATTGGGATCTTGCTACGTTTTAACTGTTTAACCTCCCGGTCCATAATTTCCACTGGTTCTTCGATAAATCGAAGTTGTTCGTCCACATGCAACTCCTCAAGTGGAGTGATTAATGTCTCGTCCGCTAAACATTTCTTTAAATTCGACACGTGGAAAACGTTATGTACCCCACTTAGCTCTGCTGGTAAGTTTAGTTCATATGCTGATAGACCAACTCTCTTAACAATCTCGAATGGCCCAATGTATCTCGGGTTTAACTTACCACGTTTACCAAAACGTACTACACCCTTCCAGGGTGAGACCTTTAACAAGACCTTGTCTCCTTCCTCAAATTCCAAAGGTCTTCGCCGTTTATCAGCATAACTTTTCTGTCTATCTCGTGCGGCTGCCATACGATTACGAATTTGCACGATCTTTCTCTGTTGTCTCGAGTACTAACTCAGGACCTGTGAGTTGACTGTCACCAACTTCCGCCCAACAGAGAGGTGATCTACACTTTCGCCCGTAAAGTGCTTCAAACGGAGCTACACCAATACTGGTGTGATAACTGTTGTTATAAGAGAATTCCACTAAGGGTAAGTGTTTATCCCAACTTTCACCAAAATCAATAGCACATGCACGCAGCATGTCCTCAAGAGTTTGAATGGTCCTTTCACTTTGACCATCGGTCTGAGGATGATATGCAGTACTCATATCCAGACGCGATCCCAATGCTTCATGTAGAGATTCCCAACATTTGGATGTAAATCGGGCGTCTCGATCTGATATAATAGAAACTGGTACTCCATGTCGCGAGACGATCTCTTTAAGATAAATTTTGCCTAATGTCTCGGAGGTATCAGTTTCCTTGATTGGTAGAAAATGTGCCGACTTGGTTAAACGATCAATAACTACCCAAATTGTATCACATTTGCTTGCTGTACGGGGTAACTTTGTGATAAAATCCATAGCTATACCCTCCCATTTCCACTCGGGAATTTTTGGTTGTTGAAGTAACCCTGCCGGTTTCTGGTATTCCGCCTTAACCTTGGAACAAGTCAAGCACTTGCTTACGTAAGTGGCAATGTCAGCTTTCATCTTAGGCCACCAGTAAATCAGTTTCAAATCTTGGTACATCTTATCCGAGCCTGGATGAATAGAGTAACGAGACTTATGGGCTTCATCCATAATCAATTCCCTCAAATTTCCATACACGGGAATCCATATTCGGTTCGCACAATACCGGATACCATCTGATCTAACTTCCAATAACTTATCCATACCCCGCAAGGATTCTAATTCAATGTTCTCATCTTTGAGTGCTTCAAGTTGTGCATTCCGGATCTGATCAGGTAATCCGCTATGAATAGTGAGTTGCAACGCACGAACTCTTCTAGGCTTGGGGTTATCCTTTCGGCTTAAGGCATCGGCTACCACATTAGCCTTTGCCTGGATGGTATCTAATTGCGCAATCGTAGTCATTAAGAAGTTCCACCCAACGACGTTGTCTCATGTTCAACTCCTTTTGAGCAAAGATATGCTCGAGACTTTTGTGATCAGTGTAGATAGTACACTTTGTACCATAAAGATAATGTCTCCAAATTTTCAACGCGAAAATGACTGCTCCCAACTCCAAATCATGAGTTGTATAATTCTGCTCGTGAATCTTTAATTGACGAGAGGCATAAGCTATGACTTTCTCCCTTTGCATCAGCACGCAACCTAATCCTTGCTTTGATGCGTCACAATACACCACGAAATCATCACTACCCTCTGGTAGGGATAATATTGGCGCGCTACAAAGTTTCTGCTTTAGTAGCTGAAAAGCGGCGTCATGCTTTTCATTCCAGTTATATGCCGTTCCTTTATGCGTTAGCGCCGTAAGAGGTTGGGCTATCTTCGAAAATCCCTCAATAAATCGTCTATAATAACCTGCTAAACCAAGAAATTGGCGAATTTCCGTTGGTGTCTTAGGCGCAGGCCAATTCTTAATTGCCTCAACTTTGATTGGATCAACGTGAATCCCCTGATCATTAACGATATGACCAAGAAATTGCACCTCACGCATCCAGAAATCACACTTTGAAAATTTTGCATACAATTGCTCCTTCTTGAGTAACTCTAAGATCAAACGAAGATGTTGTTCGTGCTCCTCTTTAGACTTAGAATATATCAGAATATCATCAATGAAGACGATGACGAATTTATCGAGATATGGCTTGCAAACGCGATTCATCAAATCCATGAAAATCGTTGGTGCGTTGGTTAACCCAAATGGCATAACCATGAACTCATAATGACCATAACGAGTTCTAAACGCTGTTTTCGAGACATCCTCCTCACGGACTCTCAGTTGGTGATAACCTGATCTTAAATCGATTTTGGAATAATAGCTAGATCCTTGTAGTTGATCAAACAAATCATCGATTCGGGGCAAGGGATAACGATTCTTGACAGTCACCTTGTTGAGTTCTTTGTAATCGATGCACATTCGAAAGGTTCCATCCTTCTTCTTAACAAACAACACTGGAGCTCCCCAGGGCGATGAGCTGGGCCTAATAAATCCCTTTTCAAGTAGTTCTTGGAGTTGAGTATATAGCTCTTGTAACTCATTTGGTGCTAAACGATAAGGTGCACGAGCAATAGGTGCTGCTCCTGGAGCAAGATCAATCTGAAATTCGACTTCTCGATGAGGCGGTAGACCTGGTAGATCTTCCGGAAAGACTTCAGGAAAGTCCTTCACGATCGGGATATCTTCAATTCTCTTCTCTTCATTTGTTTTCTCTGAAATGTTCGCGAGAACAGCAAAATGTCCTTTACGCAAACACTTCTGCGCCTTGAGAAAAGATATCACACCCATAACAGTACCACACTTTTCTCCTTGAACTGAGAGCAATTCTCCACTAGGCAACGGTATTCGAACGATTTTCTCATGACAAACGATTTCAGCACGATTCTTGGATAGCCAATCCATTCCCACAATAACGTCAAAACTTCCCAAGGAGATGGGCAAAAGATCTATTTCTAATTTATGGCCAGCCAATTCCAATTTACAGTCTTTAACTATATGGGTAGACTCAACAAGTTTACCATTAGCAAGTTCAACTACGTATTTAGCATCTAAAGGAGTCATGTTGGCATTTATCATATTGCTAAATTTAGTAGATATGAAGCTTCTATCGGCACCAGTGTCAAACAAGACTAGAGCATAGTATCCGTTAAGAGAAAACTTACCAGTAACGACATTTGGATCTGCTCTGGCATCTCCCGAGCCTATGACAAAAGCTCTACCTCTGGCACCATTCCCACCGTTGTTCCCATTGTTGTTGTTATTATTGCCATTGCGATTGCCAGTGTTGGTTGTTATTGTTGTTTCCACCGTTCAGTTGGGGACAATTCTTCTTTATGTGGCCTTCCTTCCCACAATTATAACAGTTAAAACCACCCTTAGTTCCTTCACCCTGCTGAACTTGCTTCCCATTTTTTTTGTTTGGGCAATCCTTGGATTGATGCCCTTTATTGCCACATTTGGCACACAAGTATCTGTCGCATGGGCCATAGTGATGGTAGTTGCACTTCCCACAACGTGGAGAGTTTCCCAGGTATGATGATCCCCCTTGGCCGCCTCGGCCTTGATTGTTCTGCTTATGGTTGTTCGAGGAGAAATTCCTAGAATTATCAAACTTGCGATTCTGGTTCTGGTGGTTCTGTTGGTTGGAAGGCTTGTTTCCAGACTGATTTCCAGAATTATCCCATTTTCTTTTGTTGTCAGAGGCTCCAGAAGTTCCTTTTCTAGGAGGTAAGACTCCTTGATCAACTGCTTGATTAGTGAGCCTATTGGCAATCCTTACAGCATCACGAATGGTCACAGGGTTTGAGGCAGTCACCATTCCCTGGATTTGGGGCACTAAACCCTTGATATACAGCTCGATTCTTCGGTAAGCAGGTGTGGCGATTCTAGGACACAAATTCGCAAGAGAATTTGAGCGAGTAGTGTAAACTTCAATTTCAGACCCCTCCATCTTGAGGTTATACAGCTCAGTTTCCAATTTCTGGATCTCGTCCCGTGGACAATACTCTTCTTGCAGAAGCTCCTTGAATTCAGCCCACGGCATGGCATTAGCTTCTTCAATCCCTAGCATCTGCACCTCAGTCTTCCACCAGGTGAGAGCCGGTCCTTCCAAAGTACCCGTGGCAAATTTCACTTTGCTAGCCTCAGGACAGTTGCACATTTCAAAAGCAGATTCCACTTTTTCAATCCAGTGGAGTAGGCTAACAGCTCCTTCAGTTCCTTTGAACTGATTAGGCTTACAGTCCATGAAAGTTTTAAATGTAGCATTACCTGTACATACATTCATACAACCATTCAATCACAGATTACCAATACGTGTGATCACATCAAACAACAAAACACAAATTTTGTGTTACCTTGGGGTGGCCCTGCATTGCCTGCACCTTGAGCATGTGCCGCTAGGGCAGCAGCCACATGTTGGTTGATCAATGCAGCCAATTCAGCCGGTGTCATGTTTGGTACATTTCCGTCTGCCATTATCTTCAATTCACAATTACCCAAAATGAGAATAAGATATAACATGAATCACAACAACCATCACATAAGTCAATAAATTACTTCACAAAAGACAACCACATATTAAATAGTAAATCCCATTTCAAATAAAATGCAACTTGTTCACAAATTATTCAACAGAAATTCAAAATTCAAAATGCATAGTCTTGGGAACATCCTCCCGATAAAACAAACAACCAAACAAAACAAAAGTGAAAACAAAACAACTCAAGAGCTATCATGATCACTGGATGCATCAGGCATCTCCTCCTCCGGTTCCTCCTCGGGATCCTCTTCAGGTTCTTCCTCGGGATCCTCCTCCGGTTCTTCCTCGGGATCCTCCACAATGGGTTCTTCAACAGGTTCTGCTGGAGCCGGAGCCGCAGCCTCCCTGGCCAACTCAAGCTCAGCAACTCGAGCCGTGAGTGCCTCAACCAGCTCTGAGAGATGATTCACCTGATAATATGTGTCACTCAGTCCTACTTGATGCTCGGCCTGGCGCATATTAGTCCCTTCCAACTCTTCCTTAAGGATAGCAACTCTGAGACTGGTGTTGGCCCCATTATCCTGCAGTTCTGTGACCATATCAAATAGCTTCCTAATGTCCCTGAGCGCGCGATCAAACATAGAGACCATTGCCGCGACAACTCGTTCAATGGCATATGGCAGTTCGGGTAGAAAGAATCGAGTTGACGACGGCTCTGTTGGAGTAGGTGGCACTTGCTCCCGATGAACCCAACTAGCCACAAGTGACTCGTACCAGTTCCAGTTGCCGTTGTCTCTTCCACGAACGACATTTGGTTCTCCATATACGTGGCCCTCGGAAGTTATCCTCCGAACACCATGAGTCGGGGTAGTAGGACCCGAAGTAACCCGCCTACTGGTGACGGATGGGGATGATGATGATGAGGATGATAGGGAAGCGGATATCCATCCAGCCATGTCTGCATATATATTATATATATACATATATAAGTACAAGTAACACATAGTCAAATAGTCACATACTAGTGTGTGTGTTCGAGTGTATGACTAAGGTGTGTCTAAGGCTATAGTCGGTCCACTAATGCAAACCTAGTTCACTATAACCAATGGCTCTGATACCAATCTGTCACACCCCCAAAAATCCCACGCGCGACAACGCGCCGCAGGGAGCGTGACAAACCAGGATGCTTAAAAAGAAGCTCAAAAAGAAGCTCTGAAAGAAGAAAACTTCGCAGCTGAAGCACTGCGAGGGGTAGATGGAAATTCTGAAATTAAGTCTGATGGACTCCGATATTATAACGACAGAATCTGGGTTCCTCTGCTGGGAAATCTCCGTGAGCTCGTGATGGACGAGGCTCACAAGTCGAGGTATTCGGTACATCCAGGATCAGATAAGATGTACCAAGACTTAAAGAACCTGTATTGGTGGCCAAATATGAAAGCCGACATCGCGCGATATGTGGCTAAGTGTTTAACGTGCTCAAGGGTAAAGATCGAGTACCAAAAGCCTTCGGGACTACTACAACAACCAAAGATCCCAGAATGGAAATGGGAGGATATCTCCATGGACTTTGTTACGGGATTACCTCATCGATCGAATCGACCAGATGCGATTTGGGTTATCATTGATCGCTTAACCAAATCCGCACATTTTATCCCGATGAAGGAAAACGACAACATGGATAGGCTAACGAAGCTGTACATCGACCGAATTGTGGCGCGTCATGGAGTGCCTAAGACTATTATCTCCGATCGAGATCCACGATTCACTTCACGATTATGGCAATCTATGCATGAAGCATTGGGGACCAGACTTGATATGAGCACAGCTTATCACCCGCAGACCGATGGTCAGACGGAAAGAACCATTCAAACATTAGAAGATATGCTCCGAGCTTGTGTTCTCGATTTCGGAAAAGACTGGGAAGCTCACCTTCCGTTGGTGGAGTTCTCCTACAATAACAGCTATCATTCAAGCATCGGTGCAGCACCATTTGAAGCACTATATGGCAGAAAATGCAGATCGCCCGTATGTTGGGCCGAAACAGGTGAGAAAGGACTCACTGGACCAGAGATCATTCACGACACGACTGAACGCATAATCCAAATCAGAAAGCGGATAGCTGCAGCACGAGATAGACAGAAGAGCTATGCCGACAAGCGCCGTAAACCTCTAAAGTTCGAAGTAGGTGACAAAGTATTATTGAAGGTATCTCCTTGGAAAGGAGTGATACGCTTCGGAAAGCGTGGAAAGTTGAATCCTCGCTACATCGGTCCGTTTGAAATTATTGGGGAAGTAGGCCCGGTAGCCTACCGATTGAAACTCCCAGCCGAACTCGATGGAGTTCACAACGTGTTTCACGTCTCAAATCTGAAAAAGTGTCAGGCTCAAGAGACAGAAATAATTCCTTTGGAGGAATTGGTAATTGATGAACATCTAAGATTCATCGAGCAACCGGTAGAAATCATGGGACGCGAGGAGAAGACCCTCAAACGTAGCAAGATTCCGATCGTCAAGGTGCGATGGAACTCAAAGCGTGGACCAGAATATACGTGGGAACGAGAGGATCAGATGAAGAAAAAGTATCCTCACCTGTTCGAACAAACATCCACAGAAACTCAAGGTATGATTTAATTTTGGGGACCAAAATTCCTTTAACAGGAGGAGGATGTGGCAACCCTAAAACTTTTGCTTTCTTTCCCCAGCGACGACAGCCGAGACTGCGAGTGCTACGACACAAGAATAATTTTCGGGACGAAAATTCCAATTTCAAGGGGATGATGTGACATCCGGGAATTTCAAGGTTAACTTCCGTTAGACAAATCCGTTAGTTACGTTATAAGTGTTAACTTAGTAACTAATGCTTAACTAGGCCGAATGCGTCCACGTCCTTTGGTTGATCACCGAACCCGCCCATATGTGCTATGTGTTCATTTATTGTTGTCATTATGTGCAATGTGATTTAAATGCATGATTTAATATTATGAATAGCATGACAAATTGTAAATCCTTGATTACGTGAAAATTTGCCTAAGTTGTGCAGCCAGCGAAACTACCGGGCGAAACTGTAGTGTCGCCCGGTAGCCAGCTAAGCTAATCAGTTAAAACGTGACCAGAGCTAGTTTCGCCTGGCCAGCGAAACTGCCAGCGAAACTAGCCTCTGATATAAATAAACTTAATAAACCCTAGTTTCTCCATTTGCCTCATTAGCACAAAAACACACACACACTCTTTTCTCCTGGAGATTCTGGTCAGTCGAGATTCACACCGAGCTATCGAGATCTCAGCCTTGAATCATCATCCATCAAGTCTAAAGATCGAACCGTGAGTCCCAAAAACCACCATTTTGTGTTTTCTATGTGTTTTCTTCATAAAGCATGATCAAACCTCCATGATATTGTTAGATCTTCTGTAATAATGCCTTAGGATGCTAGATCTATCATAAAGATTGCAACTTTGCGTATGAAATCCAGCCATGATAGAGATTTATGCTATTTTAGCCATTTTAGGGTTTTATATGTATTTTGGGTGATTTGATGACAAAATGCATGTTTAAGGTGTTAAAGCTTGCTGATTTATGTTGGTAAATGCCTATGTATGCTAAATAATGGATTGCATGTAAGATCAGAAGCTGTTAGGTTGATTTTTAGGCAAATCCGTATGTTTTTCGCGACCAGCGAAACTGTGTGTTCTCTGGGCGAAATTATCCAGCGAATTTACTTGTTCATTCAGCGACACTGTCGAGCGAAACTATAGTGTCGCTAGCGAAACTGACCCGACCAGCTCGAACGAAACTACCGAGCGAAATACCTGAACGAAAGTTCAAACCAGTTTCCGGGCGAAACTAGGCTAGCGAAACTGTGTCAACAGTTTCGGGCGAAACTAGCCTAGCGAAACTGTGTCATCGGGTACAGCCTAGCGAAAGTGCTGCCCGTGCACCTAGCGAAATTACCTAGCGAAACTGTGCTAGCGAAACTATGACCTGACCTGAAAACCTAAACTTGTGCAATTTGCTTGAATATTATGCCATGACTTACATGATTATGCTATGATGATACATGTTTGATTTCTGTAATATGTGAACCCTTGTTTATGATCAACCATCGGTATCGTGTGTCGGTATGTCGAGTCTTAGTTGCAACGTGCTATGTTATGGGCCATAGTGACGTTAAGTTAAAGTTTAGACACAACCTAACACCTAAGACCTTAATGTGATTACTAGGTCTTCGTTAGCAAACATAAATTGGATTAACAAGTGTAGCTGAGCAACCTAAGGTGAGTTTCACAAACCCTTTACTTGTGAGCCCGTTTGGGTCACAACGAACATACTAAACGGAAAACAACGCTGACAATTTGAGGTATTGCCTAATGGGGTACCTGTTATGGAAGTTGGAGTGTTTTATGGGGAACACTTGCAACTGTCCATCCTTGGGGTTTCAAATGAAATCCGGAACCAACCGTTAGGTTGACACTTGTGTGGTTTTCACTTTTGCAGATCGTTGAGGAGTATCCGCTAGAGGTTGGCATGGCACTTGAAGACTTTGTTTGTTTTAAACTAAATTTGGGGATTTAATACAATGACTTGTTTATGTAAAGCACGTGGTTAGTGCTAAGACAAATAATTTTCCGCTGCGTATATTTTGAAACTGTTTTTATTATTGATGCTTGGACTTTACTCTGATTCATTTAGTATTTGTAACTAATGGTTGTGGTCCCGGTCTGTGTGCACCCCTTAACGGCATAAACTCCGTTAGCGGTTATTTGGGGGTGTGACAGTCAGGAGAACCAAGTTCAAAGGAAATAAAGGCCAAAAAAATGATGAGGCCGGGACTCGAACCCGGGCCTCCTGCGAGCAACTCAGCGCCCTAACCAAACGTGCCAGATTGGCGTCTGGTTATAAACCCGATTCCATATTTTATAACCCGTACCCGCCGAGTGTCATCTTGTTCCCCACAAACCCTAATGTCGCCGGAGTTATTTTCCGGCGACCGGAAAATCGTAAAACACAAAAAAAACAATCCCAGAACATGCGATTAACATAGGGGACGAGTTACCTTGAGTCAGAGATGAGATACGACAAGTTTTAGACACCGAAACGAATCCCGAATGTTCCGACAACAACTCCGCTTGTTGCACCGATTCCGAAATTGATGGTCCCTGCTTGCTCAGCATCGAGAGGCGATCTCAGTGGCGTGCTAATGGTGGTAAGACGGTGGCTAGATAGTGGTGGTTCGATGGTGGTCTCGGTGGGTTTTCTTCGCCGGAAAAACAGAGAACGGGAGAGAGTTTAGGAGAGAGGGTGACTTGAAGCTAACAAATGATTTCCTTGGAGTTAAACTCGACCATATGATCGGTGGTCTACTGAAACCGATCGGACATTGATTGCCGAATTCAAATCGGTCGAGACGAGCTTCTTCCGTAACCGTGAATTCAATTCACGTAAATGGACATTTAATTGACTATTGGGTATTGACAATTATAGTCCCTCAAGGATTTACAAAGGTGGTCTTGAGTTTTGGAAATAACAAACCAGTCCCTACAGTTTTGTAGACATAAAAAGGTTTAGGAAAATGTCAATATAACCCCCCCCCCCCCCCCGAAGTTTTATAACAATCTCCCGGCTCTAACGGAGGTTAACGAAGGAACAAATAAACGACGAATATACGAGGAACGTCAAAATATATAAATCGTATAACGTTAATAAGAAAGTATAAACTTAAACGACCACATAAAATCATAGCTTTTTAAATCCATAACTTCTATATATTTAAAGTACACAAGTTTATGAGTAATGAATTGTAATTAAAATCTTTTAAAATCATAACTCATATATATTCAAATGATTAAAAAAAAACCTTTTAATCACACAAAATCATAAATAACGTAAATCATATATATATATATATATATATATATATATATATTCATTTATATATTTTAATTCCACAATTAACATGGAATTTCAAACGTTTAAACTATCGTGCATGCTCGTAGTGATTGATCACACAAAACCCTAATTGCTAAAGTCAACAAGTCAACACATAAATGCTCACACAACATTTAATACGCTCAGTTAATGTCAGAAAGTGACCTGAAAAGTCGGATTGTCACAGTATCCCCTTGTTGAAGAATTTTCGTCCTCGAAAATTGCGTAACGCGGTAAAAGTTAATGAGCTAGACACAAAGAAAAGAAAAGAAAAATTCTCAGTCGTCACAAAACATCTTTGGTTTTGTTAGATTTGCCAATGTTAGAGATAAGGAAGCCATGATTTGCAGGCTAAACTCAATCAAGCTTGGACCTCTAAAACACATTGCTATTCCATCCAAAAACCCCAAGCACCATGCCTCCACCTACAATCACTTTCGTTGCCCACCTCCACCGCCACCTCTCAGCCACCGGCGTCACCCACAACCACCTTCTGCTGCTAACAATCGTCCACTTCTCCAACCCCACAACACCTTCACAGGTATGTTTTCTCTCCCTTTCCACCCTACCATCTCCATATGAATCAGCCTATACCACCCATCCCACCTCCTCATCACCATCAAACCTTCAAAGAAACTCTAATCAGACCTCACACCCAACCAATCTTCACTGAAAAAATCGAGGTCAGAATCCCCGATATTACCACCTTTTACCCCTCAAAAAATGAAGAAATTGGCCCTCATTGGTGAATCTATTGACCTTCAACACCTTTACAACGCCGATACGGTTTTGTCAGCAGAAGGACACAAAAATCTGATTACATACTACATCGGAGGCCTTTACACTGTTCTCGTCTTTGATACATCGAACGAAGCCTCGAATTTCCTCACAAACCACAAATCTACTTGGGAAAAAGTTTTCAAAAATTTAGAAATTTGGGGAGGTCAACACCTGAAAACGGATCGTATTTCCTAACTCACCATTAGAGGTGTCCCTTTTCACCTCAGGGACGTCGTCACCTTTGATGTAATCGGCTGGAATTTCGAATAAGTCATTAAAAAATCGGACTACAGTTGGAATAATTATGACATCACCACTGATACTTGTTTTGATCTAACAAGCAAATGTGATAAAATTGAGCAGATGGTAAAACTCAGGTGGAATACCTACTCCTTTGACGTTTGGGTGTGTGAAGACACTATCCACTAGAGCCCGCCGAATTTAGCCCCATAATCATCTTGCCCGTCAGATAAGGACTAGTCAGAAAGGGACTCGCTAGACTCGTTCTCTGAAAATGACTTTGAAGGGGAGAAAATTTTGAACCGGCCGGAATCTCTTTCCCATCGCCGGCGAAAACAATCTCTGGAATCAACGTTCTAACACCCTTGAAAAATTCTCAGACCCCTGTCGGAAAAGCAAATCTGTCACCATCCCCCATCTATGAGGTCAACCTCTCCTCTTCTAGGTGCGATCTGTCTCCTCGACCTTCAAACCCCTCTGCCACCTTACCTTTTTCATTAAAAAGAGATGCCCGGCCCCAGAAGCCATCACCGTACCGCCGAACCAGTCCCCTCTGCCAAGTGAAGGGTCAACCCTAGTACCTGAAACACCACCATCTCCTCCTATCTTATCTCCTTTGTTTAAAAACACCCACCATCCCACCCGTTCCACAAAATCTGCCAAACACTGTTGGCCTAAGTCTCCAAGAAAACCAACACCACTCCCCCAAGCCCACTAACTGCCCCACCCCAAAAGCCCATCCTAAAAAAAATCTATCAACCCAATTCCCCCTACTCCTTTCTAGCCTAGAACAACCTCAAAAAACCAAATCCTCAGCCGACTGTCCCTTCTTCTTTCAAAACTTACTCTCGAACCCGATCACGCAAATCGTCAATTAACCCAAAATTCAACATGCAACCAACAAGACTTACCCACCAGTTACCTCTCCTCCCCCTCGGTCGAACCAATCACAAAGCCAAATCGGTCACGTCCACCCAACCCTCCCACCACCCTAAGCATATATCCTTGAGTGACCCAAGTGCACGACCGTTCTTCAAACAAAACCGATCCACCGAAGTAACCAAAACAGTGGATGTTTGCATTCAAACTGGATTCCAAATGGAAGGGCATCGAAAGCTTATCCAAAATCGTCTCACCCAAAACATGACTCGCCCTCGTTCCCAATGAATTTTCTATCCATAAACATTAGAGGGATTGGAAACTCGGACAACCGTGAATGGGAAAATACTTGAAAAAAAACAAAAAAAATCTCCTTTCTTGCCATCCAGGAAACACAGTTTTGCAACCCCACATCCATAACCCGAAAACTTTTTGGGGAAGATCACAATGTGAATCGGAAATTTGTGAGGCGTCAGGCCGATCCGGCGGTCTGAATCAATCTGGGACCGAGCGTATTCCAAAAAACTTCTTCCCACAAGTCCAGATTCTATCTCCTTACCAAAGGTTTTCTCCTTGGCTCTCATCAAGAAATCCTAAGCTTTAAAATATATGGCCCCCACGAACCATCCTTAAAGGCAGCTCTATGGCTAGAGCTGAGTCTGAAACTGACCGAACATCCATCCATCCATCCCTGCTATTCTTCTTGGTGACTTCAACGAGGGCGACCGGGTTACCTGGAAATTGTACATGCAGCATTCTCACATATAGTGACACCAGAAAACACAAGGCCAAACAGAAAGTTACAACTCAAGCTCAAATCAGTGAAATCAACTCTAAAATCGTGTAACATGAATTTCCGCAACACATAAGTTATGACTTGAAGATCATCAGAGATACAATTAATGGACAAGAACTCAAGGATTAGGTGCTGGCCTCACACCTTCAGAAATCACTCTCAGGCAAGAATACATCAAAAAGGAAAAAGAAATGAACGCGAAGAAAACCCAAGACCTGGCACAAAAATCAAGAATCAAATGGATGACCGAAGGTGATGAAAACACATCGTACTTTCATGGACTCATACGCAACCGGACAGCAAAAAAAAATAGAATCAACGGGATCCTCCACAATGGAAACTGGCTGACGACCCCAGACACCCTCAAGGCAAAGATGTTTCTCATCAAAATTCGCTGAACCAATCAGACCACTGTTTATCTCAGACAACTTCAAGAAATTAACCTCGTCCGACTCATCCTCCTAATCTCCCCATTCTCTCTTTAGGAAGTTAAAAGTGTTGTATGGTCCTGTGGCAGTGACAAAGCACCAGGGCCGGATGGTTTCAATTTCAAATTCATCAAAAATCACTAGGATCTACTTGGAACCAACCTCCGTGACATCCTCTAACACTTTCACTCCACGGGAATAATCAGTCCTGGATGCAACTCCTCATTCATTAACCTCATCCCAAAACGAAAAGACCCACTCCAACCCTCTCATTATCGACCAATTTTCTCTCATCAGTTGCATCCCCTAAATCATCTCAAAGTTCTGGCCTCCCGACTCAAATCCGTAATCGCATCCGTCATTAACAACACTCAATCGGCTTACGTCGATGGACAGTCGATTCTCGATGGCCCACTCGTGCTAAATGAAACAATTGCATGGCTCAAGCAAAAGAAAAGAAAAGCGATGCTCTTCAAAGTCGACTTTGAAAAGGCTTTTTATAGTCTCAATTGGAATTTTCTTGACTCCATCCTCTCACGGCCCCTTTTTCTTTTAACTATTTCTATACTCTTGGGGGAGAACTCATGAACTGATAAATGCTTTTACTTAATATTATGGTTTATCTATTAGTCGTATGACTGCTTGTTCTCTTACTGATGCCCAACTATGGTACATTATCGTTATAAACGTTTGTACAACTGTATCCCACCAATATTTGATTTCAATTAGTTCTGTCCGAAATGATAGCTAGTCAATAGATCTATTTGGGTTGACAACCCTACCCTAGGAAAAAAAATACTTTTTAGTAGACGTTCCGGAAAAGTGGACGTTGATTTAATTCAAAATCTTTTAAAAAAATAACAAAAAGTTTTTTATATCATAAATTTAAATAAATTTTGTATGTTTTTAAGAAAGATCAAATTCGTAAGCGTTTTCCAATTTTATTAAAAAACGAAAATGGCAAACAAAATTAAAATTTGTCATATTCCACTTGTAACAAATATGTTCTTTATGGAAAAGTGTTATTGTACAAAGGGAACTATCCGTGCCACGTGTGCGAAGGAGGGTAATAATGTACGCGTACACTTGATAATCACGTAAGATCTTGCCACCGTGTTTTTGGTAGCAAAACGGTGTCAAAAGGCCAATTTTCACCATTTTGCCACCAAATATGTTTTGGTAACAAAAAAAACGGCAATTGTCACCATTTTGCCACCAAAATATGTTGTGAAAAAATCTATCTACACGCAAGTCATAATCACACACGTTATATTACATAATCACGCAAGTATACGAGAGTACATAGACAAACTTAAAAAAAATGGCGTCAAAAGGGCAATTATCACAATTTTACCACCAAATATGTTTTTGGTAGCAAAATGGTGTCAAACGGCAATTGTCACAATTTTGCCACCAAAATATGTTGTGAAAAAACATATCTACACGCAAGTCATAATCACGCACATTATATTACATAATCACGCAAGTTATACACGAGTACATGGACCAACTTAAAAAAATGGTGTCAAAAGGGCAATTGTCATCATTTTGCCACCAAATATGTTTTTTTGGTAGAAAAATGGTGTCAAAATGACAATTGTCACCATTTTGCCACCAAAATATGTTGTGAAAAAACCTATCTACACATAGTGTCAAAAGGGCAATTGTCACCATTTTGCCACCAAATATATTTTTGGTAGAAAAAAGGTGTCAAAAGGACAATTGTCACCATTTTGCCACCAAAATATGTTGTGAAAAAAATCTGTACACACAAGTCATAATTACAAAGACGAACTTAAAAAAAAAAATTGTCACCAAATACATTTTGGTAACAAAATGGTGTTAAAAAGGCAATTGTCACCATTTTGCTATCAAATATGTTTTGGTAGTAAAATTGTGTAAAAAAGTCAATTTTCACAATTTTACCACCAAAATACAATAATCACACATGTTTTATTTTATAATCACGCAAACGTCACCTGGACGCATAGTCAAGTTCTAAAAAAAATTAACTTCAAAAAAGTATAGCAATACTATATACTTGAAATAAATAGAACTAAATGCTCTTTTTTATGGTGTATTTAAAAAAAATTAATGTCCTATAAAAAAGTTATAGACGTTTAAAAAAGAGGGGGGGGGGGGGGACTTGAAAAAAGTGTTATACCAATTTTACCCTCAGCTCTCTTTTCACGCTTAGAATTTTCTTTTTCTTTTTGCAATAGATCTGGACTAAATCTAAACCATTGATTTCTTAGATCATTGGCCCAGATGCCTTCGCACGAAAATAAGACTTTGTATTTGAACTTTTCACCATGTTCTTTACAAGTAGGACGACCCGCGCGTTGCCGCGGAGCCGACCCGTTTAAAAAGTGCGGTTAGGGAAGCTCTAACATAGGTGACATATGTTTGTTACTTCCCACCTAAATAACCTGTGATAACATCCAACATACTAATAAGCAAACTAATATACAATTAGAGACTCGATTAATATGAAGATGAGGAACATCATATATATTACCAAAAGGTTGTTCCTGGGCACACCCTGATATGGTCTTTTACATCTACTAATATGATTTAATCCCCAACTTCACAATCGTAAACAATAACGAAGTTGTTACGGTTATATCCAACGCACATCATCCTCAATGTTAGATGGTCGGTTGCGGAAATTTTCAATAAATACCAAAACACACACAGTAACATGCTAATGGCCACAATTCCATAAGCATGAAGAGATAGGTATAACAAAACTCATTAGAAAAGTGTTTGATCATTAAACTATTGACTTCATAAGAACACCAAAAGAAAATTTACATTTAAAACCACACAAACACAATTATATGAAGTTATACATGAGTATTTGTTCTTTATTTTGAATGTAACAATCATACCTTTATGTTGTACACAAATTTAACTATATAAGATTAAACCCAAAGCTCCAATGCTTCAATGCTCCAATGCTTGCACCTGAAATTCCAAAATTATAAATCACAATACAGAAAGGACTTCTATAAAAAACCAAATATATGTGGCAATGCTTAAGGTAATAATTCGGTTTAATCCTGAACTTCCCACTGCTATTTCTAAATATGAGTATAAAGAAACACGTACGGTAGTTAAAGAACATATAGGATAGTAGATGCATACCTTAATCCTCCTAACACTATCATGTAAGGCTTTCTTAGAAATACAACGTATCTGAACCTGATGACCATTCAAATGATCCCCCAATACTTGGACTACTACTGATTGATGAATAAGAAGATGCAGGAGTCGTTGGATACACAACTCTTTGCTGAACATTTTGCACCATGGTTGGAATACTGCTACTACTACTCACACCTCTACCAGCAACCCCTTCATCCATCCTTTTACCTAAACATTTTCTTAACTGCTCTTCTTCCCACATCTTATCCTCTAAAACTTCTTTATCATCAACCCCGTTATCACTGGAATAAGCTTCAATTTCCTTTCTGCTTGTAGTATTGCTAAGATCAAGAGTAAACACATACCACATATCTTCAAAGAGAGACTAATCACGTGTATAAGGACGGCTACGTCTATCTTCAAATAGGCTTTTCATGTATATACCAAATCCTTACTTTTACTGCTGAAGTCGATATATCAACCACCCTGCAAAATTGAACACCATATATACCATTAAATGAGCTCACAAAAATAAAATGACAATAGACCTTCAACGATCAGATATAGTTCTATGTAAACTCGTGTCTTTGGGGCATTGTAGGTTAATATCTTGACTATAGTGGTGAAACATGAACGGTTTTAGAAACTTAAGAAAAGGTTAACATGGATAAGTTAAATTATAACCATCAAACAAAGTACTAATAAATGTTGATGACATAAAGTACTAATAGGTTAATGACCACAATCAATCTTTATATGTTTAATGTGACTTTATTTTGATCAGCTTAAAGTAGCAACAACAAACATACAACAATGCAAAATGTGCAGATATGAATCTGATTTAGAAAATTAACCAATTTATCTATAAAACCTAAACACATCGCGCTTCGCGGCGGAGTCGGACCGTTTTCAAAAAGCCGATTAGCCACACCATTTGATATTCTAGCCATGTGATTGTTGTGAATATAGGTGCACACTAATAGGACTCCTTAACATAAATGGTACCCCCTGAATCTGATATTATAATGTATATTCATAATGATTCAAAATCAAACAGGGTGCACATTGATTCATTTCAAACACATACCTTACCAACCATCCATCCTTTGCTCCCTGCCTTATCAGCCACATCCCAAGTGCAGAATCAATCATTATGTAAACCTACATCTAAGTGATCACCCTAAAAAAATAAAACAGGGTAATATAAAAATTATAATTCCTAAGAAAGAAACAAATGAATTTCTATAACCAGATTCGGCACTATGAGTAAACATGAAGGATTTTATTAAATTACGGTGTATTTGGATTCTCTAGTATGAAGAACAAATTACCTTAAATGATGAGGCAAATGATTATATTTTCCAATGTCGAGCATTTGAAGTGTGTGAATTACAATTTCTAAAAAAAAAACAGAACATATTTTTACAATTAGAGACAACAACCAAACAAATTTACAATTGGAGATGTCAATTGTACAAATCAAGTAATCAACTTAAAAGTAGATGTGAGATACCTTGATGTAAATCCAAAATGAAGATGTTTGTAGAGAAAAACGCATTTCATCACAGATAACTCACAATCCAAACTGCCATTAAAAAAACATAAAATCTAAACCAACACATGAATTGAAATAGTGATAAAGTTTGAGTAAATGCTTGGAAAAAGAAATCTGTTTGTGTTTTTAAACAGAAACCCCATCGGTACCAAATAGAAACCAAAGGGTCCATCTCAGCATTGGGTTTTTAAAGACGCAAAACCGGACCAAAATACCTGGGTTTTCAGATCTGGAACAGAGAATCAACCAAAGCCCAAAATCGATTCATGAAAAGCAACATGAACAACCAAAAGAGTGTAGATCGAACATCAAAAGCACCAAATAAATTGACATTGCTAACAAAAACCCTAAAACAGAGAGGAAGGTTACCTGTAATGAAATAAGGAAGACGACGAAGGTTAAAGGCTATAATCGAAGGATTGCAACCCTCGGTTGCAGTGCAAGATTACCTTTTGTGTTCGTGGTTGTGACAGTGCGGTATCGGCGTTCCCACTGCCTATGATGGTGTTACATCGGCGGTAGAGAGATGAGAGTGATGAAAGCAAATGCACAGGCTATCTAAAGTGGGTGAGAAAGAGAAGAGGTAATAAAGCCTTGCACCTTGCCGCATTTATTATCGCCTCACCGATTAAGGAGAAACAGGTCCTGAAAATCCGGTGTATGAGAGGATACAAAGATTTTGGCGGGCCCCACGGAAGAAAAAGAAAGTTTTGGTGGCCCACAGACCGTTTCTTTTGCTGGAGTATGGTACCAAAGGCATAAAAAGTTGTAACATAGGCCAAGTTGGAGGGTGCAAAGAGAGGTTGTACACAATGCATAAGTGGTTGTATAATGTATGCATTGAAAGGTTGCACTCTATGTTGTGGAGTTTGTACTACAGGTTGTCTTATGTTAATATAGGGTAATATTGTTCTTTTTTAAAGATTAGAAAAGATTTCTGTAAAAAAATTTAAAATCACCATTTGTAAAAAAAAAAAAAAGTGGAATTTTGGAAAAAAAGCGTTTTATGTAAAAAAAAAAACTTATTAGAACTTTTTTTGTAAAGTATCGATGGTTTATAAGAAAAAAAGTTTATTTAATAAGTGAATAAAAGTAAATTTATGAACTTGATTTAAAAAAAAAACTTTTAAAAAAGTTCAAAATGTTTTTTTTTAAAACCTTTTTATAACCGGCATGTTGAAGTTTTGATAACTTTCTTTAAAGAATAATCATATTTCTTTTTTCTTTTTATAAAAACACAGTAAAAAGGTTTTATTTATTTTTTTAAAGTTAAGATTATTAGTTTTTTTAAATTCAGATTTGATTAAACATATCCCTTAGCCATCAACCTCGCCTTTTAACGAGTTATCTCACCCTATTTTTTGACTTTTTTGACCAACTTCAAGCCAATAGGTATAGTTCCCTTTGAAAGTTCAAAAGGGGTTTCTATGTTTTGTTTCTTTCTTAGGGTTGTAATTTCACATGCCCTCTCCAATTTATGTTATCCTTTTGCTTTTTGAAACCAACACGTTCATTGTTTTGCGATAGTAGACTCTCGAACTCGATTTAATGTATTGAATGAGTTTTGTCATACACACAATTAATGATTAACTAGATTTTACTACCCGTGCATTGCAGCAGGTATAACATGGGAACACAAAACAGTGACCCAACCGTCTGACCATGGCACCCTTCTCTAGTCAGCAATATTTGAGCAGCATACAATATTCGTTGGGAGCTAGGAGTGGTATACGCATCTGACGCATGAGGATTTGTGGATGGCACATAGAGAGGCAAGAGCAGGGGCAAGGGATTCTTCACATCCATATGGGACACCGTTCGAGGGAAGAAGAAGTGAAGACATTATTGGTGTTCTATTTTCCGTTCCCTACTTTTGTTGTATGGCATCAAAAGATTAAAGCTCATGCCCAGTCGTTACCCAGATTATTTCTTGTTAAAGCACTTCATTTGCTACTCTATTTTAATGTGACATTACTGGTTTGTGAAGGTTGTCGATGAGCAAACTCTTCATCTCTTAATGTGTTGGTAAACAATAACGACCCAAGGAACCCAGAGGCTAGGACAGTCGACCTTGTTGCTCAACTAATCGCAACTTCAAGCTGGCCGCAACAAGGATAACGACGAAGGTTTTGATGGTCGTGATAATGAAGGTGATGATAGATTAGGAAACCAGTGTGTTAGGAAGGGATGTTCTTATAAAACATTGTGGCATGCAAGCCAAAGGACTTCCATCACAAGGAAGGAGTGATAGAAGCCCTAAGGTGGTTAGAAGAAATGAAAGTGGTGTCGGACATAAATTGACTACAGGGAAGGTGATAAAGTGAGGTTTTCTACTCACTCAATGAAGTTTGGAGCATTGTCTTGGTGACTAAGATTGATATTGCCTAATCAATGAAGTTGAGAATATTAAAGCGAGGTTTCTAGCCCTGGAAATGAGTGCTTGACCATCTCGGGTACGTTAAGTCGTTAACCAATGTTAGTCAATCACATTAAATGGTTTCATATCTCCAACGTGATTCTCAAAATATCATCACAATCAATTAGTGATTCACAATCAATTAGTGATTCTTATGTATCTTTTGTTTGTTTGTGAATATCTCATTTCCTAGTTTAGTTGCTATGTACCTTGTATATAAATCTCCTTGTATCAATACAAATGATATACAATTACTTCAACAATTACATGGTATAGAGCCATAATTGACCTATGTCCTCTCCTCTCCCAGATTTTTTTCGGCCCTCCCTCATTACTCACCATGTCCGATGACAACTCAAGTGCCATCGAACACAACTCCACCTCCACTGCAACAATTTCCCTCAACCCCAACTCCCTCACCTTAGTCACTTTTCCCTCCTCCTTCAAACTCACTACCACCACCTACCTTAGTTGGAAAACCCAAATCGAGGCTCTTCTTCAAGGCCTCGATCTTTACAGGTTCATAGATGGGACTCACTTGGCCCCTAAACCTTCCACTAATTCCGATGGCAAGGTCACTCCCCATGCCGATTTCAACACTTGGTTTCGCCAAGACCGCCTTCTGTTTGGTGCACTTGTTGGAAGCTTATCCCCTTCCATCGTTCCCCTTATCACCAACGCCAAAACCTTCCTCGATGCATGGAAAATTATGTCCGACACCTATGCATCGACCTCTCGTGGCCACTTAAAACAACTCCAATACCGCCTCAAACAAACCACTAAAACCCCTACCCAATCCATCACGGATTATATGCAAACCATAAATAATCTTGTCGATCAACTTGCCATCCTTGGCAAAGTCACCGACGATGAGGACGTCAATGACATTGTCCTCAACGACCTTGACCAAACCGCCTACAAACCTGTCATCGATGCAGTTCATGCACGTGATTCCTTCATACCCTTCTAGGAACTCCATGAAAAGTTAATTAATAGCGAGCTTTTGATCCTCCAATCAAACCCACCCGCCACAACCTTGCACCAACACGCCACTGCCTTTGCCGCCCAAACCCGCCGTCTCCAGGGCTCCTCCGCCCCTCCTCCTCTCGTGGCATTCTTCCCACACCAACTACTACCCACACTCCATCAAAATATTTAGGAAAATGCCAATACTGCTTTGTCCAGGGCCACTCTATTCATGGATGTTTCACCTTCAAAAAGGACTACCCTAATGTCAACTTACCCCCTTTGCCTAAATCAAACAACAAACCCCAGGCGAATACGATGCAAGCTTCTCCCACTCAATCAACTTCCAATTCACAATGGTTGTTTGACAGCGAAGCATCGCACCACATCACAAATGATCTCAACAATCTATCCATGGATGCCCCATATGACGGTACTGAAGAACTGGTTATTGGTGATGGTTCGTCACTCACAGTTTCTCATATTGGCACTACTACACTTTCTTTTTCTACATCTTCCTTTCTCTTAAAAAAGTTCTTTATGTTCCCTTAATTTCTCGTAACGTTCTTTCAATATCTAAATTATGTCAGAATAATCCTATACTAATTGAATTCTTCTCTCTTAATTTTGTTGTCAAGGATCTCCTTCCCGCCTGCCCCTTCTCCAAGGAACGTCTAACCGAGGAGTCTACATCTTGCGGTCGTCCACTTTGTCCGCATTCCATGTCTAAGCTCGCACAAATCAACCTTGGCATCACCGCCTAGGCCATCCTCATGCAAGAATTTTACAACATTTAACTACTTTTATTCCGTCTATTTCGTTTAATAAAAATAGTTGTAATTCTTGCTCTATTAATAAAAGTCATAAACTTCTGTTTCATACTTCTTCTATTTCTACCACCGCTTCATTACAACTTTTATTTTCTGATGTTTGGTCATCCCCTATAACGTCCTTTGATGGCTTCAAATACTACATAATTTTGTAGACCATTTCACCAAATACATTTGGATTTACCCACTCAAACATAAATCCGATTCTCTTACTACCTTTATCCGTTTTCAAAAACTTGTTGAAATTTTTTTTCAACTCAAGATAAAAACAACTCTATCCAGATAATGGCGGTGAATACATAAAACTCGCCACCCACCTTGCCTCCCATGGCACTTTCCACCTCACATCTCCACCCCACACACCTGAACATAATGGCTATGCTGAACGTCGGCATCGTCAAATAGTTGGTACCGGCCTTTCTCTCCTATCCCATGCCCAAATACCACTTATTTTTTGGCCCTTTGCCTTCACCACTGCCACATACCTCATCAACCTTCTTCCCACTGCCACACTTCATAACGATTCTCCCTTGTACCGGCTCTTCAACCAACACCCTAACTACAATAAATTACATAGTTTTAGTTGTCTCGCGTATCCTTGGCTTCGACCTTACTCAACACATAAATTAGATCCACGGTCTAAACCTTGTGTCTTCGTTGGCTACTCACCATCTCAAAGTGCATACTATCTCCTTGATCCTCTTACCAACAAAATATACACTTCTCGTCATGTTAAATTCGTAGAGGACCAATTCCCATATCTCACCCTAACAAAAACACCCCCACCCAACTATCCTACTCCTAATCTCTGGCTTCCCATTACTTTTCCTCTTACCACCTCAATCCCTTCTCCTTCTAATATCACAAACCAACCTTCTGTCAACCCCTCCCCTACTCCAAACAATCACCCTACTTCCCAAAATACCCCTACACCTAACACTCCCCTCCCCACGTCCATGCCAAACCTCATTTCAACCGACCCCATACCTACCACTCAACACCCCATTTCTCCTACCCCCCCCCCCCTTATTAATCTCGTTACACATACCCCTTCCCCACCTACTGGCAACAATTCCAACCCCTCCTCTCCTCTCCCAACATGTCGAACTCGCAAGCCTAATCCCAAGTATAACGACTATGTCCTATATCACGCCACTACTCATCCCCCTCCCGAACCGACAATCATCACACAAGCCTTAAAACAACCCCTATAGCGCGCCGCCATGCAACAAGAGTTTGACGCCCTTCAAGCCAACAAAACTTGGTCCCTCGTTCCCCACACATCCACCTCCAACATCATCGGTTATAAATGGGTTTTCCGAACAAAGTACAAACCCGATGGTTCTATTGATCGTCTCAAAGCACGTCTTGTTGCTAAGGGCTTTCATCAGCGCCCCGGTATTAACTACACTGACACCTTTAGTCCCATTGTCAAACCTGGCACCCTCCGTTTACACCTCTCCCTTGCCACATCACAAAATTGGACTCGTCGCTAATTAGACATCAATAATGCCTTCTCCAAGGTTCTCTATCCGAAGCCGTATATATGACTCAACCACCCGGTTTCACGAGCCATCTTTTTCACGACCACGTTTGCAAGCTTAATAAAGCTATCTACGGCCTCAAAAAGCCTCACGTGCTAGGTATGATGAACTTAAATCTTACCTTCTCTCTCTCTCTCCTTCAAGCCAACAATATCAGATTCCTCCCTCTTCATAAACAACTCCTCTCCATCTCCCATATTTCTCATTGTCTATGTAGATGACATTATCATCACAGGACCCGACCCTAAACTCATTAACAATTTCATCGCCTCTCTCTCTCGTCGTTTTTCTCTCAAAGATCTCGGCACCCTTTCTTATTTTTTGGGTGTTGAAGTTCTTCCTCACCCCTCGGGGCTCTTTCTATCTCAATCTTAATATATCCTTGACCTTCTTCAACGTGCCAATATGAGCAACTGTAAACTGGCGACCATACCGCTTTCCCTCTCGGCTCTGCTCACTCTCCATGACGGCGTACCCTTACCAACCACCACCGATTTCAGGGCTATCATAGGCGCTTTACAATATCTTGCTCTTACTCGTCTGGATGTTGCTTTTTCTGTGAATAAACTATCACAATTCATGCATGCACCAACGGATGTTCATTGGGGGGCTCTTAAACATATATTGAGGTACTTACATGGAACACTACATCATGGATTGTTTTTCAGATTTAATTCTCCATTATAGTTGCATGCTTTTACCGATGCGGATTGGGGTGGTGACAAGACCACTTATCGCAGTACAACGGGTTACATAATTTACCTTGGTCACAACCCTATCTCGTGGTCTTCTAAACGCCAGACGACCTTAGCTCGATCCTCTACTGAAGCTGAGTTTAGGGTTGTCGCAGCCACTACTGCTGAGTTACAATGGTTAATGTCTTTACTTTCGGAGCTTGGCTACAAATCTCGAAATACACCGGTAATTTTTTGTGACAATTTAAGTGCTACAACCTATTATGTTAATCCGGTGTTTCACTCCCACATGAAGCACTTGGCACTTGATTTCCATTTTGTACGTGAAAAGATTCACGCTGGCTCCATTCGAGTTACTCATATTTCGATCAATGATCAACTTGCGGATGCCCTTACTAAACCGCTGCTCAAATCACGTCATCATTTCTTATTGGCCAAGATTGGAGTTCTTCCAAGATCGTCCATCTTGCGGGGGCATGTTAGTCAATCACATTTAATGGTTTCATATCTCCAACGTGATTCTCAAAATATCATCACAATCAATTAGTGATTCATAATCAATTAGTGATTCTTATGTATCTTTTGTTTGTTTGTGAATATCTCATTTCCTAGTTTAGTTGCTATGTACCTTGTATATAAATCTCCTTGTATCAATACAAATGATATACAATTACTTCAACAATTACAACCAATTCAATAAGTTGGCATTCCTCCCACCACATCAGATTACTACCAAATCTATGTGGATCGATCGTTACATTTGAAGCCTCTCTCCCAAGATCCATGGAATGGTTAGATTTGCTAAACCCGCTACCTTCTAGTCAACAGAAGAACATGTCTAGTTTAGCAATTAAGCATGTCGATAGCACGTTTGGATTCTAATTTTATATAACGTGTTATGTGAACTAACAACCTACATCATAAGCAATCATCCCTTTCGTATAGCTATAAAAACATGTCTTCCATCAAAACTTAGCAACCTACTTCCCTTAGTTGCCCAAGACTTAATATATTGTTATACAATTCTAGTATGTAATAAACATCTAGCATGTAATAAACCTTCATCATAACCAATCATCCATTTCGTATAGCCATAAAAACATGTCTTCCATAAAAAACTTTGCAACCTACTTCCCTTAGTTTCCCAAGACTTAATATATTGTAATACAACTCTAATATGTTATAAACATTGGAAATTGACCATTAATCATGTCTTCCATAAAAAACTTTGCATCTATTTCCCTTATTTGCCCAAGACTTAATATATTGTAATACAACTCTAGCATGTTATAAACATCGGAAATTGACCATTACCATTCTAGCATTGCAAAACCACTGAACATTTACCTTTGCAATCACTATAGATCCATCACTAAATTTCACACATTTATTTTTTTGTCATCAAGTTCTCCAAAGGGCTCCCATTGTCTGTTCATATGGTTGCTAGCCCCGTTATCTAAGTACCACATGCCTTATTATCCATTATCAAATATTCTTCTATTAAAATCATTGTTTCTTGTGAACACGTCACCATTAGAAGGTACGCTCATCATCGTCCTTCGCTAATTTCACTTTTGCCTTAGCTCGTCTAGGGGCTCGGGATTTGATAGCGAAGTGACCAAATTTTTCACAATTATGGCACCAAAGGTCTTCTTATAGCGCTTAACCTTTTATATGTTCATGTATTCAGTTCTCGTTTAAAGATTACCAAGCTCTCGATATAGTCCAACTTGCATTGATTTAAATTTATGTCGTTTTTGCCACTCGGTTTTGTAAAAAGTAGTTGTCTCGAGCGACCTTTGATTTGTTCTAATGGCTTCACCCATTCTTCATAAGCTTTGAGACGACTAATAGCCTCCTCGAACGACTTCGTCTCCAAGTCCAAATATAGCTCAGTTGAAGTAGCAATATGAAGAAACTTATCCAGAGTTAGAATCAAGTAACTTCTTGTAACACCCCAAAATTTTATGACTTGAGTTATATACGTGTGCTATATGTATTAAGTAGCTAAAATGTATATTGATATAGTTTACGGGTTGGTAAATGGGTAAAGGATAATGATTTGCAAAATGCTATTCGTGTTTATGTGATAGATACATATGATATATGTGTTAGGTAGCTAAACGTGATGAAACGTATAAAAAATGCATGTTTACTCGTTAACGGATAATGAATTGATAAAAGATAGAGTTATATGAATGATACACGTATTGATTGATAAAATGAAATAAGGAAAATGTGATATATACGTATTCTATAACCATGATAATTGTTATATATGGTGTTAGCATGAAATACGTGTTTAGAAGTGGATATAATAGAAATAAATGATAATCGGAGGAAAATACATTTACACGATTGTATTATTTATGTGTAAGTATATACATATATATTCTAATGGCTTAGATGCATGTGGAATATTCATTTGATGAATATATACGTGGGAATACGTGTTAGAATAGTTAAACATGTGAAAAATAAATAAGAACGTATCCTTACGTTAAACGGATTGTTAAAAATAAATAAGTGCATAACAGATACGAGTATTATACGTATTTATATTTATTATATGAATCCCGAGGCTTAGAAAGTATTATGAATATATCCTAAGATGATTTGGAACATAAATGATAAGTGTGTAAAAATATGAGGGGCTAAAACGTAAAATAGTAAAAGTATATATAAAAATAAATGCATATGTATATAAACGTTATCGAACGTATCCCGAACCTTAGAAAATGTTAGAAATATGTCCCATAATGTTTTAGAGCATAAATTGTTAAAAGGGTAAAAGTTTAGGGGGGCTAAAGGGCTGGCACGCGTAATGCGCAGTCTATGCCCTTCCCCTACGCGATACGCGAGTCGCGAGGGACGACTAAACGCAGAAAAAATGCAGGTCGCTAGTTTAGCCATGTTTTGAACTTGTTCTTCACGTTTGATCTGAATTGCTAGCCATAACGCGTCGTTTTTTCTTGATTAGTCACCATAGACACTTGCCCCAACCTCCTGCGCCTTTAATAGCTATAAATAGCGGATCCAATTCATCAAAATTCTTCACCAATTCATGAAAATTCCACTTAAAACCCCTCTTATGAACCGAGATCTTCTTCTACTAAATTCGCACAATTCGTTTGAAGTTAGAGGCTCAAATTCTGTAATCATGCTTCATTAGGTATGCCTAACAATAACCTATCTCAGTTTTAATTAATATTATGTGTAATCAGGTTGGAATTAGGATCTAAATTGTTGTAGGTAATCCTAAAATAATGTATTTTAAGAAAGCCTTAAGTTTATATCACAATTGGAAAAGGTTTGGTAAAGGTTTTGTTAACGGGTAAAAATTAGAGTTTTCATAATGTTGTTCTGCCCGAATCAAGTAAACGGTTTTGAACTAAGCTTTTATATTTTAAAGCATATTATAAAATGTTATAATGGATAGTACCCTAAGTCAGTTTTTAATAAAAATGATTTTTGGTTAAGAAATGAGAAAAACGTGAAATAGGGTTTCAAAATAAGTTTTTTTAATATAAAATAATCTGGAGGGTATGAGGACTTAATTTTTTGTATAATACTATGTTTACATATATAATAAGTATATGTGAAGTTAAAATGAATAAATATTAAAGTATTAAATATACCGAGTTAATCAGATATTTAGAAGTTCGTGCGGACCGGAATGGTAAGCGCCTGTACACTGGGGTTTCTAGCAAAGTGGGGGCGTCGCATAAATCACAACTAGGAACTGGCTAACCTCACTGGGCGATCTTAAAGTGAGCGGAATGCACGTCTTCGTATTATCGTTAAAAAAAAGGATAAATGGCTAAAGGGCATTTTGGTTATTTTGACCTTTAAAAAGGAATGAGCTTAATAATTGAATATTATTAAGATAATAAGACGTTAAAATAAACATAGAAAGTGTTTATTATATTAAACCTTGCGTTAACGCCATACAATACGCGATTAGGTTTAATCGGAAGGCATAGCGGAAGTTTTGTCTGAATTAACCGCTTAAGAGAATAAGGTGAGTTCTATGAGCCCACTCTTAAATGTTTCAAATGTTTTAAATATTTTTGGGCTGATAT
>JBCNJP010000009.1:19762292-19844676 GCA_039602395.1 Deinandra increscens subsp. villosa
TATTGATAAAATGTTTTATAAGTATTAAACCGTTTAATAGCTGTTGATTTGAAATATACGTGAAAAAGGTTTGATAATAGTTACGGGTGAAATGTCCTAAACTATTAAACTCCTAAATTGCTTTAGGAATGATATATATGAGAAATGTTAAGGAAATGTGTTAATATGCCTTTTACATGTTTTGTGCCGATACACATACGTGAAATGTTTTAAAGCCTATAACTGTTATAAATGATGATTACCTGTTATAAACTGTTTTCGGGAAGGTCATAATGAACGGGTAATATAAAGGATAAAACTTTTAAATAAAGTTTTGAGAAATGGAAAATGTAAAGTTTGGTCTAAGCTTGCGTATGTAAATAAGTGTCGCGTAAATATGATCTTATTAGCCTTGTTATGCTTGTAAGGCGTAATGTATACTGGGATGATTCTATATTTGTCCGTTTGTATTTAAGGTGTCGTGGCTACGTTGCGGTAGTTCCTATATATAAATACCCGTAATACAATAGGAGATGTTATAGAATGAGTCTAGTGTAGGTTTCACTGAAGTTTAACAAGACCCATAACATTATATTTATAAAATGTTTAATTCCATATACGGGTGATGGGCTAGTGTTGAAAAGGTTATGAGTCCAAATACAAAGATTATTTAAATGGACTTTTGAAATGGTTGGATGGTTTAAAAGGTTGAGAAGGTTTTAATCTAAGCGGATATTGTCTAGAGAAAAGGGAAACGGTGGTTGTACAACTATAAGCGGGGAAAGACGGTTCTTCGGGGTAGCAATGGTTACTTTAATCATTGAAATGGTACTCGGGTAGCGACGGTTGCCTAAGGAACTAACGTGGTTCCAATAGACATGCTTAGTAAGTAAATAATGACTGCTTATAATATTTCGTATAACTCTTTTATACCTAATGATCATATGCACAAGAGAGGGTCCAGGAGGCCCAAAGTACTTTGAGTACTAAATGGTTTTTATTATGATTTAAAGGTTACGTTTTTAGTATAACACTGCTATGTTTATACCTGTTAAATGGCTAAATGGGTTAAATGGATAAATATTTTGGTATAACTCTGTTATGTCTT
This sequence comes from Deinandra increscens subsp. villosa, assembly GCA_039602395.1. Classification (NCBI taxonomy): domain Eukaryota; kingdom Viridiplantae; phylum Streptophyta; class Magnoliopsida; order Asterales; family Asteraceae; genus Deinandra; species Deinandra increscens. The sequence goes on from JBCNJP010000009.1 coordinate 19,763,380, forward strand.
GTACCTGATAAATGTTTAAAGGTTATATTTGGGTATAATGTTGTTATGTCTTATACCTGATAAATGCTTAAAGGGTAATGGTTTTAAAGTTACAATATAATTCTGTTATGTTTTATACTTGATAAATGTTTGATAAAATGGGTTCGTTAGGCCCAAGCGTTGGAATAAACTTTAAAGAGAAAGTTAACGCTTTTTGAAATACGTAGAACTCACCAGCGTAAGCTGACCTTTCCAAAAACATATGTATGTCAGGTGATGACGATGTTTAAGGTAGAAAGGAAACGGCTTTGGTGAGGACATATTAGATGGGCAAGCTATCAGGAAAGGACTCGGTAGTAGACTGACAATAGACACAGATAAGATCTAGTTGTTAGATCTTCCTTACTGTTGTACTTGGCACTTATATAAATGAAAAGTTTTTAATTTCCGCTGCTTAATTATCTTTGTTGTACCATGTGTTCATGAGTAAGTCCAATTAGTGACCCCTCTTGTTGCCAAGTCTGGGGGTGGGCGTCACACTTCATTACTATAACCGATTTATGTGAACTCTGGTTCCAAGTGATTAAAATTTGGACACTAACCCACCAATCTTTCCTGCAAAATCATTTTCCGTTTGAATTTCATTCTAAATAACTCAAATTTTTGGTTCAAGAATTGATATGCGCCTTTTGAACCCATCCGTTCGGATCAAAGATAACGTACATTTAGGCATCCATAGCTCCCTTGTGTCTTTAGTTACCTACAACAATATATATTTGGCAAGACTTAAAAGATACTCTCACTTTTTTCCCGATCTTGACATCCCAGAGTTCTTTCCGGTGGTTCTATGGCATCCCAAAGATACTTGAGTTTTCCATGACCGACTCAAACTTGATTACCAAAGATGTGTAGCATGTCTATGTAAGTAACTAGTACATTTTTTAACTTCCCACTCTAACCACAATATTGGCACTGTTGTTGGCAGCCATTGCAATTTTCTAGTTCTCAGATTTGTGATCGCTTGTTGATGATGGCCGATTACTTTGACCTAATGTACAACGATAGTGGTAGATTATAAACTGCAGCAATTTGTGCCTCTTGATTGCAAACTCTGATACCAATTGTAACACTTGCACTCGAGACTCACATAAATAAAAGAAAAGAGGAGCAACAATAAATAAAAGTCTCGAACCGGGATTCGAAAGCAACAACAAATAACAATTTAATGGGCTGGAATTTATTTGCAAATTTAATAAAATCTGGGCCAGCCTTAAGAACCCATGAGGAGACCCACTAGCCCAAAGAAAATTCGCAGCCCATTGTCCCTAGCCCACCTGCGAAATTCTCCTCTTTATTTCTGTCTGCTACCCAGCGACTTGAACAAGAAAATTGGTTGTATCTCTCTCTCTCCCTTCTATACAGAAATCGCAGAGCACAACCCCCTCTCAATCCCTTCCAAAATTTCGATCAAAGAGAGAGAGAGAGTATAGGGCTGAAATTCGTGACTAGCAAGAACCAAATCACAAATCACTGGTAATCCTCCTTCAAGAATCACAATAATCTAGGGTTTAAGTTGTGGTTATGGAGAAACTCATTGATGAAGAAAATTTTGAACAGGAGGGGGGATTTCGAGAGCATCAAGGGATGATGGAACTCAAGCCCTAGTAATCTTCATACAAGGTAAACATGATCAGCTAGCATTCAATTGTGTAGAACCATAAGTTATTTTGAACCCTAAATCTTCAAGGGATATTTAAATGATGAAGGCATAGAGCTGTAAAAAGGAGAAGGGTTGTTGGTCTTGTGAAATCGTGAAAGGGTGGTGGTACAGGGCTGAATTTCGAAAGAAAAGAAGAGGGTGGGGGGCTGCTGCTGTTCATCAGCTTGCGCAGGGAAGAAGAAGACATATTGTACCCGTTTTTCTGCACAAGGTACAATCTGGTTATGCATGGCAGTTTTGTAGAATAAGAAACCCAATTCTGATTTGTTCCATGACTAAGTTAACAGCCTTAAAACCATGCTAAAACCGATCAGAATATCATAATTGTAATGCATGTTATAGATTAGTAAAGATTGGATTGAAAAGATAAAGAATTTAGTACTAGATTTATTAAGAAATCTCTAAGTTAGAAAACTTGAAGAATTAGAATAATGATTATGAAAATTTGATATAGACAAGAAAACCAAGGTTTGGTTACGAGCGGATTACGGCCTGACCCGTTAAATACTCAGTGTTGCATTATGCAATAGTATGCAACAACTTTATAATATGTAAATTAAATGTCATTTACTCGAAATACCAAAAAAAAAATAGTTACAAATACTTAGTATTGCAGTATACAAGAGTTTTATAAAAATTAAACAACATTTACTTCAAATTCTAAAGCTAAGATGACGATAGGTGTTTAGTGTTGCATTATGCAACAATACTAAAAACAGAAAGAATTCGAGTTTAATAAAACTTGAAGCGGGTCATAACACACCATTTTTCCAGGATATGATTAAACACCATTCGCAGGCCGCGAATGTCAGAATATTCAGTATTGCATTATGCAACATTAGTATTGCATTATGCAACAGTTTAAATTCAGAATATTTAAGTTCAATGAAATCTGAGGTTGGGACATTTTGAGAACCAAGATGACAATTGATATACATATACAAATAGGAAAATACCATAACAAGCATTGAGTCTACAAAATATAAAAAACCGAAATTACAAGATAAAACAAGATATTATTATAACAAATAATCTTGTTATTGTATTGGCTTAGGTTGACTATATCAGAAGTAGTACGACCACCAAAGTAGATCATCCCAGTTAAAGTTGCCAGTCAAATCAAGTGAGTTCCGTTTACCTTGCCTTAACTGTTTTAAAAGCTTTTGGACTTCAAAGAAAGAATGCATAGTTAAGATCTATGCTACAAAATTGATTGCATTATTATCTACATAGTGAAAGATGGCTGGTATGTGAAAAATACTACAGATAGTATGCTAGAAATCTTTTGGTGCATGTGTTGTACCTCGTGACTTATATATATGATTACTGGTTGATTACTAGTCATTACCATGTGTGACAGTTTTATGTAGCAATAAATGCAATGCGACAGAAAGTTAGCAGGTACGGCTCACCAACAACTTCTTAGTTGTTGATACAAGTTGACTCACCATTTTACAGGTAATCAGTAGAAACTTCCAGATAGGTGAACCTTCAAAGAATCAAGCATATGTGATCAATAAGATATCAAGAACTTTTGGGCCCAGTTATTAGTAATTTGTCTAGGTGCTAATACAAGACTTATTATTATTATTTTAAGATTGTAAAACTTTGTAGGCTGTCTGTAAATTAACAACCCGCTGTTTAATATTATCATATTCTGTTGCTTCCGCGTGTATCTAATATTGACAGCCTGTTTTCCACAACACCTCTCCCGTACCTGACAGGCGGTTCGGGCGGGGTGTGACACCAATTGTTACTTATTCTACCTAGGGGCTAATGATGGCCAGCTTCTTCAACCTAGGGGCTAATGAAGAATGTATGTACCGAATCGGTCTTAGGCCCATTTGTTTTCTGTAAGAGATTTATGTCTGAATCTGAATACCACTTCTGAATGTTAAGAGGTGGTATAAATGTCTGAAATTTGAATCATTGAAGATGTTTGTTTTTTTGTAAAACGTCTGAATATTATTAACATCTGTTTTGTCATCTTAAAAGTTAAACTTACACAATAATTTTACAAATTAACCTAAATAGATGAGTTGTTTCTTTGTTATCATTTTAATTTGATAAATGGCATGAATGTAATAATATAGGTAACTAAGGATAGTTTGGAAATATTAGAAAAAAGACAACAACATCTTGATTTATATGGGGTATATTAAATATAAAAGGGATATTAAATCACATTTCTCTTGAACCCAAACACACACATATATGTTGCATCAAGATCGAGGCCAGAGAAAAGAAAGGACCAGAGCAAAAGTTCATCTCCAGCGACCAAATCCGAAGAGAATTCCGGCGTTCCGACTGCGGCTCCACCACGAGGGTCGTCACTTCTACTCGTTTCTTTCTCCCCGGGTCATCACTTCTACTCATTTCTTTCTCCTTTCACTGATGTTGAAGATTTTAAGAAAAAATTAGAGGTTTGTAAACCTCTGACCGAATCTGTTATTTTTAATAGGTTTGAACCTCTGGATCTTAACAAAAACAAACACCCAAAACTCTTAAAACCTCTAACCAAGAGAAGATTCGGATGTTTTTTTATGAAAAACAAACGAGCCCTTATTAGTTGGACTATAATCACATGTTTATATTTAAAGCTCCAACTATATAAGTGCCGGACTAGTGGTTCGGCAAATAGTCAAGCATTGTCGATCCACAGGAGATAGATCAAGTGATGCCTAGACAGTGAATAAGAACATAAGCAATCAAACATTAAACTCAAGACCCACTAAATGATTTATGCATAAATCAACAAGATTAACTTAATCAAGGCACTTAAATATATGACAAAAGAAGCTGGATAGATGACAAAATCTTACGATCGGTTTAAGGAGTCTTGGCGGGCTGAGTTGATTTCAATTAGGGTTATGGCCTCAGCATCCCCATCTTTTGACCACAATGATATAGATCGTAGGTTCTTACTTTTGGCAGATATACAAATATTAACTACATGACTAGGAGAAATGTGCTTTAACATATCCACCAGTACATCATATTCAATACCTGCCACAAAAGTAACAAATCTGATATATGCAACAAAATTTTACAGTTGTGTAACATTTTATAAAGGAATACACCATATATAAAACATAGCTTTAACCCATTCGAAAGTGTCGACAATTAGGGGCACCCCGTTGTTGCTAGGAGATGCACTCGTCGAAAATTAGCGATATTGCTTACCAAAATGATCATACAATGCAAATATATATGTCAAGTAAAGCTCCGGATCTCTTTTTGAAGATATGTCACCAAAGAAGAAACATCTGGAGAAATTTGGCACAAGTTTACTATGAGACCTTCGTATTTATGTAGCATGAAAGTTTTAAAGTTTCTGGTTGAAACAAAGGTATATTATCAAGAAACTTAAGAATACCTTTTTGGTTGAGTTTGCACATCTGTAATGCAACGACATTCAAGAAGACAGTAAGCAGAAAATAATGTCAGCATCCAAAACCAGTTACATTACAAGGGTTTTTTAGGAATATACCAATGGTTTCTCTATGACTCTATCAAGTATTGTAAGGGATCGACATCCAGAAGGAGTAAACTCAGGTTGTCCAACATCAGAATCTAAGTAAGCAACTCTCTTGTGCCTGAAAAGACTTCCATAACTCAAAATCTTTGTTCCTCTTTTAAACTTAAAGCCGATATAAACTCATAAAAATCAAACAGCTAATTGCAGCAAATAATATAGTCTAATACCATCATCTAAAGAATGACAAGGTTAAAGTATTTACATACAAATAAAACCATACCAATTAAAAAAAAAATAAAAAAAAAATACATGTACATGCATCTTAACCTCTAACACTAAATCCTTCAGAAAATGATTCTATAATCACACAATCATAGGTTAGTACTCAAATTGATGATACTGGAACCTAGTAACGTTGTTGCACGAAATAATTAACACCAAATTTCAACAAAAAAGTAGAAAGAAAGTAGGCGCAGAGTTGACTGAAAGATTTTACCGATGAAGGAGAACGTGAAGGAGGTGACAAGAGGAGGTCGAGTTGCCACTGTTTTGGGGGCCACATATGAATGCGGTTAGAGTGTTTGCACCACCGTGAGCTATGGCGTCGGCCGCTTCGGACCACTGTTTTGGTATTTACATCTCTTCTTCAACCTCCATTAATAATGACATTTTCGGTGTCCGCCTCTCTGGTATGGATGGTATCACTCCTTGTTTTGTTTTCGGCTTCTGGTAGGGATGTAGTTGTTGGGCTTTTTAACGGGCTTGGCCTTGATCATATGGTTTTATCACTAGTCTATTAATAAATCTGCGCATATGTTTGGTACGAGGTAATGGAATGAACGATGAAATTGAATGGGCTATAGAATGGAATGGTCTAGGGAATGAAATGGATTATTACATTCCATCGTCTTTTTTTGGTTACCATGTGAGAATCGAATAAAAGTTGCTTTGTATTATTTGATAGTTAGTATTAACGAAATAATTGAATACAATATACTAATATATCTATTTGAAATTTTATATTTATTTTTCTCAATGTTTTAACTTTTAATTTTTTTATTTTTAAATATTTATTAAATAATTTAATTTATATTTTTTTGTTTTATTTTATTTGTTTTTTATTTTCTAATTGAATTTTATCTTTATTATATTTTTGTTTTATTTTTATTTCTTGTTTTATTTTTATTTTATATTAATTTTATTATTGTTTTTCATTTTTTATATTTTTTATTTTTACAATTTTTTTCACTTTTTTATTCTTAATCTATTTTTCATAAAATTTTAAAAAAGAAATCTAATTAGGAAAAAAAAATATTTCATTCCATCCCTTGAAGGAATCGGAAAAGAAAACACCCCTCCCCTATGGAATGATAATATTTAAAAATGGATGGAATCGCATTCCTTATGTAATGGTCCATTCCATTCCAATGTGCTACCAAACATGTCATTTTTCATTCCGATGTAATGACTCATTACATTCCACCCTCCATTCCCGCATACCAAACGTTACCTACATGTCTTCAATTATTTATGATTGGTGACATTATGTACCATCATATTACCTGTTAATTATAGAGTAGGTTTTATTATGTATTAGTCTATATATATATATATATATATATATATATATATATATATATAGAGGGGGGTTCCTGTGCGGCAGGGGGTTTTGCCTAAGTCCGGTGCGGCAGGGGGTAATAAAAGGAAAATTCCAGATTTCTTCCCCCATAAGTATATTTGTTAGTTACTCATTTCCCCCCAGAATTTTAAACGGCCATAACTTTTTCATACGACATTATTTTCAAAAACGAATTTCACCATAATTCTAGTCGTGATTTTATCTTTAATTTGAGACTAGGTTTGTTCGATTTGAAGAAAAAAAAAATTTGACGTTTTTTCCGGTTTTTTTTCCAGTTTTTTTTTTTTTTTTTTTTTTTGAGTAGTACTAGGTGCGATTTAGGCCCCTAAAAATTTTCAGATTTTAATTCGAAGCGTAGATATCTTTTTTTTAATTTTTTTTAAAAACATTGACAGTGTACACGAGCATAGACCAGCATTGACCAGCACAACAGCACAAATCCACCAGCACAGCCAGCACAGACCAGCACAAGAGCACAATTCCACCAGCACAGCCAGCACAGACCAGCATGACCAGCACAGCACTGACCCAGCACTGACCAGCATAGACCAGCACAGTGTACAAAACTGAACTAAAAAATTAAAAAAAAAATGCCTACACTTCGAATTAAGGTCTGAAAGTTTGCAGGGTCATAAATCGCTACTAAGAGAATCCAAAAAAAAAAAAAAAAAAAAACGTTCTGAAAAACGTCGTAAAAAACGTGAAATTTTTTTTCTCTCCAAATCGAGCAAACCTAGTCTCAAATTAAAGATAAAATCACGACTAGAATTATGGTGAAATTCGTTTTCGAAAATAATGTCGTATGAAAAAGTTATTGTCGTTTAAAAATTGGGAGGGAACTTGAATAAATATGTTTTTCCAGATTTACCTTCCAGTTTTTAGATTCCCTCCACTCCTTCTCTCTCATCTCCTTCAATCTTATCCATCCATCCACTTGATCTAAAGGCCCAAAATGTGCCGCACCGGACTTAGGGAAAACTTGGTGTCGCATTTGATCCGAAACCTATATATATATATATATATATATATATATATATATATATATATACTAGCATGGTGCCCGCGCGTTGAAGCGGCGATAGTTTATAGCATGCTATTCGCCATTTGTTGGCGCGTTATAGCGGCGCGACAATTTACAACGTGATATTCGTTACTATTAGCACAATACAGTGCGTGACAATTTACAACGCGATAGATTTCATGTTCTAAGCAATCCCCACAACGTGGTACTAACCTGGTGTGCATACCCACCCTTATTGTACACTTCAAATCTGACATGTAAAATTACTTTAGGGGGTTACCCGCGCGGCAGCGACAGTTTATAACGCATTATTTGTCTTCTTTTGGTGTGTTCGGTGGCGGTGACAATTTACAACACGATATTCGTTTCTATTAGTGTGATGAGACGGTGGTGACAATCAACCAACGCGGTGCTTGGTTTATGTTATTATATCAATCATCTCGAGATAGTTATGCAAACAGGAAATTCACGCAATGCCCCGGCGACGACAATCAACTAACACAATAATTGTTTTCGTTTTTTGTGAGTATATATAAATCCTCTCATTATATGGTACATCTATCAATTTTCTAACTCGTAGCATCGACGTAGTATATTTATATTATGAGTCTTGAAGAAAGTTAATTAAAAAATTGAAGAAACTTAATAAGAAAAAGAAATATTAAATAAATAGTTTATAAAAAAGTTCATTGTCAAAATAGGTTTTATTCTTTAGGATAGAAAGAGTGTAATTTATAGCATTTCAATAAAGACAAGACATCTAAAAATAGAGTTTTATTCTTTAAGGTTTTATTCCCCCAGCTAACTTTTTATAAATATAAATTTATTACTTTAAAAAATATCTATACACTACAACTTTACTATTTAGCTTACAGCCTCTGTATAATCGGATCATGCTAATCAACCTCTATTTGGCTTACAACGTTTTGACTTGATAAATTCCATAAGCTATCGTTGTCTTTATCTTTGCATAGAAAGCTTATGTTTTTTATTCTTTTCACTAATTATAATTGGATCATGTAAGAATTTACCCAATTGATATGGCTATCAACCTTTATATATAAAACCAAACTCATAAATTCTGCTCAACTAATTTGAGGGCTCACAGCCCTTTTTCCATGATCACGTTTTAAAACCCTCTTCAATAGGCATGTACTAAACTATTAAACTATATACAATTTTGGGCTAATATTAAATAACTATCAACATGCTTATGAACACAACCAAAATTCAAGCATATTGGCCTGGTATTACAAAACTGTCAACATGTTTGTATTGCCAACCCAAGCACAAGACACCAATGATGTCATCCACACGGTGCATGCCAAGATATATTTTACCTGAAATAAAGATGGGGAAAACAATTAGTCATCCATTGATCAAAATAAAATGAACTATTAAAACATACCCCACCCAAGGGTACCCGACCCTAATGGGGTCTTACCCGTCTTAACGGGTAATGGGGACGGGGACGGGGACGGGTATTAGTTTTAATATTAGCATGCATACACAAAAATGGATGACTAATCCATTATGTCATTAGTGTCATGTTTTTCAAGATCAGTTAAATAAAATGCCAGCATTAACTGCTGCACAAATGCTTCCAGTTTATTTAAAAAACCCAAAAATAATATACACTTAATAATATACACTTAAACAGAAGTTATAAGAGGTATTCCACTTATAAGAGATGCATTTTTGAAAACCTAAAAAAATATACACTTACACAGAAGTTATAAGAGGTATTCCACTTATAAGAGATGCACTTTTAAAAACCTAAAAAATATACACTTAAACAGAAGTTATAACACAACATTTTTAATCTCCTTCGACAACTAATTTTCTTTTTCAGCCCAGTTAACCCATGTGTATATATTCATTGATTAATGAAATGTGAGGTGGCATTGTGTAACCACCAAAGAACAGTATGACTGCAGTATTCTCAGTTTAAATTGAAAAATAATATATTCATTGATTAATTTTCTATTGTTGTTATTATTTTTATATTATACTTATTATTATATTATATGATGTTAATATTTATATTAATTGCCTTTCTTATGTCTATCAGCAAAGGACAAGCACAACAGTTTGATCGGTTATTTTAGAAAGGGGCCTTTGTTTTGCATCCTGACCCATTTACTTGGGTGGTGTTTTATCTCAAGCTAGTCAAATTAAAAAAAGAAGTAAGCTAAAAGCTAAAAAGGGAACATGTTAAATGGGTTGAAAGTAACTCAAAATATATATTTAAACATGATAAACCTCCTAAATTGTTTTATTTAAAAGTTTAGAATTATTATAGTAATTGTATTGCAAATATATATCAAAACAGTGAGGGTTAAAGATGACCATTTTGCTTTTTAATAATGATAATTCGTGAATCATATAACTAACACATTCTTTTTTTATAGAAATAAAAAAGGGCAGAAACTGTTATTGGGTCAAACCTAACCAACCCATTTTGACTCGCACCAAAAAGATGACCCATTACCCAACCTAATAATCTTACGCCTTACCTATGACTTAATCAGATATCAAGGCCTTTAGCACGTGTATTTATAGCTAGAAGATAACCCCGCACCATAAGCTTGTGTCCACTGGGAAGCAATTTTTCCTGCTTGATTAACATTAAAAATGCCAATGTGAGGAATTAGCAAATATCAATATCACAACAATCACTCATATTCATCCTCTCCTTCTGATCAAGGCCATAAGCAAAAGACACATTAGAAGCAAAAAAACTGATCTCCTAAGAGTAAATAGTAATTGATAAGACTTTCTAATTCACAAAATGTCTACTACATAACCAAATCTTAAAACCTGACAGTGATACCTGATGGCTAATTAGGAACCAGAAACCAGTCCACTACACATGTAAAAAGGTAGAAAACTCTGAATTAACATCAACAGTTGGCAAAAACATAACCCTGTTGTATACCATAGTAAAAACCAACACTGTTTTATTCAACAAATGCATTCTAGTCATAACCCTGATATAGTTCCTTTGACCAATGCATTGTAGTCATCTTTTGCATCTTTAATTTGAGTCACTTCCTAAGACAAAGGTAGCACCATTCCATCTGTGTAGCCTCAAAACAATGAAGTCGATGTTTTATTCAACAAAGAAAGCCTTTAACATGATAAAGAGAGCTGAAACGTGTGGATATGGATGATATATTCAAATATATTAAAGCAGTTTATTTTTTAGTGCCTAATGACTTCTTATTAAAGGTTTTTTTTCCTAGTCAATTTAATGATATCTTAGTGAAAGAAACACTTGAAGGGAACATCTTTGAAAGTTTAGGCATTCTGATTTAAACTCACTGTTAATTTTTTTCCTAGCAAATTTAAAGCTTACCAAATGAATCTCATGTTCAATATGCCCTAGAAAGACAACTTATATACTCCTGATAAAATGTCTTTGATGATTCAACCCACGCTATTTGATTCAAATCATATCTACCATAAATTTTTTTTTATGTAAATGTGTATCAGCAAACATAATCAAAATTCAATAAAAAACCCACATGAATCTAGTGAACAAAATCAGCCCTACAAATTGGTCAATGCAATGGCTACAAAGCACATGCTCAAAACATGAAATGACAAAACCCTTTTGCATACTTCAAGATCTTTGAAACGTTCCAAACAAAGATTACATATTTTGTTTGACTTACAATTGCTTGAAACAAAAGCCGGACAATAATTTAGAACCACAGAAACTTTAGAAATGGTTAAATGTTCGTTTCAAATCTAATAATCAAACAGAAAGAGTTAAGGGCATAAAACCTAAATTTCATGTAAAACTCAAATCATATTAAACATCATAACCTCAATAACCGCAAAGAACTAACACAACTTGAAACCAAAACAACAGAACCATTCCAAAATTCCGTATAGGTTCAGATTCTGATGCTTACAGGGTTGAACAGGACAATGAGAAAGTCGGTGGAGTAGGCAGAGAGCGCAGAGAGAGCGATGGAAATGAAATGAACTGGAAGTCCTAAAGCTATGTAATGGTGCAGGTATAGGAAAATCAAACAAATAACTACCCGAAAAATCAAACCTGACCGGCGAATGCTCACTTCTTCCCCATCTTATGGTTTGGAATGGAATATTAGCGGAGATTATGAATCTTGTTGCTTCAATTCAAAACAAATTCGCAAATTTATTTCAAGAAGAGTACCTTGAATCGCAGAAACCCCAAACCTGAAACCGAATCAATAGGGGGAGAACATGGATCTAAGCTTGATAGCTCAGGCGCAAACATAAACGTTACAAAAAGGGCATACCTTTGAAGGAGGAGATCATAAATCACTAACAACGACGACACACATGTTTCTTAGGTTTCCCAAATAATCAGTAATGATCGGTGAGACGAAGCGATGATCGATGCATACTTTATCTGCAATTGCAAAGGAAATCGGCTTAAAACGTAAGAAAATAATATACAGAAGGAGAAAATAGAGGTCGTCACCTGGATTCGATCAAAATTATCATGGTCGTCACCTGCATCGATTCAAAGCCCAAACGAAATGGAGAGGAGATGTGAATTTATATAGAGGCTCCAATTACCCAATTCATGGTCATTTGAATTGGGCGCCTTCAATTCAATTGTGGTAATCAAGAAGGAGATGCGTAAGATGCCCTAAATTGTGGTAATCAAGATGAAAGATACTGCTGAAGACAGACATTGATGTGGCTATCGAGAGGATGATGGGCGGCAATAGGTTGATGGGGGAGAGAGACGCTGGAGAATGGCTATAGAGGGGCGGCTACCGGTGGGTAGATGGAAGGATGGAAGCGCGTTCGAGGGATATGGGCTGTAAAAGGAGATATTAAATGATTAAATTAACATGAAGACCAAAATACCCTAACCTAATTTTATTGTAAACATTGGAGGTGGGTTTAAAAGCTATGCATTAAGGATTGTACAACATGCTAAACCTCTTGTACGCGTCTTAAGGATTAAGGATTTTTGATGACCAAACTGCCCCCAGGACCAATATGTATTATATATAGTAATAGATATAGGTGAAAGATCGAATACAAAGGTTATTTTCGTTAAAAGTGTGCGAAGAAACGAGAGCGTGATACGTGTTAGATCTATATTTATGCGGAGGGGCATTATTGTCTTTTTTTCACAAACAAAGTGTTTTTTTATGCGTAACGTTACCGGGCGAACCATATTTTTTTGCGTGATTTAATTTTTACGCTTAATATTATATATTTGTTACTATAGTTTGTGTTATTTTTTAGCGTGATTTTTATTAACGTTTATTTGCGTCTTTTTATAATACACGTACGTTATTTGTATTATTATTTTCTTTTATGTGATTATTATTGACACTTTAAGATGTTTTTACTCTATAGTGTGTACGGTTTATTAATTGTCAATTATTATTGCCATCTTTCATCATGCGCGATTTAATATTATGCTTTGCGCGTTTTTAGTGTTTTAATATTTTTATGATATTTTGTCAAATTAATCGTATAGTTTATTTATTTTCTTTTCTCATGCGTGATTTTAAATTATATTTGCGTAATATATAGTATAACATTTTTCTCACATCAATTAATTGTATCTTTTATTCTTCTTTCAGCATGCGTGATCTTTAACTAATACTTGTGGAGAAAAATGTTCGAGAACTCACCTTTGGGAGCTCGGCAAGAAAGTTTAAATAAAACTGTTGATGAATTCCTACGAATCACCTATATGTTTGTGAACGTGTAAGACTACAGTGAATGAACAACGAGACTGACTCAATCGACCCTGACGGCACGTTAATGACTTGTTAACTGATGAATTTGCTTGTTTAGTTAAACTTTCCAATTCTAAAGAGTTTATATTTTTACAAAAGTTTACATATAGCATGATTCTCATAAATAGCAAGTAACAAGTAAGCACACGTTATACATTTCTAGCATGCATCCTAAATTGATTGTGAAGCGATTAATAAGAAACACATACGGTTTCACAATTTAAATATCATGGCACAAGGTTTCCTACAATAGTCATGCGAGCCAAGTACACATGTTAAGAACTCTAAATCACACCAATCATGTATTTCATGTAATGATTTCCCTAATAATTTAACTAAATTAACACGATTTCTAAACTCATGGAATTACATCCTCTTTTAACATGTTAGATATGTCGTGGAATCAATAAATTGTTTAGTAAAATAAGTACACAAGTTAAATATCTAAAAGTGTAGTTACAAAATTTGTGTGTCATGTTTTATATCAAAAAGTACATCTCTCATGAAAATATAAAACCTATCTATCATCAACACCATGTAACACATGCATTAATCACTTCATGGGAGGGTTTAAGGGATTAATTAAATAAGGAGCAAAAAGTAAAGAAGCCTGTTGGGCACAAGGTTTGAACCTGCGACCCACCAGTCCCCATACCTAAGTATTACCAACCAGGCTAGTTTCAATTTGTTAATTCAATCCAGTTTCCAATTTATTTAACCATTTCATTCTGGTGTCATCCCTTTAAACAGAATAAAAAAGATTACAAGTTGCCATGCGCTGGGTTCGAACCTGGGACAAACTAGTTGCGACACGCAGCCCGAACCACTAGGCCAGTTTCCGATTTATTAATTTAATCCAGTCCCTTATAGTTTTAAACCTTCGCAAAACAGAGATCACCTTCCCCATATAAACCCTAACCCTTCGGCCCCACAAACAATCTTATATATATATATATATATATATATATGCATCGAGTTGCAGGTTTCGAATATTGATATAATTTTGCATACATAATCACGTTGCACATATTAATCTCGATCAAACCACGGCTATATTCACCAAAGAGTGTTCACGATTTTTAAATTACGGTTAGGATCATTAACGAGCACCACTCGGTAGATCTCGAACACCTAAAACACGAATCATATAACAACTAAACAGAACCCACAGATTGTCTCTAAATAATATGTGAATTAATGTCCCAGACCAAAGAAATAAAAAGAGATTATAACGACGAACGAACTCGGTGTCGAGGAAGCTTACCTACAGTTGGTGTTGAGTACCCCCGAGATCGTAGCTCGGGTCACGGTATTCCTTGAGGCTGAATGCTACAATGTGAGCCTGTTCCATAGCCCTTGTGGCCTTCGAACTCGAGCAACAAGAGTGGCTATGAGGCTGTGATCGCAGAGGAAAGTGAAGAGCAAGAGGATTGAAGTTTTTGTGAGAATAAGGGAGAGTTTGAGATATAAGGGTTTGCCGTTCGGAAAATAGAGAGAAAGAAGGGGGATCACGATCAGATCAATTGGTTTGAGTTTGAGCGGATTCAAATATATTAGCATTTAATTCCAATCACTGAAGTTTTTTTTTTTACATGAAAGATTCATATTGAACCAAAAGAAACATACACGACTTAAGTCAATACGCAGGGAAGGTGGGCAACAAGCTGCGTCGCCAACCCCTTTTGAATAGCAAACCCTAGCCGTATAAAAACAACATTCTTCAATCTAGAGGTCGCACTATTCCCACACATGACTTTCTGGATCCTATTCAACATGGCCACAACCTTTGTCTCTAGATGGCCGAAAGTGTCAAAGGCGAAAGGAACAAACACATGTTGATTTTCAATGCACGCTTTCTCATGTTTGTTAACCTTTCCAGCGGCTGCCCTGGACGCCGCCTGACCTGCTGTGAAGGTGCTGGCCCTTAGCCCCACAAGAGGGGAAACCCCCGTCAAATCAACACAAGCGTGGTTCCCATTCTGCCACCCAAAAACAAGTATGTCGGCCGGCCGGAGAGTGGAACGCCCATCCCTGGGGTCAGACAGAAAGTTAACAGGAGCTTCTTTCCTGGCTGAGATCCCAGCCCGCCTGAAGATGTCGAACAGAACGTCACTTACTACATCATGACGATATTTAAAACCTGGGAGCTCTTTGCAGTGTACGGCGTGCTCCCCGAACGAATCCAAACACACCTTGTTGCAGACGGGGCATTTTTCATCCACCGGGAACAGGGGAACCATGAGGCGGTACTTGAGAATGGCCCGGTATTCGACAGGCGACATGTGTTGCCCCAAGCCATCAATAGGGAGAGCATGGAGGAAATCCTGCGCATGTGGCTGTCGGAGGCAATCCCAAACGGCCTTTTGCCTAACTGTCATCTCAAAGTTTGCTTCCATCTCGAGCGTGCATTTACCAAAGAGGGCATTCGCCAAAACGTGTTGGGCTTTTGGTGGGGCGGTGTCCTTATTGGTGAAACCGCTCAGATCAAAGCCCGGAATAATGTCATGGAGACCAGCTAAAGCATTCTCATAGTCGGGGCTCATGCCACAGCCCCCGCATTCCCGTAGAATATAGTCTTGTAGAGTCCAAGTTTGGGCACACGGAGCCACAAAGGCGTACGAGGTCGCCTCGACCGCCGAATAAACCCCAAGACCCCCATGCCGATTCGGCAAGGAGGCAAGACGCCATTGTAAGTCTGTAGGTCCGGAAACAACAACTAATCACGATATTTTAATCACAAACGAGTGCGGAATCCTCGTTTATGATTGATTCAAGATAGAGAAGAGAAGAAACACGACGAAGACGATGATTAAACGTTAAAAAGCTAATCTTGCACACAAGATGAACTTGTCGGGTACAAAACAGTAAATCGTAAACCCTCTTCTCTCTCTTGAAATCGTAATCAAGCCCCCTAATGAGGAGGTCAAGTGGGTTTTATATAGGCACCCCAATGGGTTTACTATTGGGCCCCTTGTGGATCATAAACCCAATAGTAAACCCAAACCCAATCATAAACTAGCCTAAATACAATAGCAAACTAGCCTATGATTCTAATGAAACCCTTGAAGCCCAGCCCAACTTATTTAATATTACAAGCCTCATAATCTAGCCTCTACAATCTTCCCCTAGGCTTGTGATATTAAAAGTCTTCGATCTTTGAATTTCTTCTTCTTGACTGGCTGGCATGGATGTTGATGAAGATTCTTTCCGCAGAAATCTTCAATGGGTTTCATGACGGGCACTTGGGACTTCCTCTTGATCAGCATCAGCTTGAGCTTCTTGAAATGAACAAGCAATGAAATGGAGGACTCTCATTGACTTGCTTCTTGAAAGAACTGGTTCTTGCTGAATCTTCGGTAACTGTCTTGAATCTCCAAAACAATTAGAGGTTAAATTTTGAAAAACCTCTAACTGTGAAGAACTTGATTGTTGAACTTCAAACTTCATGAACTCTGACTGCCCTCTGTATCATTTTCTTTTTCAAAGATTTGACTTGAAATCTTCAGCTTCCCCTAAACTTGTGAACATCTTCTTTGATAATCTTCTAGAAGCTTGTAAAGAAACCAACAACTTCCCCTGAACACTTGCTTATTCATATGGTAGTCTTGTCCGGCTGGTTCTTTAACTTTGAGCAGCAGCAGCAACATCTTTCTATCATCAACATGTCTGACACTCATTTCAAAAAAAAAACTCCACCAGACATTTGATGACTGGTCTTTGGGTTAGAAGGTAATTAT
Source organism: Deinandra increscens subsp. villosa (assembly GCA_039602395.1). Classification (NCBI taxonomy): domain Eukaryota; kingdom Viridiplantae; phylum Streptophyta; class Magnoliopsida; order Asterales; family Asteraceae; genus Deinandra; species Deinandra increscens. The sequence goes on from JBCNJP010000009.1 coordinate 19,780,716, forward strand.
CATCTGTTTAGTTGTTTCAAATTAACATAATTTTAACAAAAAACCCTAATATAGATTACGGGTTTTCTATAAAACTTCCCCTGAACCCAAGACCTCTAAAGACTTCCCCTTAGCTGATAACTTCCCCTCAGCTAAGGACTTCCCCTGAGATAATACATATTATCTTCGAGTTCCCTTCAGATACTATGTATTATGGAAGTGTTTTCATTAGATAATAAGTATCATCCTCGAGTTCCCTTCGGATAATACTTATTATCCTCCCTCCTTCCCCTAAAAATTTGTCAAGATCTGACGGAGAAAGTCTTTTCCATTAGATAATAAGTATCATCCTCGAGTTCCCTTCGGATAATACTTATTATCCCATACTCCTTCCCCTAAAAATTTGGCAAGATCTGTCGGGGGCATATAGTCATGCATTAAAACCCATGAAAAACATATTTTGACTTCTCAAATCAACCTGGCCAAGACAAAAACACACCAAAAAGAACTTAACGACTCACACACGAAAGATAAAAACTAAACAAATACTTACCAAACCAAACATGAGAAAGTTTACTAGGGGTCAAACCGTATGAATCTGACTGAGGAACCCTTTTTAGCTTCAGTTACTCAACTAGTTCAGGTGATTGCCGGTATGTTTGTCCGCTTTAAACTCAAACCCATTTAATCCCAACCGAATGCATCATGCTTAATATAGTACAATATTACCGTCATGTTTAATTGTCCCCACACCCAAGCGTACACAGCAAAACCTACCCAACCTCAGAGTTTATTGAGGATTCACAAACCCCCAGCTTGAGGAACCAAAACCCCCAGCTTGAGGAACCATGCAACACCGCTATGACTACCACTTATTTTCATTAACCATCAGTTGGTGATCAGGTCGGCCGCTAAGCACGCAAAGAAGACCAACTGAGTGATTATTTTTCATTTTCTTTTCTTTTTCATTTTTTTTTAATTTCTTTTTCTTTTCTTTTTCTTTTCTTTTTATTATGTGGTGTAGTCATGACAGCAGAGACATGGCGTGTGAGAGAGTGAATACTAGGTAATTACCACTCTCAACCCATTTTTGTCGGGACTCAGTCTTTTAAACCATGCAACCTAGGATGGGAAACTAAACATATATATCTTTTAAGTTCACTGCACTTACATTGGAGGTCATAAGTTTAGGTCGAGCCTACCGAGCATATCACCGTGGAGCTTGCCTTTCACATCCGCCTTACGCGTGTCAGCCATCTCCAACCCGGACATTCATTTTACTTCCCCTAAACTTCTCAAAAACAAGACACAAACAATTAAAAATTGAAAAGCACACTATTTTTTTGAGGGGTCAACCTTTTTCTTCATCTTTACATTTCTTCCCCTTGCTTTTTGATTTTTAATGTCACAATCTTGTGAACATCATTTTTTCAGTTTTTTTTTTTTTTAACAAAAAATAAAACACACAAATACACTTAAAAGAACAAATCACAAAATTTTGAAGATATCTGGCCAAGCTAACTTTCAAAGTATTGATTTGAAAATTTTTGAAAATTGGGTTTCATGACATGCACACTTCATTGGATTTGAAGTCAAACACATAATCAATCAACAGCTTAATTGACACTTTAATGAAATAGGTTTGACTCAAAAGACCCTTTGCTGCCTCACCATTCAAACAACCAAGTTAAGAACAGTACCTTTCATGCTGATTTTGACATTTTACCTCTCAAAGAGACATACCTTCCATTGTATAGATTACTTGACATGACATGAAGATACGTCTCCTAAACTGTGCCTGGAACAATCATTTATCAACAAACAAATTAGTAATAAAAACATTAGTGATAATCCTCCTTGACCGTTCCTGCACAGAGTGAGAGATTAGTTAGCCATTGGTACCCAGGCCATTGTTTTTCTGGGTACACCTGAGGAATCAATAAAGGATACTTCTTGTAAGAACATCCCCTTTGAGAAATCAGGAAGTTGTGATGGAGCTGCCTTGATTTTTGGTTTCCAAGTTCCAGGTGATTTAACATTTGTTTTAGTCACTTTTGGAGTTTGACTTTAGGTATTTCAACCTTCTTCGTTTTAGATTCATTTTTCAAATTAGGTTTTGTTTTAGTCACCTTTGGAGTTGTGACTTTAGGTATTTCAACCTTCTTCATTTTAGACTCATTTTTCAAAACAGTTTTAGTTACCTTGGGAGGGGTAACCTTGGGTTTTTCAGACTTTGATTGTATTGAAAATGGTTTCATCACCTTTTTCTGAAAATTTTGGTAACTTGGAAAGCTGTTGTTTTGGTTTAAAGATTTTCTTTCAGCTTTGGCAGCACCCCAATGTTGATCAGAGGGTTTAACCTTAGGAGTAATAGTCTTCATTGCCTTAGGTTTCTGCACCATCATCGGCTTAGACTAACCTGTCTCCTGAGATGAAACCCTTTGACTTTGCGGATAGTAGGGTTCATAGTGGCGATAAAGACAGTTTCTAGCAATATGACCAGCAATGCCACAATTAAAGCAAGTCTGCTTCTTTAGATAGAAGTCAGACGTGTACCAATTTGTCTTTGGTGGCATATATGGAGCTGGTTTGCCTTGTGCCTGCTTCTTTGCTTTGTCTGCAACTCCAGATTTGACTTATGCTGGATCCTCGAAGCCTGTGTTGAACCTGTCCTCATCGTCTTTGTGCTCTCTGGATTTCCTGATGAAGAAGCACCATTCTTGCAACTGCACTTACAACTGCATGAAGCAACTGAAGAAATGGGAGACACAACTACTCCCTTGAGTTTTTTATTCTTCACTCCAGCTGTTGGTTTCATACTTGGATGCTTGATGGTGATCTTTGGCCTCTCAACTTTAGGTTCACTTATCACTCCATCGGTTATTCCCTTGAACTTGGAGGAGAAGGATGGTAATTCATATCCTACATCTGGTTCTTGGTCAAACATTGATCCAGATGTCATAAATATCTTCCCCTCAGGCCGTGTCGTCAAGATCACCTTTTCTCTTTTGACTTCGTCAATTACTTTGAAGCATGGGGTTTCAATTTTAGGGTATGGTTTCAACTCTATCCCAGCTTCATCAGACTTAGTGTTGTGACACCTGTCATATTTCTGGTACTTAGCATCATTGTCTGATATATCATTTACTCTCCCTTCACCATAAGTCATTTTTGTCTCATTGTCAATTTCTTCTTGAGTCATTGGTGTAGTTCCAACCAAGACACTATCAATAGGAGGAGCAGCTTCTTTATAATCAGATTTGGTTCGTTCAACTTGATCCTCACTAAGAAGTATTCCTACAATGTCTCAGGGAACTGGTGGAGGAATGATGTTGTTTGCAGACAGAGACTTATCAGACTTTTCTGACCCACACCCAGTTTTATCTTTCCTAACTTGACCAGTCACAACAGCATGTGACAATTCCTTTCCAGCATCGAGCATTCTTTTGTTTCTTTCATGATTGCAATCATACTTGACCTGCAGCTCATCAAATTTTTGTTGCAGTTCAGTTAATTTCTGTGTAAGCTCAGATATCTCAATCCTAGCCCGATCATATAAGATAGTCTTCTCCGTTGCTAGCTTCTGATATTTCTCAATGTCTCGTTTCTGAGCTTTTACCTTCTCCTCATTCTTTTGCCATCTACCCTTAAAAGAACTCCTCTCGCATTTTGTCTCAAATAATTCTATCTGATAATTTTTACAAATTTGCCTAAGTCCAGGAATTATACGAGCACAAGTGAAATTGGGACATATCTCAGTTTTGTCAACTCCATCTGTGAAATCATCTTTGTCCTCAACTATATTTTTTTCTTCAACCACTGAACTCATTATGCAGCTTCTGAAATTTTTGAAAAATCAGCAAAAACGGCAAAATCGGCAAAATCGGCAAAATCACTAAAAGAATAGTGTCAGAAACTTAAAACTGAAAAACGGAGGCCTTCGGAGTGGAATTTGGGGGTCCAAACGAGCTCCCCTGGACATTAGTCTGGGGTAATTCTGGGGCTCGGTGTCACGAACGTCGCGATCAAATTTGAGCCTCTAACTCCAAACGAGTCAAAAGTTACGCCCGTTTCCGTGAAAGTGTGAAAAAGAGACTTTTTGCCGCAAAAAGGGTTTCCGATCGTAAACCCTGTTTCCGATTGGTAACACTTGATTCCGATTGAGGCACTCGATTACGATCGAGAACACAGTTTACGAATAAGACACGGAGCAAGTCGTAAACGTGAGATCGTAAACACTGATTACGATTGAGGTTAATCGTAAACGTTGATTTCGACAGAGAGAATCGTAAACGTCGATTACGATTGATGATTTCGGTAACACAAAATCGTAAACACCAATTTACGATCAAGTACGATCGTAAACTCTAATTTCCGGATCGTAAACACGATAAAGATGGTTGCTTGAAGTCGTAAACTTGTTTTTGATGAAGATCTTCAAGCGGAGCGGTCGTAAACACCAAGAAAACCCAGAAAAGCGATCGGAAACGTGAAGAACAGCAGCAGCAGAACTCGTAAACTCAAACCCAGCCTTCAAATCTTCAAAAACCAACACTTTAACCCAGAAAACAGCTTGAATCAATATCGTGAGAACCTCGAATCAGTGATTCTTGGCTCTGATACCAATTGTAGGTCCGGAAACAACAACTAATCACGATATTTTAATCACAAACGAGTGCGGAATCCTCGTTTATGATTGATTCAAGATAGAGAAGAGAAGAAACACGAAGAATACGATGATTAAACATTAAAAACCTAATCTTGCACACAAGATGAACTTGTCGGGTACAAAACAGTAAATCGTAAACCCTCTTCTCTCTCTTGAAATCGTAATCAAGCCCCCTAATGAGGAGGTCAAGTGGGGTTTATATAGGCACCCCAATGGGTTTACTATTGGGCCCCTTGTGGATCATAAACCCAATAGTAAACCCAAACCCAATCATAAACTAGCCTAAATACAATAGCAAACTAGCCTATGATTCTAATGAAACCATTGAAGCCCAACCCAACTTATTTAATATTACAAGCCTCATAATCTAGCCTCTACAAAGTCCCCAAAGAAGGGACCCCCACACACAACAATGTCCTCGACGGCCCTTTCGCAAATCCTTATCAAAACCAACTGCTGCCGCCATCTTGTGGGGGGGGGGGGGGGGGCAAGTTCTTAGGCCAAAGAGAAGCTTGGCGAGCCCCATGCACGAACGAAGCAGGAGGAGTTCGCATTGAGGGTCGTCCAGCGTAGGGAGGAGGCGCATAAGATCGGCAGCATTAGAAGCCCTCCTCGCAGCCAGTCCCTGAATAAACTGGCCATCCCGACTAACAGCCTCCCCAAGGAGCTTCACCCCCTTGGTGGGTCTACTGATGTCAGCAGGGAAGAGGCCCGGCCGAACTTTCTCACCATCGCAAGATGGCCAAAAGAGTTCCGCCTTCCGAATATTAAGGGTCAGGCCCAACGACGGCCCTCTCTCGTTGATAATCCCGAGGGCCTTAGCAACCTCCCCAGTGTCCCTAATAATCGTACCATCGTCAAGATACCAAGCATGGAGTAGCAGGCGACAATTATCACGGATATGGTGCACAAGCGGGTGAAGGACGAGGGCAAACAGGAGGGTCCCCAATGGGTCACCCTGTTGAACCCCAGTAGTGGCCCATATATGATCGTCCCCCAGGTATAAGCGGGCAGGCTGCCCATACAGGAAGTCAACCCAAGGCGAAATGGACGGGCATCGAAGCCTGACCTCACGAAGCAGGGACGACCGATCAACCAGGTTGAAAGCATTGGAGAAATCGACCGTACGCATAGCGAGCCCCCCATCACTATATCGTTCTTCAACCAGACGGTTGACGCTATGGAAAATTGGCTTCGGCGCCGCCCGATACCCCAACCCCAAACTTGAAGTCACCAAGGTAATTAGCCATTTCCTTACAGACCCCTTGCATCGCAACCTTGGAGACCAACCGCCTCCAGATAGTGCCAACGGCAATAGGACGAATCCCGTTATCAGGCTTAAGGAGCGGCGTTAGGGGGGGCCGAGGCAACAAATTCTGCTAAGCCGACCGGACACCGCCCCCCCCCCCAGCCAAAGGTTAACGACCGTAGTAATAGCATCCAGGAGGTCCCTAGAAGTAGCAGACCCTTCCCCACACAAGCTGTCCATAAGGTGTTGGGCATGCAATCCGTCCCTTCCACACGACGTCCCTTTCGGGAAGGATTTTATACATTCAAGGACCCGCACCCCACTCGAGACAAGCGGGGGCTCAGAGAAGGTAGTCGAGGGCATGGACGGCGAAGGGAGGCACGGGTGCTTGGCTTCTAGGGCACGCATGGTTTCGTCGTTGTACGACGCCACCCCAGAAGAAGACAGCACCTTCACGGCCGCAGTGAAATGACCGTCAGCGATTTTCCAGATGCATCGCGTGACGTTGGGCTGCGCATCGTCCCCCTTCTCGTCGGAAACAGTGCCAGGAAACCCCTTAGCCCCCCCCCCCCCTCCCCCCAGGATTGTCAAGGATACCCCTAACTAACTGTTCAAAACCCCCTCCCTTCCCCAAGTCGCTAGGGATGTCATGATGGATATGCACTGCAGAGCCTTCCGGTTCCCAGAGCGGCAATCATGCCTATTTTGAGGTCTGAAAACCTGCAAGGTGCACCGAGGGAGAAGAAGCAGCCTAACCCAAGCATCATCAGAGCCTGGGTGGGCGGCCACACGAAGGAGGGCAAATTTAAGCGCCTGGGAGAAGGCAAGACGACAACTGTGGGGGATGCTCTTGACAGTAGTAATGCGGGCCTTAAAGGCCCGATCGAGCAGCCCCCCATCCAGCGGAAACGAGCAAGGGTCATTACGCACATGGGCAGGGGGGACGGTCTGGGGATCCCTAAGATGTGGCAGACGATATCATCATCGGAGGCGGTTAACCGGACAACCTCGTCGGGGTGGTGGTAGCTACGGCTAAATGCATTATTTTTCATGCACGGCCCGCATATCCAATAGCCGCAGCCTTTTAAGGCCGCGTCCATAGCCGAAAAAACCCCGGCATCAGAGGCCAATGCTTCCTGGATGGAGTCCCGGCGCTCATCTGACGAAAGGTGAAGGCTCTTGAGGTGCGAGATGAGGCGGGAGATCCCTTTGGAGCCAATACCACCATCATGGCAACAGTGGAATGAGCGTAAGGGGCACAAAACGGAGCCCCTAGACGGCACCAAGGTGGATGCCATAGAAATGCGTGGTTCGAGAGGAAACGCGAGGAGGAGGAGAGAGTGCTGAGAAAGCACCACCGGGAAAACCAACAGAGGGTTAGCAGACCCCGGCCCCAAAGAGAGAAAATTACATCAGCCCCCGCAACCGGCGGGACGGAGCACCAGGAGGGGGGGGGGGTGGCTGAACCCGGGGTTCGGGCCGGTTACGGTGACGGTTCAGCGGGCGGGCAAGGTTTCGGCTTTGGTATGGCGGGAGATCGGCGGGGCGGTTTCGCGAGGAGGTTCGGCGTGGTGTTTCGGAGGGGTGGTCCGGCGTGGGTTCGGCAGTCCGGCGGACCAAGAAGCGGCGTACCAGAGAACACGAGCACCAACGTACCAGACCCGGGCCAATACCGGACCAGAACCGGACTAAATCCGGCGGACCAGTGTCGGACCACGGCCGGACCAAAACCGGCTGCCAAGCGGAGTGGCGGACCAGTTCCGGACCACCGCCGGCGGACCAGATCCGGCTGAACAGACGGTAGGCGGACCAGCCCCGGACCAGAAGTGGCGGACCAGATCCGGACCAGTTCAAACTGGTCCGGCGGACCGTTGGCCGGAGCCCTGCTGGGAGCAGGGGGAGGCAGCAGAGAGAGGGGGGATGAGGGATGAGAGGCGAGGGGGAGGGAGCAGGAGGGAGGAGGGCGGAGGAGGAGTAGGGCGGAGGTAGGCGGCGGGAGGGGAGGGGGCTGGGGATGGCAGCGAAGGGAGGAGGGAGGGAGGAGGGAGGATAGGCGAAGGGGAGGGAGCAGGAGGCGGAGGAGGAGGAGGGCGGAGGCGGGCGGTGGGGCGGAGGAGGAGGAGGGAGGTCGGAGGAGGGGGAGGGCGGAGGCAGGCGGCGGGGCGGAGGAGGAGGAGGTCAGAGGCGGCGGGGCGTAGAGTTCAAAGAAGTGTTGGAGTTCTAATCATTTTTTATTTTACACTAAGGCCCCTCAAGACCCTTAAGTTATCGGTTTGTGCCCCATTACTTTCCTAACCAAAGTTTCGCATGTACATGGTTTATTCTAAGTTCGACGTATACGTAAATGCCCGGTTCAGGTAGTTTTAGCAGCACCTAGTTTCACATGAGATCACAATCACCTAACATCAAATAGCACACATGTACACATAAAATCATGGAGTTATAAGTTATGCACATTTTGTTCGTTCGATAGCATTTTAATAATTTAGTCACCAACGATTAGGGTCGACTAAATTCGTGTGTGATTGTTCGTGGACTCGATGACCCATCTAAAATTCCTATTAGATATATGAATGCATGCGTGTTTGATATGAATAATTATTCGTGTTCTGCTAGAAAATCACCTGAATTTGCCGGGTGTCACAAGTTGTAATTTGTTATATAGGGTAATATGCACATGTGCGTGAAAAGTATCCAACGAATTCTCTTAGCGTTGTCACATAATTAGCAGATATGATGAATATAAGTGCGATGGGCTTATACATAATCGAGTCATATTTGTTAGAGTAAATTACACAGAAGATCATTTGTTCATGGATCCGTCAGTTCTCCACCTTAATAATCATCGGTTGTACGTACCACTCTCTACCTGATGTCACAAACAAAGGCCTCGAGAAAAAGGTCCTGAACGAGAACAACGATTGAGAATATATTTTATCGTGCTATCTGCTTGACGGAATCCATAGTCGGTGACGAGATCAAACTACGACGGACATTGAAACCAGATCTTAGTAGCAGCGCCCTAATCCCTGTTTTTTTTTTTGGGTAAAGGGTTACCCTGGTGATTCTATATATTAACAAACACGCTCAAAAACAAGTAGAGTGTAGGAAACACCCTAGTTCGTAAAAGGGACAAACCCCCTTAGACGTCAACAAAGAAAACACACAAACATCAACCAACAAGGCAACCAACTAGTCTAATGACTAGTACAAACCAGGATATCTACGTTGTAATATCTCGAGCACTCATACAGCCAGCTTCAATTCCCCAAGCAGCCATGCAGCCCATAACCCTATTATTCCTCTTCAACTTGAGACCCAATAACTTATGTCTAATAGTATCAACAATGATGTTGCATAGAAGATCAGGAGGCCTCGTTTGATTCTTGAATAACCGGCCATTTCGTTCTTGCCAAATAAAGTACGTAGCTGCTGACACGACCAACCTAGCAACAATAACTTTGATCGATTTAGAGGGTTTACCTGGACCCAAATCTGCAATCACATACGACCAGTAGGGAGGAGTATTCTGCATACCAGCACGATCTCTAATGCCAAGCCAAACAGCCCTCGAGTAAGCACACTCAAAGAAAAGGTGATCTCTAGAATCATAACTTCTAAGGCATAAAGGACAAGCCAAAACATCATAGTTTTGACGACTGCTCCAGTTGAGAATTCTGTCCTGAGTCAAAAGCTTCCCCTTAATAGCCAACCACATAATGAAAGCATGACGGGGAATAGCATGAGGGAACCACACATGATTATTCCAAGACACAGTATCACTTCTGTTACGAATAGATTCCCAAACCCTGCTCGAAGAAAAATCAGTGACATCATTAGCACTTTTCCACCTGATCTGATCCAACCTATCATTATTGGGCCCAATATTTGAAAGCTCTGGCCATTTTTCAGTCCACTCAATTGGCAGCCCAGCTTCATAAATAGTAGCAACAGTAGAAGAAAGGTTAAAACCCGCTTGGTGTATCATCCTAGGAGTGATTTTTTTACATAAAGGCTCCTCTAAAGCCCACCAATCAAACCATGCAGATGTAAGTCTGCCATCCCCAATATCATTCCAAATGAAAGGCCTAATAGTATCACGAAGATTAAGAATTTTCCTCCAACTCCAAGAACACCTACTTCTGTTATTTACTGCCCAAAAGTGATTTTTCTGCAGCCTATAAGAATAAACTCAATCAACCCATAAAGATTTACGACGAGAAATAATACTCCAAATATGATTAGCCATTAGAGCTTTATTCATTTCATTAATACGACGTATACCAAGACCCCCTTCATTTTTAGGCTTGCAAACAGCTTTCCAAGCCACTTTAGCTCCACCAGCTCGCATGGGACCTTGACACCACAGAAATTTCCTCATTTTAGCCTCCAAATGGTTAATAATACTAGTAGGGAGAATGAAAACAGTAGACCAGTACACATGCAGGGCTGAGAGAACAGAAATGATCAGTTGAACCCGACCAGCAAACGATAGAGATTTATTCATCCAACTGTTTATCTTCCCTTCCATCTTCTCAACCAGAATCATACAATCTTGATGCCTGAGTCTAGAGGAAATTAACGGAACACCCAGATATCTAACAGGAAGATGGCCTTCATTGAATGTTGTCATAGTTAAAATAGCACTCTTTGTATCACTAGGAACATTGCAGAAGAACACAGAACTCTTGCTAGCACTAGGAAACAAACCAGACATCTCTGAAAAAGCAGCCAGAGAACTAGTAATGCAAGACACAGAGTTAACATTACCCCTTGCAAACAGAAATAAATCATCGGCAAAGCATAGGTTAACAATACGCTGCTTAGAACAGTAATGATGAAACTGAAAACCTGCATTATTGTGGACCGTTTACTGCAGATGTAAAGTAAGGATCTCCATTACTAAAGTGAACAAATAAGGGGAGAGAGGATCGCCTTGGCGAAGGCCTTTCTTGCCCTTAAAATAACCATGAGTGTCACCATTGATACATATAGAATATGAAGGAGATGTGACACAAACCATTAACCACTCAACCATAGTTTGATGAAATCCAAAACCCACTAGAATCTTGCGAAGGAAACTCCAGTCGACAGTATCGTAAGCCTTTTGGATGTCCACTTTAAAAGCACATCTAGGTGGACCAATCTGACGATGATAATTGAGCATAATTTCTTGAGTTAAAAGGATGTTGTCAGAGATTTTACGACCAGGAATGAAAGCTGATTGGTTTTCACTAACAATGGAATCTAGACCAGCTTTAATCCTATTTGATAGCACCTTACTAATACACTTGTAGAGAATATTGCAGCAAGCTATCGGACGATAATCCTATTTGATCCCTGTTTTTTTATATGTCCTTGCCAGAAACCCTGCAACCGGAGGTGTTACAGCAATCATGATCGGAACCCTAAACGGGAAAAGGGTCGTATTACACAGAATAGCCAGTGCAAGGCTCCACGGCTGGACGCCGCCAGCTCAGCCGTCGGGCTCCTCGAGTCATTTCCGGATCTGATAGGAACGAATTGGAAATTATAGCTTCTAATTCTTCTTTTGGACCTCCCATGTCGACTTCTACAAGAATGGGATTTCAAGAATAGGACTAATCGAAATTGTATTATTTCGTTGTTAAAGGTTATTATATTAAATATAAGATTTAATGGTATTTTAAGGTTATTATATTAAAAGACACCATGAATTGACGTAATTGTTCTTGACTTAACGATACTTTTTAACCCCATTAGTGGTAAAGGACTTTCTATGAAATATCTATAAAATATAAAGGATTTATGGTGTAGCTAATTTAGTTAAAGGACTTAATCCGAAATTTGGGTAAAACATAAAGGATCTTTTTGTAATTTACTCTGTTTGTTATGCTACTACTTTGTGAGACAGAGCTATTATTGTTTTTATATTGTTTTTATATCGTTATGTGTAAACCCATTGGTGTATTTGTGTTTTGAGCATGTCTCTCTAATAGTAAGGATTAGGTGGTTAATAGTTTGATGCTTCCATTCAAAAGCTTTAAAGGATTTGTCTTCGTGTTAGAAGATGTTTTTTTTAACGGTCAATAAAATTAATATTAACAAGCTACCAAGTCGGTAGACAAAAGTTTACACCAAAATTAAATAAAACGACAAACACCAAGTACTTAGACCAACATCATATAGTAAAGGAACAAGGACTCCATTCTTCCCATGAGATAGGTAGTCGGGCCTGCTTGTAAACCAAAGGTGTGCAAATATTTTTATCTCCTCGAACACTCGAGGCTTGCAGATGGGGACACGATTAAAAACATGTTGATTCCTCGCCATCCATATACACCATACTGTAGTTTGGATGATTAAATTGATTAGCTTCCTACGCTTCCTTGAGACCAAAGCATACTCATGCAATTCCAGTAAATCTTTAACAGTAAAAGCAAAGAAATTGGGTATTTTACACCACTCTACAACCATGTCCCAAATGGATTGAGCGAATTCACATGCAACAAAAACGTGGTCAACCGTATCCTCCAATTAGCAGCATATTGGACAAAAGATTGAATCCACCTGTATTCTACACGTGGCCAGGGCATTAAGAGTGGGAAGACGATCAAGTCGCATTCTCCACGAGTGAAACGACACCTTTTTGGGCATCCAAGTGTTGATTGTTATGTTTCAGACTATTAAGCTATTTTTGTATATGTACTTTGGTGTTTTCTATGTATGTATCGTGCTTTTGGTTTTTGCTGCTAAGATTTTTTTTCTTTCTAATGGTAAACCGCAAATATTCTTAAACTATTTCACAAACTAAATTACACCAATTCATACCAATACTCGGTTTGATGCTACTTTAATCATATCATTTGGCCTGTTCTTATCTTCAAAATTTGAATTTTTTTCAAAAATGGGTGTTTTACCCAAAAAAACATCAAAAATGGGTGTTGACCTTTTTTTTTTTAAAAATGGGATTTTCGCACTTGGCAGGTGCGAAATCAGGTTCGGGACTAGCTTCGGTGGAGGAATCTCTGGTTCGGTTCCGACGATTGCAGTCTGGTGGGCCCATTTCGCATCTCGCAAATGCGAGATTCACTTTTCGACAACCTATTTCGCACCTGGTAGGTGCGAAATGTCATAAATCACAGCTTTTTTTTTCGCAGACCACTAATGCATGCAACCTTTATCAGCTTTTTTTTTTGTCACAATGAATGCATGCATACATGCATGCCACACACACAAGAATCCACACACAACACAACACATTGATTCTCATTTACTTCACATCAACAACCAACTTTATTCAATTTTTTTATAAAAACCCGACACCCTTTCTTCCCCATTTACTTCACATTCAACTCCCCTCTTATTATTCATCTACATCTTTCATTCATCTTTCACCTAAATTTTTTAAACGATTTTCAACCCAAATATTCCATCCAATCTATCATCAATGGCCGGAGCTCAAATATATCCTGGTCCTAGAAACGATGAGTTGTTATTTTTGGGGACTCGTCATCGAGCCTACCATTTATATTACTCTGAAAATTTTACCGATAGACCTCTAAAAGCCAGACGGTGTGATCAAAGTTTTTGGAAATTTTTGATCAAAAAAATTACACAACACAGGTTTCCAGCAAAGCTGATGGAGTACCTCAAAAAAGCAGGGTTTAGTGGGGTGTTACAATGTTACTATGACAAGATAGACCAACATCTTGTAACATCACTGGTAGAGCGATGGCGTCCTGAGACTCATACGTTTCACTTTCCTTTTGGTGAAGCCACAGTAACTCTGGAGGATGTTCAGATGTTATGGGGGTTACCTCTTGGTGACGAGGTAATTTCTGGTACAAATTACAGGTGGTCTCAACCAGAAAAACAACAAATCTGTGAGCATCTACTTGGGCTTACATTGGAGGACCCGGAAGACCTCACCAAGAACACTCTTAAAATGTCTACTCTATTAAAAAAAATAGAGAATTCTTGGCCGAGAAATGACGCTACAGATGAAGAGTGCCTGAAAATGGCAAGGTGCATTATACTCCACCTAATAGGTGGTACTATTCTTCCCGACCATTCATCGAGTACCGTGTATTTTTACCATCTGCAGCATTTGGAAAATCTTGACCAGTGTGGACAACTAAGCTGGGGTAGTGCAGCACTCGCAAATCTTTATAAGGAATTATGCAAAGCTACAGACCCAACAGCAAAAGAGATTAGTGGCCCTTTAATGTTGTTGCAACTTTGGGCATGGGAAAGAATTCCTCAAATTGCACCAAAAGTTAAAGACCAGTATAACTTTGATGGGCCCTTTGGTGGAAGGTAATTAAAAAAGGTTCTTACTAAAAAAAAATTAAACCTTTTTTTCTTTCTAATATTAACATTTTCATATTAATGGTTTGTAGGTGGCGTGGTAGCTTAAGCTGGTCCGGCGTAGCAAATCATTCAATGGAGCATTATCGTTCACTGTTTCAATGTTTAAACACCGACCAGGTTGTTTATTAAAAAAATTATATATCATAGTCAAAATAAAATTTTAAATTTATATTATATATTGACTTAAATGTTTTTTTTTTAATAGTTTGTTTGGATGCCTTATGTGAATGCTGAAGGGCGTATTAATGAAACTTATAAAAAAGGAAGTGCGTGTTGGAAGTGTGACACGTATCTTATCTTTTTTGAGACTGTTGAACCCCACCTACCCAGCAGGGTTATGCGACAGTTTGGACTATTTCAAACAGTCCCCACAAATCTTCTCATTAATCCACAGCAACACAAAACATTACATAAATATTCTGGAAAAAGTGGGCTAAAAAACTGGAAGGATGAGCATTCACATTTTATCCTGCACTGGATTAATCGCATGGGTTACAATGTAACGGGGTCACCATGCGGTGGTGACTACAAGGCTAGTCGGGAGTATATGTCATGGTTCTTGGATAGAACTGCTTTTTTTGTACAGAATCCAGGTGCTCAAACTGGAACCTCCACGAGGGACGGTAATATTGGTGGTAGACTGGAAATGTTGGTATGTATTTATTTTTCATATATACATATATATATATATATATATATATATATATATATATATATATACATATGTATTTTTTTATTAAAAAATATAACTTTTCTCTTTCCACATTGTAGGGCCAAGCCATAGGTGAGATGCATCGGATATCAAGCCAAGATAACCCGTATAATCTTGACGATCAACTGGGTGGGGTTCAACAGGTGGCGGCACAATATTTAAATCTTGCCGGTGCCGGACATCACTTGGATTATCCTACGTCCCATTTGGCTAGCCAATGGAACCCGTATGAATTTCCCACACAACCCTGTTATAATATCGAGCAACCGGCCACAAAGCAATCAGAATTTTGGCATAGGGATCATTACTTTGATTATCGTGAACCACTTGCAGCAAACGAGGCTAATCTTGGTGGTACCTCCACGATGGAGGGAAATCTTAACGACACCCAAAATGCAGAATCTAGCAGTTCAATGTTTGAACAAAATATATTTTCTCAAACTGATGGTTCTGCTTTTACCAATTGGAATAGCCAAGCAAGTGGTTCAGGGTACACACCCCAACAATTTTCAAACGTAGGAGGCTCGTCAAGTTTGTTCGTGCCAGATAACCAAGACTTTTACACACCCCAACCAGCAGAACAACCCCAGACTCAGTCAACTTACTCTAATGATTTTTTTAATTTATTCGATCATCCCCACTATCCCAACTATCCCAACTACCAACAAGAGGACTACAATGACCCACATTACAGGGGAAATTTAACACCGATAACGTATAGAGGTAACGAAGACTCTACACCCGAAGATCAACCGGACGGTGGTGCTGAACAATTAGGACGTGGTCGTCGACGGAGGAATCCAACTAGATGCCCTGTATCTGGTGGGCCACTTTATGATCCTCAAGGGCGTGGTCATGGTCACTAAAATTATTGTTATTTGTGTTTCCTTTTGGTAGTTGAATAGGTTGTATTTCCTTTCAGTTTTCTTGTATTTCGTTTAGTGGTTTGAAATTTATGTACTTCAGTTTAATATGTTATTGAGTTCTCCATTAAAACATAATTAGATTCAAACTGAAAAACAACCTAAGTTACTTATTCAAAATGAAAAACAACCTAAGCTACTTATTCAAACTGAAAAACAACCTAAGCTACTTATTCAAACTGAAAAACAACCTAAGCTACTTATTCAAACTGAAAAACAAACATTAAAACGAGTTATCAGACGTGTAGCCGTTGTAACCATCTGAGACGTAGCCCTCTGGATAGTGTACTTGTCCATAGTACCAAGTCTCAAAATCATCAACGTGGTGAACATCTTCAATGTTCATCCCAGCTTCTGCTTCCCGTTCCAACTCAATGTTCATCCCAGCTTCTGCTTCCCGTTCCAACTCAAAGAGTGCTTCCCAGTCTTCAGCATTATCACCATCAACAAATGGTGGGGATGGTGTACGACCAACACGAGGTTGTCGTACTCTTCTTGCAGCAGCATTGCTTCTACTTGCAGCAGCATTGCTTCTTCTTGCAGCAGCATTGCTTCTTCTTGCAGCAGCATTGCTTGACTCACCGCGGTGCAGGTTGTTCATTTGGGTGATTGGTGGATGTGGTGGTGGTTGGTAAGGTGGAGGTGGTGGTGGTTGGTGATGATGGTGGTGGTGGTGATGGTGTTGGTGGATGTGATTGTGGATGTGGTTGAACTGGTTGGGTAGCTGAGCTTGAGGTGGTGGTGGTGGTGGAAGTTGTTGTTCATAGCGGGTTAACCACAACATCCGGTGGTACTCCGAGACATCTTCAGGAGGTGTGCTAGACATGGTGGTGGTAGAGGTTGGTTAATGTTGGTGAAATGAGACTAGATATGGTGGTGGTAGAGTTCTATTTATAACATCTTGGAAAAACTAGCCGTTGGCATCTTTTGCAACGGTCATATTTTTCAACGGCTAGTTTTAATATATATATTTAAATGGTTTCAATATCAATAATACTTTATTAATATAATATTTCGTTAACAGTAGTTCAACGGTCATATTTTCAACGGTCATATTTTCAACGGCTAGTTTTTAATATTTAAATAGTGGTTAATTATTTAATAAATATTTAAATAACGGCTAGTTTTTTATATTTAAGTAGTAGTTAATTATTTAATAAATATTTAAATAACGGCTAGTTTTTTATATTTAAGTAGTAGTTAATTATTTAATAAATAATTTTAAATAAATATTTAAATAATGGCTAGTTTTTAAATAATAGTGAATAATTATTTAATAAATAATTATAAAAGAAAACGTATACTGCAAATTATAGAATTATTCAAACAGGCTGGAAATTTCAGCTTTATTTATACAGACTGGAAATTTCAGCTTTAATTATAAAGGCTGGAAATTACAGCTTTATTCGAATATTCGCTTTATTCATATGGGCTAGAAAAACAGGCTGGAAAATGACAGGCTTCAGTCCAACTTTAATTAAAGTCACCAACTCATTACTCCCTATATATACCATCACCATCTCCACCATCTTCCATCACCACTCAACTCCCTTCATCATCTTCCATCACCACTAAACTCCCTTCATCATCTTGCGATAACCGCTGATTGATTCCCACTTGAAATTCTGCAGGCGGTTCAGTGTACCCCTCTTCATCGCTGGAATTTTCTTCGTGCCTGATGTCTTCAATATCGTCTACCGACGTTGATTCAGAGACGTATTCATCAGAGCCGTCAAAGCCACCGTCATCGTCTTGGTTGGCCGGATGTGTCTGGTACTCGTCTTCTACATCCTGGTTATTATAACCAGTATTACCGGATGGAATTATCGCTTCCATTTTCACGTAAACGTCACCCCTGTAACCAGGTTGTGTTTCAGCCAAGTAAAACAGCATCTCTAAACTGCCGTCATCGTGGATCTGTGAAGCTTCACGTACCCCATTATACTCGTAGGACAACAACATGGTCACGCTAAACTCTTGCATACTAACACCAACCAGGCTATATACCCTTTCAACAAGATGTTGGAAAGAAAATTTCTCACGAATAGGAAATGATGACATTTTGGTTGATTCATCAGACCGAACAACACCATGATCGTAGTAAATTTCACCACCCCAGAAAACTCTCAAGAGAAACGGCCTAAACGAAGACATTATGAAAGAGGAAGGAGTTAATAATACAAGAATGAAGGTGTTGACAAAGGGATTTCTTGAGAGACTGTGGATTCGAGACTGTATGAGTGTTTGTATGAATTCAAGAATGAAGAATGAAAGGTTGTGCAGATTGTATGAGTGTTTGTATGAATTTATAAATGAATATATGGGTGCAACATGTGATGTAGTGGGTCTTTTGCAGGTATACAAATTGCAGGTTTTGTTTGAAGGCTTTAAAGGTTTGATGTGATAAGACATGCATGTAGTGGGTCTTTTGCAGGTTATGTTTGCAGGTTATGTTTAAAGGTTTTGTTTGAGGCTTTAAGGGTGTGAAGGCTTTTGCAGGTTTGATGTGATAAGACGAATTGCAGGTTTTGTTAAAAGCTTTAAAGATTACAGTGTACATGCCTGTAGTGGGTCTTTTGCAGGTTTACAAAACGTGTAGGGCTTGTTTTAACATGTATAGTGTTTGCAGGTTGCTGTACATGTATAGAGTTTACATTTTTATAGTGTAGTCTTGTAAAGCTTTAATTTTACAGGTTTGTTGTTTGCATGTGATAATAATTTTGCAGGCTTGTTGATTTGTATTGTCAATAATTTTAGATGGTAGGTATGTATATAAATAAGGTAGGTAGGTATGTTTAAAAAAAAAATTAATCTTTATGCCATTTCGCACCTCCCAGGTGCGAAATAGGGTTCTGAAAGGGAATCTCGCATTTGCCAGATGCGAAACACTAGACTCGTCGGAACCGAACCAAGGAAAAGCTTACCGAACCTGGCACCAAGCCTAATTTCGCATTTACCAAATGCGAAATGCCCATTTTTGTAAAAAAAAGAATTGACCACCCATTTTTGATGGTTTTTTGAGTAAAAAACCCACTTTTGAAAAAAATTCTCAAAATTTATAATAGTAATTAATTTAATGATTCTATAAACTTGAACCTTTGATGACATTTATGACAACAATGTAATATTTATTTTACTATTTTTCTAAGACTTAATTTCTTAAGAAAAGTCACTCTTAATGTGGAGAATGGGTCCTCCTTGGTCCTTGTGGTAGCTTTGGTTTCATTATACAAGGGATCATTCATTGAGGGTGAGGTTATCTAACTAAGATTACAGAAAGCTTGGCACAAGAAAAAAGACGTTGATGACATAGAGGAACACGAGGCCGATAACATGCCGTAGTACTGGAGCTCAGCCGACCACCATGTTAACATTTTTATTTTTCTTTCACGCCATTTTCACGTACTTGGCCGACTGCAGGAAGCTTCACCTTGTGTCTAATATGACTAGGGAGTCAGGACGGTAAGAGTCAAGCCGCAAAGTCATCGGTAAAATTAAATGAATATAAATGTAAATTTGATGTTGGACATATAACCAAAGCCTAAAAAGATAAAAATGATGAGATATAACAAAACTGATGCCAAACAAAGAATAGAGACAACTAGGATACATACAGTAAGCTCATCCACTAGTTGTTTTGCGCAAAATCATCTCCATCTTTGTGTTGACCCAACCGCTTGTGCGCCCATGAAAACCCCACTGGAAGCATCCATTGACCCTCTAAATGAAGCGTATGCAACTTTGACTGATTCTGGAGCAAACTCTAATGGAAGTGATTCCATAAAACATGCAGTGTTGATCCGAGTCCTCTCAAGCTCAGATTGTAGCAGCTCCGAGCTGCATTGCTGGGCGAGGGCCTAACCAACCAACATATACAAATTCTAATCATATGAATTTCGAGCATCTTGCAATGTTGAATGTAACTCAAAGTAGAGGAGGTAGAAAAAGTGTTATTGGGTTGGTGACAGGTAACCTAAACAGCAACTAAGTAGATGAAGATCTTAAATGAACCCAAGTAAACTATTATGGTTTAGTTTGCCTTTTTTTTAAGAAAAAAAAAATACCAACCACAAAGTAATTTATTCGGAAAGGGGACCGGGTGTCTTACTATGAGGTCATCTGGCGATATAGTCCCTCCTTGCTGTTTTTCATCATCATCACTTCCTCGTGAGCAGCTCTCCGTGGCTTTCTCCAATAGAATCCCTTGTAGTGACTTGAGAGATTCACTTGCACCAGATGTGAAATACTGATTTAGTATCGTCTCAAAGTATTCAAGCTGCACACAAAAACCACAGTTTAACCCCTTTCTTCAATTATGATATTACAGGTAACAAAAAAATGTTGTCAGTCTAATTATGTCTGTACATGAAAAATAATTACATGCATAAGGTTGGTTCACCTCGAGCATGAGCTGACAGTAACCATTTGCGTCCAATAACTTAAAATTGGTGTCTTTATGCTCGTGGAAAAGGCTGAGTAATGTGTCAACTAGACCTTCCACAAGAATCCCAAGGGTCTTATCAAGCAAGGGTTCACAACCAGCAAACACCTTCAAACATTCATATTTAAACACTAGCAAAATATGCCTTCAGATTACATAAAATAGTAAAAAACAGATATGTAAAAATATTTGATACCTCGGCATGGACAGTGACAAGAGTGTGCATTAATTCCACAGCTGGATCCCGCACACCCTGCACGGCATGGAAATGTTGTAACATAAATGAACCATGCTATTGTTGCTTGCTTTAACATTATAACTGATAATGATTAAAGTAGGCAAAGATGTGCTGCTCACTTTTACTGCTGGTGCTCCTCCCCATTGTAATCCAGCATCTAACAAGTAATTAGTAGCACCTGCTCTAACACAATGTGCCTGAGACAAGACAATAACCACTATTGGTTAACCTACACCATATCATGATGCCCTTCATGGTTACACCATATCACAATGCCCCTCGCGGTTACATTGCCGCCTTTACATCATATGACATAAAAGATTAATGGGTTAGACACATCAATTCAGGTTCTGTGCAATCTCTAGGGAAAAGACATGCATAATCAATTTAGATTATATTGTAGTTAAATCACTATTGTAAGTAATCATATGACACCAACTATCTATAAAAAGTAAAAATAATTATTAAAAAGTATTCAAGTCAATCCAACACGAGCCTTGACTACTTAACAAATCCATGCATTTTGACATCTCTACGAGATTATATATAATTCAATGTGCTTAAAAGTTTCTACTTTAATTCTAAGTCGAATCAAACATGAAAAAGATGTCACATCTTGTTATATACCTTTGCAAAAGTATACTCTTCAAGGACTTTTTCTTCAACAGCAGAGAAAGACTCAATCAATTCTTCTTTGTCCTTATCATCGTCTTCCCCTCCACTGTAAGAACTATTATATTTTAAGTATATATCTAAAGAGATTACATATATGCATACATACATATTAAGCGATAAATAATTAATTACTTGACATATAAGTCTTCTAGTTGTTAAGATAAGGAGTATTTGTGAGTTTTCATCTAGCATAAGAAAATCCCACTATTTAAGATCATTATTCCTCGCTATCTGCATGCAACTTAAACAACTCAAAACCCTAATTACCATTTTTCTCTCCCCTCTCTTTGATGAAAATATAAAGCACCAAAGTGAAATTCTGTTGATGATCATACAGGTGATCATCTTCCTTGATTCGGTTCTTCAATTTAGACAACATGATTTGAATTGTGGAATGAATGTGGATGTATCTGTGTTTTGCGTAAGGAGTAATAGAGAGAAAAAGGATAGAAACTGTCAAAAGATTAGAACGTTAGAATTACAATTCTGGACTTCCAATCCTATTTATATGACACCCTACTAATGGTTTAACTAACACCGTTGGTAGTTGTTTCCTAACCGACACAACTTCCTAACGGTTCCTAATGGAAACCGGCTTATCCAAACAAACTACACATCGTTTTGGATTTTATTCTAACGGGTTGGGTTCCCGTTTAATTACAACCCAATAGACATGGCCTCCGGCCCATAAATATAATGTTTTGACCCAATAACATAATTAACTATAGACTTAAACGGTTTACTAACAATACACCCCCTAAATCATTTATGTCTTTGCTGCTGCGTTTCTTCAAGTTTCTGGTTCAAGGAGGATGTAATCATCATCATCAAACTGACCCGGGGCAGCCTCCTCTTCTTCTGGTTCGCTTTCTTCAACTTTTGCTCCTTCATGCATGCCAACGAGTCCTCATATTGGTCCACAACCGGCTGGAAAATCACGAACTGCACTTACACATCTTTTCTTCCACTTCGGAATCTCTTGAGCATCTTGTTCTTCTCCATTTTCTCGAGCAATTCGTTCCTTATTCCTCCTTTCTTCCTCCTTGCACCTTCTTATCTCATCCTTCTCTTTGTCGGTATATGAATCTTGTTCTTTGCCTCATGGTAATAGAACTCAAGCAAGTCCAAATATTTCACGTAGGCCAATCGGATCTCATTTCCTTTACCAAATCCATAACCCATATCTCTACCAACTTTGTTCCATGCTTTGTCTTGGCATACTATATCGTACTACCCTTCTTTTTGTACCGCCAAATAGAGATCAAGAATATCTATTCTACTTCCATCCGACAACGTTGGTGGAAAGGACTTGTTCCTTAGAATTCTAAGGTAGTCTTTAGCAAACCACTCCACCAAGTTTTTGAATTCAACATGGAAGGCAAACTTGTGTTTCATGAATAGATCGTGAACTTTCAAAAAGTTCAATAAAATTAATGCAACTATTCACATTCTGATCATTAATCAAAACTATTGACTCACCGGTTAACGTAGTGGGCTCGTAGTTGATTTTGTTCCATATTTCTTGCCTCTCTAATTCATGCGTCATGTGTGGTTCCCTTTCGAGTAGTGAAAGATATTATCGGATTGCTTGCTTTTCTTTAACAAAGAGATCATCACGTCCTCCTTGTATCACACCCGAATCTACATCATTCTCATCACCCCCTTCCACGATGATGTTGAGAGTCTCATCTTCTCGTTGTTCTTGTTCACGGCCATCATACCATCCATGTAGATATGCTTCGAGTGCGTGTCTCTCTCATTATTCTCATCACCCCCCTTCAACGATGATGTTGAGAGTCTCATCTTCTCGTTCTTCTTGTTCAGGGCCATCATACCATCCATGTAGATATGCTTCGAGTGCGTGTCTTTCTTGTTCATACTCCATCTTTTCTGTCAACCTTTCGAAACACCTCTCCAAATAGGCATCTTCAATGTCCGCCAAGGCACCCATGTTAATGGGTTCTTCATACTTCATCTTCCTCTTTATCATACGTTCGATGTAACATTTCCCTCCATCGAATATGACTTCCAAGCCTTGGTGTGTCAACTGATCCAAACTAAGGGAATTTTTCGTGTGTTTGGGTACGTAATACACACATTGTATCGTGCGAATAGAGTTTTCCACGACCAATTTAGTCTCATTGATCCCATGTATAAAGATGAAATCATTCTCCCCTTCTATTGTATCCACTCCAAACGTCCTCTTAAATCTGGTAAACATCGATTTTTACCACTCATGTGGTGTTTCAACAGAGTGTCTACGTGCCACATTTCACTCCAAAGACCCCCATCGGTCCCATGGACCAAAAATTCTACTTCTCTGACTGATTTTGGTATATCTAAAAACTTACTTGGACAGAATAGCGCGCAATGCCGGACATCGTCTAAGTTGGTCCCTTTGTAGAGGCTAGGTTATGAGGCTTGTAATATTAAATAAGTTGGGCTGGGCTTAGAGGGTTTAATTAGATTAGTAGGCTAGTTTTATTATGTTTAGGCTAGTTTACTATTAGATTGGGCATGGGCTTGGGTTTATGATTGGGCTAGTTAGAGTTTATGATTGGCCCAAGGCCTTGTAAGAGGTGGTATAAATACCACCTCATGTTTATGATCATGTAAGCTTTGGGAGAACCTATTTACGATTTCTTCAAGTGTGCAAGGGTTTACGATCAGTTTGTGAAGCTTCATAGTAGACGGTTTTCATTCAAGAATCAATCTTTCTCATCGATTGATTCTCTTCTTCTACTATTTTCTTGAATCGATCTCTCACGAGGATTCCGCACTCGTGTTTGATTTAGTATATCGTGTGTTTGGGAGATTTTCGGACCTACAATTGGTATCAGAGCCAAGAATCTTAGATTCGAGGCTCTCACGATATTGATTCAAGAGTTTTCTGGGTATTGTTTGAGTTTTTGTTGAAGATTCAAGGGATTTCTGGGTGATTACGACATTTGCTGCTGCTGTTCTTCGAGTTTTTGGTGTTTATGATAGGGTTTTCTGGGTTTCTTCGGTGATTACGACAGTTTCAGTTGAAGATCTTCATCGTTCTCGTGTTTACGACCTGGAAAAACGAGTTTACGATTGTACTTTCTTCGGAAACAGTGTTTACGACTTTGCAGGATCGTATTCGGTGTTTACGACATATTTTTATCGGGAACGAGTGTTTACGATTTTGGGGATCGTAATCGGCTATCGTAATCACGTTTACGATTCTTTTAGGCGGTTTAAGTGTTTACGATTCTAGTTTGATCGGAAACAGGAGTTCACGATCGTTGTTTACGACCCGGAGGTGATTACGATCGTAAATAGGGTTTACGATCGGAAACAGGTTTTGCGACAAAAAGTCATTTTTTCTCACTTTCACGACGGAAACGGGCGTAACTTTTGACTCGTTTGGAGTTAGAAGCTCAAATTTTTACACGACGTTCGTGACAACAAGCCCCAGAATTACCCCAGACTAACGTCCAGGGGAGCTCGTTTGGACCCCCAAATTCCACTCCGAAGGCCTTCGTTTTTCAGTTTTAAGTTTCTGACACTATTCTTTGAATAGTGATTTTGCCATTTTTGCCGTTTTTGCTGATTTTTCAAAATTTTCAGAAGCTGCATAATGAGTTCAGTGGTTGAAGAAAAGAATATATTTGAGGACGAAGATGCTGAGATATGCCCCAATCCTACTTGTGCTCGATTAATTCCTGGACTTAGGCAAATCTGTAAAAATTTTAAGTCAGAACTATTTGAGGTAAAATGTGAAAGAAGTTCATTCAAGGGTAGATGGCAAAAGAATGAAGAGAAGGTAAAAGCTCAGAAACTAGACATTGTGAAATATCAAAAACTAGCAACTGAGAACGCTTATGTGTATGACAACGCTAAGTTAGAAATAGCTGAGCTTAGTAAGCAGATAGATGACCTTAAGCATAAAAACAATGAGTTGCAGGTTAAACTTGATATGAATCAAATGAGGAGCAAAAGAATGCTTGATGCTGGAAAGGAATTGTCACATGCTGTTGTGACTGGTCAAGTTGGGAAACACACACCTGGATTTGGGTCAGAAAAGACTGATAAGGCCTTGGCTGCAAACAACATTATTCCTCCACCAGTTCCCAGAGACATTATAGGAATACTTCTTAGTGAGGATCAAGTTGAACGTACCAAATCTGATTATAAAGAAGCTGCTCCTCCTATTGATAGTGTCTTGGTTGGAACTACACCATTGACCCAAGAGGAAATAGAAAACGAGGCAAACATGACATATGGTGAAGGGAGAATAGAGGATGTATCAAGAGATGATGCTGAGTGCCAGGAGTATAACAAATGTCATGGCTCCAAGTCTGATGATGCTGAGATAGAGTTGAAACCATACCCTAAAATTGAAACCCCATGCTTTAAAGTAATCGATGAAGTCAAAAGGGAAAAAGTGATCTTAACGACACGGCCTGAGGGGAAGATCTTTATGACATTTGGATCCATGTTTGACCAAGAACCAGATGTTGGGTATGACTTACCATCCTTCTCCTCCAAGTTCAAGGGAATAACTGATAGAGTGATCAGTGAAGCTAAAGTTGAAAGGCCAAAGATCACCATCAAGCATCCGAGTGTGAAGCAAACAACTGTGGTGAAGAATGATAAGATGAAAAGTGTGGCTGTGTCTCCCATTTCTTCAGTTGGTTCATGCAGTTGTAAGTGCAGTTGCAAGAATGGTGCTTCTTCATCATGAAATCCAGAGAGCACAAAGACGATGAGGACAGGTTCTACTCAAGCTTCAAGGAACCAGCAGAAAGTCAAATCTGGAGCTGCAGACAAGGAAAGGATGCAATCACAAGGCAAACCAGCTCCATATCAGCCACCAAAAACAAATGGGTACACGTCTGACTTCTATCTAAAGAAGCAGACTTGCTTTAATTGTGGCATTGCTGGTCATATTGCTAGAAACTGTCTTTATCGCCCCTATGAACCCTACTATCCGAAAACTCAGAGGGTTTCATCTCAGGAGTCTGTGAAGTCTAAGCCAATGATGGTGCAAAAACCTAAGGCAATGAAGACTGTTACTCCTAAAGTTAAACCCTCTGATCAACATTGGGGTGCTGCCAAAGCTGAAAGAAACTCTTTAAACCAAAACAACAGCTTTCCAAGTTACCAAAATTTCCAAAAACAGGTGAAGAAACCATTTTCAAAACAAACAAAGTCTGAAAAACCCAAGGTTACCCCTCCCAAGGTAACTAAAACTGTTTTGAAAAATGATTCTAAAATGAAGAAGGTTGAAATACCTAAAGTCACAACTCCAAAGGTGACTAAAACAAAAACTGTTTTGAAAAATGATTCTAAAATGAAGAAGGTTGAAATACCTAAAGTCACAACTCCAAAGGTGACTAAAACAAAAACTGTTTTGAAAAATGAATCTAAAACAAAGAAGGTTGAAATACCTAAAGTCACAACTCCAAAAGTGACTAAAACAAATGTTAAATCACCTGGAATTTGGAAACCAAAAATCAAGGCAGCTCCATCCCAACTTCCTGATTTTTCAAAGGGGATGTTCTTACAAGAAGTATTCTTTATTGATTCCTCAGGTGTACCCAGAAAAACAATGGCCTGGGTACCAATGACTAACTAATCTCTCACTTTGTGCAGGAACGATCATGGAGGATTATCACTAACGTGTTTATTACTAATTTGTTTGTTGATAAGTGATTGTTCCAGGCACAGTTTAGGAGACGTATCTTCATGTTATGTCAAGTAATCTATAAATGGAAGGTATGTCTCATTGAGAGGTAAAAGGTAAAATTCAGCACGAAAGGTACTGTTCTTAACTTGGTTGAGTGAATGATGAGGCAACAAAGGATGTTTTGAGTCAAACCAAATTTCCTAAAATTTTCACTTGAATGATTAAGTGTTTGACTTCAAATGCAATGAAGTGTGCATGTCATGAAACCCTATTTTCTCAAAATTTTCAAATCAATACTTTGAAAGTTAGCTTGGCCAGACGTTTTTAAAATTTTGTGTTTTGTTCTTTTAAGTGTGTTTGTGTGTTTTTTTATTTTATTTATTTAAAAAAAAAATCTGAAAAATGATGTTCACAAGAATGTGACATTAAAAATCAAAAAGCAAGGGGAAGAAATGTAACGATGAAGAAAAAGTTGACCCCTAAAAAATAGTGTGCTTTTCAATTTTTAATTGTTTGTGTTTAATTGTTTGTGTCTTGTTTTTGAGAAGTTTAGGGGAAGTAAAATGAATGACCGGGTTGGAGATGGCTGACACGCGTAAGGCGGAAGTGAAAGGCAAGCTCCACGGTGATATGCTCGGTAGGCTCGACCTAATCGTATGACCACCAATGAAAGTGCAGTGAACTTAAAAGATATATATGTTTAGTTTCCCATCCTAGGTTGCATGGTTTAAAAGACTGAGTCCCGACAAAAATGGGTTGAGAGTGGTAATTACCTAGTATTCACTCTCTCACACGCCATGTTTCTGCTGTTATGACTACACCGCATGAGAAAAAGAAATGAAAAAGAAATTAAAAAAAAAAGAAAAGAAAAAGAAAAGAAAAAGAAAAGAAAATGAAAAATAATCACTCGGTTGGTCTTCTTTGCGTGCTTAGCGGCCGACCTGATCACCAACTGATGGTTAATAAAATAAGTGGTAGTCATAACGGTGTTGCATGGTTCCTCAAGTTGGAGGTTTGTGAATCCTCAATAAACTCTGAGGTTGGGTAGGTTTTGCTGTGTACGCTTGGGTGTGGGGACAATTAAACATGACGGTAATAATGTACTATATTAAGCATGATGCATTTGGTTGAGTTTAAACGGGTCTGAGTTTAAAGCGGACAAACATACCGGCAATCACCTGGACTAGTCGAGTAACTGAAGCTGAAAAGGGTTCCTCAGTCAGATTCATACGGTTTGATCCCTTATAAACTTTCTCATGTTCTATATTGGTAAGTAGTTGTTTATTTTTATCTTTAGTGTGTGAGTCGTTAAGTTCTTTTTGGTGTGTTTTTGTCTTGGCCAGGTTGATTTGAGAAGTCAAAATATGTTTTTCAAGGGTTTTAATGCATGACAATATGCCCCCGACAGATCTTGCCAAATTTTTAGGGGAAGGAGTATGGGATAATAAGTATTATCCGAAGGGAACTCGAGGATGATACTTGTTATCTAATGGAAAAGACTTCCTCCGTCAGATCTTGACAAATTTTTAGGGGAAGGAGAGGGGATAATAAGTATTGTCCGAAAAGACTTCCATAATACATAGTATCCGAAGGGAACTCGAGGATAATATGTATTATCTCAGGGGAAGTCCTTAGCTGAGGGGAAGTAATCAGCTAAGGGGAAGTCTTTAGAGGTCTTGGGTTCAGGGGAAGTTTTATAGAAAACCCGTAATCTATATTAGGGTTTTTGGTTAAACTTATGTTAATTTGAATCAACTGAACAGATGATAATTACCTCCTAACCCAATGACCGGTCATCAAATGTCTGTTGGTGTATTTTTTTCAAATGTGTGTCAGACAGGTTGATGATAGAAAGAAGTTACTGCTGCTCAAAGTTAAAGAACCAGCCGGTCAAGACTTCCATCTGAAAAGCAACTGTTCAGGGGAAGTTGTTGGTGTCTTTACAAGTATCCAAAAAATGTCAAAAGTTTTTCAAAGAAAATGCCCACAAGTTTAGGGGAAGCTGAAGATCTCAATTCAATTCTTTGAAAAAGAAAATGTATCTCAGAGATCATGAAGTTTGAAAATCAACAATCAAGTTCTCCAAAGTTAGGAGGTTTTCAAAATTTACCCTCTAATTTTTGGAGATTCAAGACAGTTACCGAAGATTCAGCAAGAACCAGTTCTTTCAAAAGAAGCAAGTCATTGAGAATCCTCCATCTCATTGCTTGTTCAAATTCAAGAAGTTCGAGCTGATGCTGATCAAGAGGAAGTCCCAAGTGCCCGTCATGAAACCTATTGAAGATTTATGCGGAAAGAATCTTCATCAACGTCTTTGCCAGCCAGTCAAGAAGAAGATTTTCAAAGATCGAAGACATTTAATATCACAAGCCTAGGGGAAGATTGTAGAGGCTAGGTTATGAGGCTTGTAATATTAAATAAGTTGGGCTGGGCTTAGAGGGTTTAATTAGATTAGTAGGCTAGTTTTATTATGTTTAGGCTAGTTTACTATTAGATTGGGCATGGGCTTGGGTTTATGATTGGGCTAGTTAGAGTTTATGATTGGCCCAAGGCCTTGTAAGAGGTGGTATAAATACCACCTCATGTTTATGATCATGTAAGCTTTGGGAGAACTTATTTACGATTTCTTCAAGTGTGCAAGGGTTTACGATCAGTTTGTGAAGCTTCATAGTAGACGGTTTTCATTCAAGAATCAATCTTTCTCATCGATTGATTCTCTTCTTCTACTATTTTCTTGAATCGATCTCTCACGAGGATTCCGCACTCGTGTTTGATTTAGTATATCGTGTGTTTGGGAGATTTTCGGACCTACACCCTTGTTGTTCAAGATATGGGCTCCTTGTCCTATTTTCTGGGTATTGAAATCACCACTCAAGGTCTTGATATGATTCTTTCATAGAAAACGTATATCCTTGACTTTCTTGAACGGGTCGGCCTCTCCAAAGCTAAACTAGTGCCTTCACTAATTACCACAACCGCAAATCTTGCTCTCGATGACAATCAACCATTTGTTGATCCAGTTAAATATCTCATATAGTAGGTGCCCTTTAGTATGTTACATCGTCACCTCCGGATCTTACTTTTACGATCAACAAGGTCTGCCAGTTTATGCATTCTCCGATTGAGAATCGACGGTTAAACAGATCTAACGATATTTGCAAGGCAGGTTGCCTATGGCCTTCAAATAAAACATGACTTTGTACCTCTTCTCCATGCTTATACGAACTCAGCTTTTAACTCCTTGATTGCATTCTCTAATGCTGTAGTTGCTCGGATGACCGTCGATCCACCGTCGGATATGCCATATATCTCGGTTCCAATCTTGTATGTTGGTTTGCTTAAAAACAAAAAACTGTCTCTCGGTCATGAACAGAGTCTGAATCCATGGCCTTGGCTGATACAGTCGCTGAACTCACTTGGCTTGAAACACTTTTGCCATAGCGTCAAGTTCCTGCCAAGTTGGTCTCTCCATTATGGTGTGATAACCTAGGTGCTACGTATTTATCAGCAAATCTAGTATTTCATGTGCATACAAAACATGGAGGTGTATTTTCACTTTGTTAGAGAAACATTTGCTCAAGGAAAACTCTTGTGCTAGTTTATTCTCTACAACTGATAAGATTATGGATTTCTTTACCAAGCCACCACCCTTAAAACAATTTTCTTCTTGCGATCCACACTACAGGTCGCTCCTCGGCCTTAGCTTGCGGGGGAATATTATACACTATATGTATAATCTTATACTAAAGGGATTAAAGTGTAATTATATTTCTTATATATAGACATCTTGTAACCTCATTATACGTACACAATAATACATTCTGATTACTAAGTTTATTTCATGGAATTCTTGGATAGAGGGTTACTTCATGTGAATCTAGCATTAGGGTCCTTATTGTAGCATCAACCCATGGCTTAGTATCGTACTCTATATCTACATCGTCTTCATTATGAATAAAACACATATAAATAAGAACTACTTTTTGTTAAGAGGAACTATTATGCTATCTAAAATCAAATAGCCATTTCCTTATAGTAAAATGATAAACTATATCAATAACCAAGCACGATGATCATAACTAGAGGTGACAAGTTTGACACATTTACTTATGAATGGGTCAATTAGAGTGTGTTTTATCACTCATTGCTCAAATGAGTAAAATATTAAAAAAAATTGACCCATTTACTTATGAATGGGTCCTTTATTGTGTGTTTTATCACTCATTGCTCAAAAGAGTAAAATAAAAATAGAAAACTAAGATGGTTTACAATTTACGGTGCTAAAATGGATATGTTCTATCTTACGGGTCAAATAACATGAACATACCCAAAGTGTATATTGTCAATATTATCAAAGGCGCAATGTGGTGGGTTGTGAAGGATTTTGGCTCGGTTTGAGATCATGGTATGGAGAAACAAGGGAGGGCATGTTTAGTTGTTAAACAAGCCCATTTATATGTTTCTTGCTCCCCAAATTTATAACCCTATATCTCATCTATTTAAACCATGTTATTGTAATTGTAATCTTTGTCTGAGCTTAATGAGAAAACCTAGTTGCCGACCATGGACGTAGGTCCCCCACCGGGACCTAACCACGTTAAATTCTTGTGTCATTTATCGTTCATGTATTTTTCTACTCGTTTGTGTGTCTATTGTCTCTTCCGCTAGCCATTAACTTACACAATGGGTTCACCTAGGCGAAAAACACAAAAGCACACCACAAAAACAAGAAAAGCACAATAATATATATATGTGTGTGTACGTAGAAAGCCAACCCTATTCCCAAAACTTAACTAAAACTAAGATCATCTGACTATATTACAAACTTAAAACCCTTAAAAAATAACTGAGTAAAAAGATCTAATATGTATACTACCAATAGTCTGCTATGAGTGAGATTATACCAGTCTGTTTGTTTGTTTCTTTGTAATATGTATACTACATTAATTCTACCCAACTATGTTACGGACTGAACCCACTACAAGGTATGGGACTTGTCCCACATTGGTTGTATGGGTAACTGATGTGGGGTTTAAAAGCCAAATGGGTTCTCTCGCCCATCAGACTAGTCCTTTGGGTTGAGTTCTCGTGTTTGGTCTGTAACAATAGTTTTACAGACCGAACCCACTACAAAATATGGGACTTGTCCCACATTGGTCGTATGGGCAACTGATGTGGGGTTTATAGGCCAAATAGGCTCTCTCACCCATCAGACTTGTCTTTGGGACTTGTCCCACATTGGTTATATGGGCAACTGATGTGGGGTTTATAGGCCAAATAGGCTCTCTCACCCATCAGACTAGTCTTTAAGGTTGAGTTCTTCTGTTTGGTCTGTAACAATGATATCAAAGATAGGTTGAAGTGGTGGGCCTGGAGGGAGCCAGCTGTAACCAACGAGGTCTCGTAATGGTGGCCTATTACGGACTGAACCCACTGCAAGGTATGGCACTTGTCCCACATTGGTTGTATGGGCAACTGATGTGGGGTTCATAGGCCAAATGGGCTCTCTCACCCATCAGACTAGTCTTTTGGGTTGAGTTCTTCTGTGTAGTACTAAACACTCATACCGTGATAGAGCTTAAAAGAAGAAATTCCAAAACAAAAGAAAATAAAGTCTAAAACAATAGAAAAAAACTAGAAAAATAGAAGAAGAAAAAAGGTAAACAAAAGATAAAATCCAAGAAAAAGAAAAGAAAGCTCAAAATTAAACAAAAAGGCCCAAATTGTACGTAAAAAGCGAAAAGCAGCGGCGCTGCCTGCGAAGGAAGGAGAGTGAAGAATCATAAAATCACAAAATCACAAAAACTGTCGCAGCGCTGCTGCCTAAGAAGAAAGGAGAGTGAAGAAGGAAAAACAAAAAAAATAATCATAAATTTGCACCAGAAATCACATAAATTGTCGGCTGATATGGGATGAAGTGAGCGCCTCATGTGCGCATGATCACAATCTTTGCCTTATGTCTCTTTGAGCCTTTCCTTGCAACGCCTGAGTGCCTCATGCGCCTTTGACAACTATGTATATTATTACTCAAAAAATTTAAAAATACTGGAACAAGTAATTTGGGTCAAACCAGCCATGTGTTTTGACTCATACCCAAAATTTACGTGATTAGTCCTGAATCATTTTGGCCTGAGCCATTTTGCCACCACTAGCGCCTCATGTATTGGGTTCATCATATCCAATGAAAAGGATGAATGAGTGTAGAGTGTACATACCTGGACTTGAGACAAACATGTTTGTATTTATTGTACATTTCACCAAAAAGATCATCTTTGCAAAATCCAATATTACTCAAAACCATCAACAGTTGTTGGTGTGGATCAGTAATACTTCCGGGGTGATGAAATAAATTGTCTTCTACAACTTGAGAGTAACATCCATTTTCAAAGGGTGGATTTTCTTTAATCTGACCAAGTTCCCCTCCAATCAGCTCCATTTGGCCTGATACATACAGTATGCATGTTATGTAATAACTGAAACTAATACAATTGGAAACATAATCCTTTTTTTTCCATACCAGCAAAACCAAGTAGACAGTTAAAAAATGAAAGCCTAACAGATTCTTGAACTTCTTGAAGCAACATAAGAGTATCTTCTGATGTAGCTTCACTTCTCAAAGACTTGATCATTCTGGAAATAGAAAGAGTTATCAACTAGACCTGATCATAAGTAAAATCATGATACATCTATCTTGATATGTTAGAAGTTACATGAATATGTAAAATCACTTTACACTATTCCAGTGATGTACACCGGGGCCCTTGAGTTTTCACTGATCTTGACACAACATGTATATTTAGCTTACTGTTACCAATATCAGATAAAGGTAACAGCATTCTTTCATCCTGACAGCTGGATCGCTGACTTAGCATGGTTATATGCTTGAAAGCTGCCCCTTAAGTGGTAGGGCTTTTAAAAGCATATGAGAAGCAATGACAAAACTAAGGGGTCTGGGTAAGGGATCAAAATGGGTAAATTTTAGTGCAAGTTTGCCTGACCTGCAGGCAAACTTTTGTGAGGTCAAATTATAAATATAACATGTTAATTAATATTATGAAAAAGTATTTTCTTACAATAATATTAAACAAACTTTTTCAGCTCAAGCTATTTGACATGTATCCTCTTTAAGTAAATCGTTTAGAATTTCTCATTACATGATAAAAAAGATACATGTAATCTATCCATTTGTATACAAATAGAATATATCCATCTCTACATATACACATTTATTCTTGTGGATTAAGCGTATGCTAGAAGTACACTTATAAACTACTCAAAACAACGCTATGACCAGGACTTATCACATTGAAATCAACAGTTTGCAACCGAGTTCTCCATTCTTTCCATATTCCTATTTAACAATGTTTAGGTGAACTTTTTACTATAATAAGATTGTAAAGTTATTAAAAAACCAGAATTCAACTAATGCAAGATATTGGATCTTACACATCAATCCGATCCATTGCCGCCATCATAATTGAACGAAACTCTAATGGTAAATAAGAAATAGCATATGGGGATTTGCTCCTTTCTAAAACAGTCACCGGGACCCAGGATTCATTTTTTGATTTCTCTTCAATTGAAGCCCTCATCCATGAACAAAGCTTTAGTATATAAAGTTTTGTGCTCTCAAACAGAAGTGCCCGTAGTGCGTCAACTGGTGTCATGAGATGTAGTTAGCAGTAATGCTAGAGGTGGCAACTTTGACCCATCTACTGACAAATGGGTCTATTCAGGTTGTGTTTTATCTCCGATGGATAGAAACAGGTAAATTCAAAAGGTTAAGCTAAAAATGAAAAAGGTCAAGTGGGTCAAGAAGTTTCCTTAAGTTTATACTTAGTAAGACCTGCTAAATCCTTTTGTAAAAAAAATTTTTTTTATTGAAATGATATAATACTTGCAATCATTTTTGACACGCTAATTGGTTGAAAGGACTTCCAAATCTTTGGACAAAAAGTATTTTGGGTCAACCAGCCAGCGAATCCTGAACAAAATGTGGCAGCAAAAGCTGAAGAACCTGCAATTGTTGGAGCTGCTTCTTTGGCATCAAAAGTCTGGCATGCTTTAGATATATCCATTATTGCATCACTCAAATATGGGCAAATAACATTCGACTCTTCAAGTTCAAGAAACGTGTTTTGGACCTGAACATTGAAACATGTCTTGGTTGGTAAAAAAAAATAACTCGTATAATGTAATTAGCAAATGCAAAGTCTTTATCCAAAATTAAGTCAAACACATTTATCAAGTGTGTATTATCAATAAACAAAACATACACCTATATCAAAGCAAACAAAAGGTTCAGTAAAAAAAACTCAAATTCATAGGACACATGGTTGAAAACCGAGAGTGCTACCACTGGAGGATTTAATAAAATTACAACAGATCTGCAACTTACAATAAAAGAGAACCACATTTGCAATAGAGAAAGAAACTGCTTTAAATGGAGATAAAGAACGGAAATGTATGCAGATAATTACAACAAGACAAGCACAAACAGGAAAAACAAAAACATTTAACGACCATGACACTTCTAACACTCCTAAAGTTGTAGAATAGTTTACCTGAATTCTTTGGTCACATATACCATGGAGTAAAATAAAGTCGATACATGTGACAATGATTTGCAGAAGGAACTTGTACCTTGGATTCATATGCTGATATAACATCATGTATCATTCCAGACACAACTTCAAGAGAATGACTGAAATATGTTCCTTGTGCTTTTTTTTCACCTTTATTCTGTTCAGCAGAAGATTGGTACAATAGTTGGAAAAAAAAAGTTTAGACCAATAAATGCATCATTAAAAATATATAAAGGGAAGAAACGTCTGGTGAAATCAGAAGACAAGACTTGTATTCAAATGTTTACAACCTCTTAATTAGTTTCTTACAAAAAGTTTTAATATCATTTTGATGATATAGGTTTGGTAATCTAAATCTAAAATAAATGCAGGGCAGGACGCCTTTACCTGTGCAAATTTTCCACTTGAAACGGAAAGTGCAACTTTCCAGAAAGGTGGTATGTGATGGATAATTACAGCTGTTAATCTTCGTATATACCTTCCTCTAAAAGCATCAAGTTCTTCAGCGCCTGAATCAATTGGTTGTGAATTTACCAAATCGACATCCACCTGATAGTAGTAGATAACAGAGCTTTAAAATATTTTTTTTCTAACAAACAGAGAATTTAACAGTTGTCTATAAATAGAAAAGGAATTCAACTGATTCATGTAGGTCTTGCTGGATTTTCTTCCAATTTTCTTCATACAAGGCTTTCTCTTGTAGCTTATTTTGCAAGGTTTCCATCCTTAATTCATGATCTAATGTGCACTTCTCAAGCAAACTTTGGATCCTACGATACTAATGATAAAAAATTATCTCGAATATTAGTCTACTGTCCTGCTAAGACAAATGAACTTCACTTCACTAGTGAAAAAAATACTGTAAATATCCCCTCACCTGTATGCTGAAATATCTCCTTACAGGATCTGACTGAGGTTCCAGCTCCAACAAAAGCCTCACAGCATTCTCAAGCTACAAAACGTTATAATAACAATTCAACCCACAGAATATAAAATAATACATGTTTTCAGTACTTGGAGAAAACTTCAAAACACTAGCATCAGATGCACTATAAGAGTAGAATCGTCTATATTTGATACCAGTTGTATACCTCATGAAATGCATAAGCGTGTAAGCTAATGTAGGTAGATGATTAAACATTTGTAGAACTACAGTGAACACAATACATGAATTTCATTGGTTGGTCATACATCATTATCTTCAATAACCAAAAAGAAATAATACATTTATAGACCAGACTCTGACGACGTTGGCGTCTGATTGTATTAGAATGAGTACTCGTCAATACATTTATTATTCAAAAAACATTTTTAGTTGACAAGATTAATGCGTAAACAAATCTGTTATCCAACTAGGTAGAGTATATAGAAATTGTTGCAAAAAAAAATTAGGAGCCACTAACCCAAAAGAATAATCCAAAAGGAAGGCTTACATTTGCTAGATCTATGTGTGGATCTTCCATTGACTCATAAAGCATGCCTTTAAAGTCATGCATTACCTTTTCAACTTCTTCAAGCACACGTTTTAGTATTCCAACCTGAAACTTACAAAATTAATTGGTAAACCTGATCACTGATAAAACTAGAGTGTTTTGCTTCGGTTTGAAAATGCTTGGTTTCCTGCCTATGTAAAAATGCTATGTAGTTCAAATGATGACAGTGAATATTAACTGAAAGAATAAACTTTAGTTTCCAAAAGAAAAAAAGATTAACAGATATGTACATGAGAAGGGAGAACAATTGAGTTTGCTTTCCTGTATTCTCTGACAGCCAAGTCATATTCCCCCTTACGGAGGTTTCCACGGATGGCACTTGGCAGATTGAATAAAGTTCGGAACCTTTGAAGCGTTCCTTGAACTGCCCTGATTTTCTCTGCTTGAGCCTAATTAAAAAAGGATCATAAACTTATTTATACATCATAAATAAATAATGGAGCGAAAATTTAGGTCTAACATGCTGTTAACCTGTCTTTCAAGTAGCGGTTCAAAAGCACGATTAGCCATTGAATTGATTCCTTGGACACAAGTATCTAAATGAGAGCTTCCACCTTCAGGATCGTCTTCTATCCTTTTCAGTTTTGACTCAATATCTGTATAATAGATACATTAAATCCTTATCACCCACTATAAGAAGTCTATAAAGCAAACAGTTTTACTGTTGAAGAAAAGAATAACTTAATAACCCGAATTAAATCAACCAATCTAAAGTAAACAGGCAAAAAATGGCACCTATATTTGTGTACCTACCATCAATAGTGGTTTTGCAAGAGACGAAACAGTCAAAATTTTCTTTGACCAGTTGTTTTCTCTGCTGAGTCCATCCTTTGAGGTCTGATTTCAAAGCGGAAGTGCCGGTCTCCAAGTCTGCTGCACAAGTATATTGGTGTATGCGACTAATGAATAATATTGGATCGAACCTCTCTGAGAAAAACGTCAACTTCTCTGCAACGACATTTTTCGGTATTAGTTAGGGCTACATACTATGACTAAAACAAAATGCTTTCAGATCATTCGGAAGGTGTACATTACTTATGATCTCAATGCACAAAGCTATAAAAAATTGTTTATGATCATTCAAAGCAAATGGTTCTAAATTGGTGCATACGAGTCACTCAGCATAAATATCACAACCCTGATAGCTGACATAGACCAAACACTGCATAGAAATTCTCATGATTTCAGATAATGGACTATATAGAATTAGGAAGCCCATATGATGAAAATCGAACCCAACAAACAATGCACAAGGATACTTTCAATATGATGAAATTATTCTACTTTCATCTGCTAAAAGAAGTACAGCAAAGAACTTTAATATGTAAATTTAGAAGCTTCTCGATCCATTTGTTAGTGACTTCTGAGTTATTCACAATATGTTGTTCCAAACTGAAATTATGCATTCCAATAAAATGCTTTGAGACACTCCAAGCTTAATGAGTTGTATCTAAAGCTACATGAAAAATATTACTTTTCATAAATCTATATAAGATGAGAAAATGCAAGTAATTATATGTTCTACTATCAAGTCAAAGGGTTCCAAAAATTCTCAGCAGTGTTAGAAGTTTCAATATCATTAATTTATATTCTAATCGCTTTTAACTTATAAGTGTGTTGTTTAAAAGTCTTCAACTGTTACAGGTGAAAAAATCAATGCATACAACTATTAACATGTACTTCTATGCTTGAATTCTCTGAAATACAGCAGGATAAATATCTGGTTCACGATAATTTCTTTCTACTTAAAGGAAACATAACCTATTTTGGATGCTATGCTTATGCTCGGCATCAAAAGATACAAAGAATACATATTTTAACAAGATTTTATGTACATCTTTCAGTGTAAGTGTGTAACCAATAAATTTAAACAATATTGCCTATTAAAGCTAGCCTTTTCTTCCAAAAAACTGTCTTCTTTTTAACATCCATAAAAGATATAGCATTCAATATTCTAGGTTTCCTCGTGGACTAGAATAATTTAATGATGTTAGTAAAAAAAAAACTGCTAATCATGTTTCCGAGGGCTTATGCTTCACTTATTACAACATTTTCAAACATATAATTAACTAATGCTCCAAGGTAAGTTGTACTCCATGGATTGCATGATTTTGCAACTATACATGCTACCAAAAATGAAAAATAAATGAAGAAACAATGAGTTTTCATGTGAAACACTATTCTTTAGAGAATGAATACCTCGAAGGTCTGCATCCACGTTTTCAGAATTGGATGGTTCAGTTGCAGTACGTTCAGTAATTAACCTCATTGTTCTGCTGCTTATAATTCTAACATAAAAATAAAGTAACATTAATAATAAACCGCAACAAGTTGCAGAACAGATAAAAACATAAAACCAACATCAACATATTTTGTGCTGATGGACTATGACAACATTTATAATGCAGAAAAGATTTGAGTAAAGAAAGTTCCAGTCCTGAAAGAGTGAAATCAAAACAGGCATTTGTGCCAGATGAGAATTAATTACAAAGTAGGTAGAGGAATGCAATCTACCCGAGTCCCAAAGGATCTATGCACTCCATTCCACGTGGCAAGGACTGTAAATTGTTGAGCCCCTTTGTTTGTTTCCTCTCAATTTTTTGAACTACTGGAACTGGAACTACTTTCGACTCCCTCATCGCACGCACCCTTTGAGCAAGCTGCAACAACACCAATTTGATCGTTCTCCGAAAGTAAACATTTAAATGCAGAAACAGCGACTAGACATCAAATCCTCAGATAGACCGAGTAAAACAACAGACACCTTTTAAGTGAAGTTAGAACTACATATCAACTATTCATTCTGAGGTAAATTTAGGTAATCTCCGTCACAAATACATCAATCAACATCATGCCTAAACCCTTGCAACCCAATCCGTAACAATTATATAAAGTATAAACACATGATGTCCTGTAATCCATTGCAGTGGCTAAATTACTAAGTATTAAGCAAATACATATGCATTGGAAACATAATGTACCTCAGATTCATTAACTTGCTTCCATTTAGTAGGTTCTGCCCCTTCCGGAAGCTTATCATCATCAACCTTACCTCCTCCATCTGCCTTATCAGGTCCGGTCTTCTGATCATCTTCGTCACCGGATGAAATGCTAAGCATTTCAACCTCAGAGTCCTCAGATTCCTCCGAGGGAACCCTACGCTTGTTAGGCTTATTATGGCTTTTCTTTTTAGGTATACCTTTCCCAAGCGTCTGCATGAAATTAACTACGGGCTTTTTTGCCTTAGATTTGCGTGATTTACCTTTAGACGACGGCACCCGCTGCTGCGGCACCTCATCCTCATCGCTGTCGCTCATTGCTGCTTCTCAATTTTCAGATTCGAACTGCTTGAATTCGACGAAGACGATCGGTTTATGTTCGTTTTTCTGCTTATTTGGCCATGAATTACAAATCTATGCCAACGTACATTGCTTATTGTTATAGACATCCCGTTTAATATTTTAATCGTATCATATCATAATTATACTATTATACTAATATAAAATTGTCATCCATTTTTATTTATATTTAATAGGTTAGTAACTCGTGTATTACACGGGCTGAATATAGATTTATAATCTATATTCTATATTCTATATCTATATCTATCTATATCTATCTATCTATATCTTCTATATATATAATAAAAGAAAAGTTTTTGGCACCATAATTTGCCATGTGGCACCACCACATTCATTCTCAACAATTTTTCCCGCCAATTCTTTTAATTATGGAAGTGATTTATATTTCCATTTTTTTATTTATTGCATTCTAAATTATTTAATAACCATTTATTTAATTACTAAAGATATAAAAATACATAATTGTCGTAGATTATGATTGTATTTATAGTTTTTTTTTAAAAGTCACCCGTGTAACACACGGGGATAAAAAAACTAGTATTAAATAAATAAAAGATAATGATCAAGAAATTTGAAATTATGATTGATATAAAAATTTTATAATATATTAGATAATAATTTAATACATTTAAAAAATTTATTATGTTTGACAAGTTGACTACTTTCCACAAAAAGACTAAAATTATTAAGTAAATTAATTAAATATATATTAAATTTATCAAAATTTTAAACAAAAAATTTAGTTTTGACAAAATTGGTAATTAATCTTAATTGATGATTTACTAAATTGGTAATTCAATGTGAGCTTGACATGTGGCGGTGGTGATGTGGACCATTTATAAATGAGACATGTGGCATAAATTTAATTGTTTTATTAGGATTATAAGATATAAGATAAGATTATAAGATTTTGAACGACAAACATCTCTAATCTACTTCTAAATTAGATCGGAAACACGATAGTGAGAATTGAACCCATGACCTTCACTCTCAGATGCTTACAACTCTATCAATTGGGCTTATCCCACACCAGCAAATTGTCTTCTATTTAAAAAAGTTCTTGATAGGAATAGAATGAACGAGAGGATGAAATAGTCAAAAGAATAAATTTGATTATTACTATTTCAACATTTTGTTTGGTTATCATGTGGAAAAATGAAATAAATCATTGTTTCATGTTATTTAACTAGTATGTGTGCCCGACGCGTTGCTGCCGGAAGAGAAATTGACTAAATATTACACCTCTTAAAACATGTGTAAGAAATAGGTAATGAATGACTAATATATAAATAACATATTAGGTATCTATGTTCTTCATGGTCAAGTTTTATGAAATAAACCACAAATTCGTGCTCCCTCTTATCAATATCATTAAATGAATGTAGAAGCTTAGTGTAGAGCAGTTTTGTGCATATAATACAACACAACGAGTTTTTAAATAAAAGTTGACATTAATTCTTTCCAAATATTGTTGCACTTATCATCACTTATCCACTAAGCATTCTCTTGACGTGATGGATTTATGTTGTATTTCTTCATGTTGCTCAGCACTTATAAAGTGCAATGTAATTCTAAATAATGATGATTATTAAAGTTCTGTACCTTACGTATGGGAAATGCTAGAACCCTTATTATTTAAAACAAATGTTGATATTTGCAATGTATGTGGTGTATTCCATGGTTGTAATCTAAAATTATCTTGAAAGAAATTTGCCTGAAAAAAGAGTAAATAGTTAGTATGAAAATCTTTGAAATACATTTCAGAAGAACGGAAAATATGTGTCACTGTTGAAAGTTTCCACCTTTAGCAGGTGTTGTCATATTTTATTAGGAAATAGCGTAAGAGCTTTCTATCTTGAATTATTAGTGGAAATATATATATGAAGCCTATAAGGATGTTTGTAACGTTAATTGTTGGTACTTTTAATATTTTACATTTACTTTTAAGGGAAGAAAGTATGAACAAAGTGTCAATATTTGATAGTCTAGTAAATTAACACTCCTAATATTTTGATTTTACATACATACAATAGTTTAAATGTGTTTGTGTTTTTTTCTTTGCTTAAATTCTATGTAACTTACTTGTGTTAAGATGTCTCCAGATCACGTAGTGGCTTGTATTTGGTGAAGTGCACGGCTTTGTCTTTGAGAATTGTGTTAATTTGTATGTTGGACATCATCTTCCGATTGGCCATATGTATCATACATCAATGTAGTGTTCAAAGTAGTCGTTAGGTATTAGTTTTTGATGTGATATATGATTGTGATGTTTGTGAAGTTATCATTTGCTTAAAAAATAAAAAATAATATTTGAGCACTTTTAAAAAGGTTGATTTCATTGAGAGAATGTTAATTTAGAACCAAACATCTACGGATACATGGGTTATGTAAAAGTAAATAGAGTGTAGAATTGAACATAAAGAAAATGAAAAAGAAAATATAGTTACACATAATGGACAAACATGTAGATATATCATTTAAATATAGAGTCATTGTAAACAAAACCTGTTTTTTATTTATCTCTTGTAAGAAGTCAGAGAACACTATATATTGTGGTGTGTTTGGTGGATAATCCTCTTGAGGATGTTGGTCCAGAAACAACAACCGTTCACGATATCTAACTAATCTAAGCGTGCGGAAACCATTTAGATTAGTGATTCAAGAATAGAGATGAAGAGAACACAAGAATACGATGATTAAAGCAATAAAAACTTGATCTTTGCACACAAGATGAACTTGTCGGGTACAACTCAGAAATCGTAAACAAGATTCTCTCGGGTTTACGATCGTGAACACCACTTGGCTACTCCTAGAATCGTAATCAGCAACCTCCATGATGGTGAACTCATGGGGTTTATATAGCCACCCCATGAGTTTACAATTGGGCCCTTAAACCCTAATGGTAAACCCAATCTTAAACCCCAATAGTAAACCCAAATAAGCTAGTCTACTAAACTAAATAAACCCTCTAAGCCTAGCCCAAACTATTTAATATTACAAGCCTCATAATCTAGCCTCAACAATCTTCCCCTAGGCTTGTGATATTAAATGTCTTTGATCTTTGAAAATCTTCTTCTTGACTGGCTTGCATAGATGTTGATGAAGATTCTTTCCGCAGAAATCTTCAATGGATTTCATGACGGGCACTTGGGACTTCCTCTTGATCAGCATCAGCTCGAACTTCTTGAAATGAACAAGTTAATGAGATGGAGGATTCTCATTAACTTTCTTCTTTTGAAAGAAATGGTTCTTGCTGAATCTTCGGTAACTGTCTTGAATCTCCAAAAATTAGAGGGTAAAATTTTGAAAACCTCTAACTGTGAAGAACTTGATTGTTGATCTTGGATCTTCATGATCTCTGACTAATCTCTGTATCATTTTCTTTATCAAAGATTGACTTGAAATCTTCAGCTTCCCCTAAACATGTGAACATCTTCTTTGAAGCTCTTTGATGCTTTTGAAAACTTGTAAAGACACCAACAACTTCCCCTGAACAGTTGCTTTTCCAGATGGAAGTCTTGTCCGGCTGGTTCTTTAACTTTGAGCAGCAGCAGCATCAGCAGCATCTTTCTATCATCAACCTGTCTCACACTCATTTGAAAAAAAATACTCCACCAGACATTTGATGACTGGTCTTTGGGTTAGAAGGTAATTATCATCTGTTCAATTGATTCAAATTAATATTATTTTAACCGAAAACCCTAATATAGATTACGGGTTTTCTATAAAACTTCCCCTGAACCCAAGACCTCTAAAGACTTCGCCTTAGCTGATAACTTCCCCTCATCTAAGGACTTCCCCTGAGATAATACATATTGTCTTCGAGTTCCCTTCAGATACTATGTATTATGGAAGTCTTTTCATTAGATAGTAAGTATCATCCTGGAGTTCCCTTTGGATAATACTTATTATCCCCTCTCCTTCCCCTAAAAATTTGTCAAGATCTGCAGGGGGCATACTGTCATGCATCAAAACCCATGAAAACACATTTTGACTTCTCAAATTAACCTGGCCAAGACATAATCACAACCAAAAAGAACTTAAAGACTCACACACGAAAGATAAAAATAAACAAATACTTACCAATATCAAACATGAGAAAGTTTACAAGGGATCAAACCGTATGAATCCGACTGAGGAACCCTTTTCAGCTTCAGTTACTCGACTAGTCCAGGTGATTGCTAGTATGTTTGTCCGCTTTAAACTCAGACCCGTTCAAACCTAACCAAATGCATCATGCTTAAAAGATTACTAATTACCAGCATGTTTAATCGTCCCCACACCCAATTGTACATAGCAAAACCTACCCAACCTCAGAGTTTATTGAGGATTCACAAACCCCTAACTTTCACAAACCCCCAACTTGAGGAACCGTGCAACACCATTATGACTACCACTTATTTCATTAATCATC
Organism: Deinandra increscens subsp. villosa; assembly: GCA_039602395.1. Taxonomy (NCBI): domain Eukaryota; kingdom Viridiplantae; phylum Streptophyta; class Magnoliopsida; order Asterales; family Asteraceae; genus Deinandra; species Deinandra increscens. Next base: position 19,825,464 of record JBCNJP010000009.1, read on the forward strand.
AGTTGGTGATCAGGTCGGCCGCATAAGCACGCAAAGAAGACCAAACTGAATAATTATTATTTTTTTATTATTTTTTTTTATTTCTTTTTCATTTCTTTTTCTTTTCTTTTCTTTTATTTTCATTATGTGGTGTAGTCATAACAACAAAAATATGGCGTGTGAGAGAGTGAATACTAGGTATAATTACCACTCTCAACCCGTTTTTGCTGGGACTCAGTTTTTTAAACCATGCAAACTGAGATGGGAAACTAAACATATATATATTTTAAGTTCATTGCACTTACATTAGCGGTCATAAGATTAGGTCGAGCCTACCGAGCATATCACCGTGGAGCTTGCTTTTCACTTCCGCTTTACACGTGTCATTCATCTCCAATCCTGACATATTTAACTTCCCCTACCTTTCTCAGAAACAAACACAAACAAACTATTAAAAATTGAAAAGTACACTATTTTTGAGGGGTCAACTTTTTCTTCATCTTTATATTTCTTCCCCTTGCTTTTTAATTTTTAATGTCACAACTTTTGTGAACATCAATCATTTCATTCATTTTTTTTAAACACGAACACACACATCAGGCTAAGCTAACTCCAAAGTATTGATTTGAACATTTTTAGAAAAATGGGTTTTATGCATACCTCATTGTTTTTTTTTTAAATTGAACAACAAAGCACCAACTGAAAAAATTTTAAGAAATTTGGTTTGACTCGAAACTCCCTTGTTGCTACAACATTCAAACAACCAAGTTCAGACCAATACCTCTCATGCTGAATTAGACATTTTACCTCTCAAAGAGATATATCCTCCAATGTATAACTTACTTGTGAAGATTTGAGGATACGTCTCCTAACCTGTGCCTGAACAATCACTTATCAACAAACAAATTAATAATGAAAATATTAGTGATAATCCTCCTTGATCGTTCCTGCACACAGTGAGAGATTAGTTAGCCATTGGTACCCAGGCCATTGTTTTTCTGGGTACACCTGAGGAATCAATAAAGGATACTTCTTGTAAGAACATCCCCTTTGAGAAATCAGGAAGTTGGGATGAAGCTGCCTTGATTTTTGGTTTCCAAGTTCCATATGATTTAACATTTGTTTTAGTCACTTTTGGAGTTGTGACTTTAGGTATTTCAACCTTCTTCGTTTTAGATTCATTTTTCAAAACAGTTTTTGTTTTAGTCACCTTTGGAGTTGTGACTTTAGGTATTTCAACCTTCTTCGTTTTTTATTCATTTTTCAAAACAGTTTTAGTTACCTTGGGAGGGGTAACTTTGGTTTTTTCAGACTTTGGTTGTTTTGAAAACGGTTTCTTGACCTGTTTTTGGAAATTTTGGTAACTTGGAAAGCTGTTGTTTTGATTTAAAGATTTTCTTTCAGCTTTGGCAGCATCCCAATGTTGATCAGAGGGTTTAACCTTAGGAGTAACAGTCTTCGTTGCCTTAGGTTTTTGCACCATCATCGTGTTAGACTTTACAGACTCCTGAGATGAAACCCTTTGAGTGTTCGGATAATAGGGTTCATAAGGGCGATAAAGACAGTTTCTAGCAATATGACCAGCATTGCCACAATTAAAGCAAGTTTGCTTCTTTAGATAGAAGTCAGACGTGTACCCATTCGTCTTTGGTGGCTGATATGGAGCTGGTTTGCCTTGTGTCTGCTTCTTTGCTTTCTCTATAGCTTCATATTTGACTTTCTGCTGGTTCCTCGAAGCCTGTGTTGAACTTGTCTTTACTGTCTTTGTGCTTCCTTGATTCTGTGACGTTGAAGCATCATTCTTGCAATTACAACGGCAACTGCATGATCCAACTAAAGAAATGGGAGACACAACTACTCTCTTAAGTTTTTCATTCTTCACTCCAGCTGTTGGTTTCATATTCGGATGCTTGATGGTGATCTTTGGCCTCTCAACTTTAGGTTCACTTATCTCTCCATCAGTTATTCCCTTGAACTTGGAGGAGAAGGATGGTAAGTCATATCCAACATCTGGTTCTTGGTCAAACATTGATCCAGATGTTATAAGGATCTTCCCCTCAGGCTGTGTCGTCAAGATCACCTTTTCCCTTTTGACTTCATCAATTACTTTGAAGTATGGGGTTTCAATTTTAGGGTATGGTTTCAACTCCATCCCAACATCTTCAGACTTAGAGTTATGACACCTGTCATATTTCTGGCACTCAACATCATTATCTGATATATCCTCTACTCCCCCTTCACCATAAGTCATGTTTGCTTCATTATCAATTTCTTCTTGAGTCAATGGTGTAGTTCCAACCAAGACACTTGAATAGGAGGAGCAACTTCTTTATAATCAGACTTGGTTCATTCAACTTGATCCTCACTAAGAAGCATTCCTATAATGTCTCTGGGAACTGGTGGAGGAATAATGCTGTTTGCAGCCAATGACTTATCAGTTTTCTCTGATCCGAACCCAGTTGTGTCTTTCCCAACTTGACCAGTTACAATAGCATGTGACAATTCCTTTCCAGCATCTAGCATTCACTGATTTCTACCCTGGTTGCAATCATACTTGACCTGCAGCTCATCGTATTTTTGCTGCAGTTCAGTTAATTTCTGTGTCAGCTCAGATATCTCAATCCTAGCCTGATCATATAAAATAGTCTTCTCCGTTGCTAGCTTTTGATATTTCTCAATGTCTAATTTTTGAGCTTTCACCTTCTCTTCACTCTTTTCCCATCTGCCCTTAAATGAACTTCTAGAACATTGCATATCAAATAATTCTATCTCACTATTTTTCCAAAGTTGTCTAAGGCCAGGAATTAAACGAGCACAAGTAGGATTGGGGCATATCTTAGTTTTGTCAACTTCATATGTGAAAGCATCCTTGTCCTTAACCATATTCTTTTCTTTAACCACTGAACTCATTTTCTTTCTTTAGATATGCAGCCTTTGAAAATTTTGAAAAATCGGCAAAAACGGCAAAAGTACTATTCAAAGAATAGTGTCAAAAACTTAAAACGCGAAAACGGAGGCCTTCGGAGTGGAATTTGGGGGTCCAAACGAGCTCCCTTGGACATTAGTCCGGGGTAATTCTGGGGCTCGGTGTCACGAATGTCGTGTTAAAATTTGAGCCTCTAACTCCAAACGAGTCAAAAGTTATGTCCGTTTCCGTGAAAGTGTGAAATAGTGACTTTTTGCCGTAAACCAACCCTGTTTCCGATCGTAATCACCCGTGGATCATAAACTCCTGATCGTAAACCTGTTTCCGATCACCTTCAGTCGTAAACCCTGTTTCCGATCACCTTCAGTCGTAAACACAATACAAAGTCGTAAACACGGTCGTAAACACTCAAAAATCCGATCTTGAAGTCGTAAACACTTTTTTCTTGATCGTAAACTCAAATCTGATGAAGAACACTGATCGTAAACTCCAAGATCAGCCCAGAAACGGTCGTAAACACCAAGAACAACAAGACTAGCGATCGTAAACACGACGAATAGCCCAGAAACAGCAGCAAATTCGATCGTAAACCTGAAAAACTCAAGAAAAACTCACAAAAAGTGTTAGATCTTCTTGAATCAATATCGTGAGAACCACGAAACACTCGTTTCTGGCTCTGATACCAATTGTTGGTCCAGAAACAACAACCGTTCACGATATCTAACTAATCTAAGCGTGCGGAAACCGTTTAGATTAGTGATTCAAGAATAGAGATGAAGAGAACACAAGAATACGATGATTAAAGCAATAAAAACTTGATGTTTGCACACAAGATGAACTTGTCGGGTACAACTCAAAAATCGTAAACAAGATTCTCTCGGGTTTACGATCGTGAACACCACTTGGCTACTCCTAGAATCGTAATCAGCAACCTCCATGATGGTGAACTCATGGGGTTTATATAGCCACTCCATGAGTTTACAATCGGGCCCTTAAACCCTAATGGTAAACCCAATCTTAAACCCCAAGCCCAATAGTAAACCCAAATAAACTAGTCTACTAAACTAAATAAACCCTCTAAGCCTAGCCCAAACTATTTAATATTACAAGCCTCATAATCTAGCCTCAACAGAGGAACAACAACTACTTTGAGAGAAGTTGGAGAGGTTGCTCTAGAAAATGCAACGTATAGTTGGCCTTGGCCAAATACGTGTTGAGGAAGATAAATGCCGATTTTATTTAATGACTGCCCTTGACTTTTGTTTATTGTCATAGCGTAACACACTTTAATAGGGAATTGTCTTTTTGTAAAAATGAACGGTAGTTCCTGATCATCATGCAAGAAAGCAATGCGAGGTATGAAGACACGATTACCAATGCATGTCCCAGTTATTATATCAGCTTCTATTAACCTTGGTAATAGTTGAGTGATAATCAATCGGGTGCCATTACATAATCCTAAACTGGGATTGAGATTACGTAATGGAATGATCGGTGTGTGTTTTTTTTTAGTTCCAAGTGATGGGGAGGCAGTCCAGGGAATTATAATGTGTTTAGATACTCGATCGGGTATAGCATATCATTGTCCCCGCTATCATCAGCTCGTGTCTTAAGTGAGCCAGTACTAAAGTAGGATTTACCTGTACCATGCGCCATTTTCAAAACCAATTGATTAATTTCATCCACTGTTTGGTTTTTTGGACACACTATTGCTTTGCCATGAAGGTTATTTGTATTTGGGCATTGTAGAGTATCATGATCATAAATGAAATCAATTAATTGGCGTAAGGCATTTTCACTATATGGTATGATATAATCATCTGGTATACAAATATCCCTTATATCATCATATATATGATTGATACTACCTATTTTCCCATCTCCAACATTTAGCAGCCAATTTGAAAATTCTTCAACCGATTCTCTTTCTAAACTTGACATGTGTGGTTTATACAGTATCATATTTTCAGTTAGTCGAAACACTTTAAAGTCGGACCATAACTTTGAACGTGGTAGAGAAAGTGATATTACTGTATACTTAGTGGCGTTTTTTTAATTGTTAAAGTTTGTCTGAAATCGCCACCTAGCAATATTGATTTTCCACCAAATGGAGTGTTTGGTTTGTCAAGTATATCTCTTAATGTCCTATCTGTGGCTTCAAAACATCTTCTATCGCTCATAGGTGCCTTGTCCCAAATGATGAGTGATGTGTCTATTAATAGCTCTGCTATTTTGGTGGCCTTGTTGACATTACACAATGATTCTTCTGGGACTTTAATTGGGACTTGAATGAGCAGTTCGGCATGATGGTAACAAAAGTGAGGCTATACCTAAGGCTGCAACTGTTAGAACAATCTTTCCTATAGATCTTAATCCACTTGTTATTACTTTCCATAAAAATGTCTTCCTTGTACCACCGTGGCCGTAAATAAATAGTAGAACTTGTTTATCTTTAGCGAGGTCTTGCATCACTGTATTGCAAAATTCATATTGTCGTGGATGCATTGTGGAACGTAATCCCTGATTTTCAAGTGTAAGAGAATTTATATCGTAAAACCTTTCTTCCATTAACAACCTGTTATTGAGTAAATGTGTATATTCTCCTTAAGGCATTGGTAGGCCAAATTCAGAAAGTGTGGAAGATGAGGAACTTAAATGAGGTAATTTTGCAAGTTCATACAGAACGCGTTGTTGCAAGGCATCAGGGGGAATACAATTGGACTCAATATTTGTCTGCTGGGTTATGTTGTAGTTAATGTCATCTATCATCTTTTCCTAATATTTTTCCCACAAATGTAAAGGATTTGAAATTTCACAAAAAAGGAGCATATGTGAAAATAAATGTCGTAATTGTGTTGCAGTTGCCCAATAATGATGCCTCTTCTAATGTAAGTTCCCATTCTCTATCATTGCCTATGAGGCCTAATTTCTCGCAAGTTGCCCGATATGTAGGCATTATTATGCCATCAATAGTCTTGATGTCCTCAAATGAGCGACACCCCGAATGATGGTTAAGAAGCATTCGTATGAAAAATAATTCTCAACTTCTAGGGTGGACGTATACCAACCTCCCAATGGATGGTTTCTTTTTTGATGTACGTCGCATCCAAAATTTGCCATCTGCAACCCATCTATATTCGGAAAGGTAATCCACATACCGAAGATGAAGACCAGTAGAATCTTTCTTGTTGTTTTGCATCCATTCTGTTAAGGTCGTTTTAGATGATGTGGGGTTACCAATGACTTGTTCCAAAATGTTTTGGTCTCTAAAATTTATATTTTGTTGCCCTTGTAAATGGACCTGAAGGGCATGAACAACTGGATTTCTTCTATGTATGTGGAAATTAAGTATTCTCCAAGCAGCCTCTTGGGGACAAATGAATTTCTGTCCTCAAAGTTCTTTATCTCATCAACTTTAGTAGGGGATGAGGTTTCCAATGAGTCGGTGTTTGAAGAATTTGAAGTGATTGAATACCTAATTAGATCAGTACCTTTTGATATGTATTTGAAGATATACTTTATGAACATACTTGAACCACAATACTCAACATTTATATGAGCATGAAATCTATTGCAAAGTTTCTTATTGTAAGGTACGACTACCGGTTGTCTACCATAATCTTGTGCTTACATACAGAGGGCCCATTTGGTTTCCTTTTGTAATGTACATGGCCTTTTTCATCAAAACGTGTTAGAGGTTCATGTTTCATGGGATAATGTTTTGAACATTTACCATTTTGCATACATGTAAATGTTTTGTTAGCTAATCCGCACGAGCCGTGTATCATGGAATCAATAACAATCCTAAAAAGTGTAGGCTCGATCTCTTGATTAGGAAGTTCAGCAGAAATGTAATCGTAATTTGATCTGGAGATTTTATCTGAAATAGTTTAGTTACCCAGAGTAACGTATGACAGTGTGGAAGACCTCTTTTCTGAAACTCGATTGTATAGATCTCTGCGGTGTGAAATAAGTTAGATTGATATGTAGTTATTGGTTAAGTAGTAGAGAGATTAAATGTTGTAAGGAAGAACCTACTGATACGACACCAAACAACTTATCTTTCTTCAAGAAAGCCATATAAACTCTTGAACTTTCATTTGAAAGACCCTTGCTATAATATCAAAACGATCTTTTGGTGTTAGAAGAGGATTCATAACTATATACCTTACGATTTCAGGCCATTTAACATTACATGTGAACGTAATGAAGTATTGAGGATTCCCATGTACTCGGCATATAGCAAGTGCGTCTTGATAATGTTTATACATATAGCGTGGGCCGCCAGTGAAAGATGAAGGTAAAATTTTTCGTTTGCCAATGCTTTGTTCTTCTCTATCACCCTGAGATATTGCATCATAGATGCCGCTTAGGAATTCATTTCGAAGGTCATTTTGATGAGATCGAAAATAATTAAGTCTATTTCGTTCTATGCATATGTAAGCATCTACTAAGTATCGCTGAAATAGACATCCCGCATTTAGTAATAATGTATAAGTAGTAGGCCTATCATGTATTTGATAGGTATAGAACATGTTCATACTCAATCGATCATCATTTGAAGTAGATGGATTTGTTGATAATCTTAGAGTTGGAGACTAGCCTTGTTCACCGTAAGGAAATAGTAACGGATATTGCAATGACATGTATGATGGGTGAAGGTTGTTAACACGCTGAGGGACATCAGATTTATTGCGAATGATAATGTCAAAATCTTTAGCATTCGGATTAGCCTCAGATATAATGGCACCAAGAGTTCCTATTAAAGGATTTTCATATGGATGTTTATTGATTCCTTGGTATAATTGAACACTTAGATTAGGATTGTATGTTGTTTGGAAAATATCTCGAGCAGTTCTAAAAAGTTTTACCAATTCATTATGTTGATCAAGTGTTGTAATATGTACTCTTATAATTGAAGCATCTAATGTGTTCTTACGCAGTGAAGAAAAACAGTTAAGTCTGTTAGAGATCTCATTAGCAGTGTCGTCAAAATAAAGTTGAAGGAAGGATGGTTTTCTATCGATAATGGGACATAAAGAACCTAGCTAATGGCAAATTTGGCCAGAAACCTTAAAAACGAATGGACCCGATTTTTTAGTCACACTTTCATCTATTGTTTCACCAAATGAAGTCATTGCGAACATTGAATTGTATTGTCGAATGTTGGATACGATAATTTATCTTGATACAGACATCTCAATTGATATGGTGGAGACCTTGGATAGTTTAAAGCTACACGACCAGATCTGCAACAAATGTTGTATCGTGGTCTACGACTTAAGGGATAAGATTTAAGGCGCTCCGCAAACCAAAATGTAGCTTTGCAAAATTCACAAATTTGTGTACAATCTCCTAAATCTTTGTAATCTCCACCAAATGTGTAGGAATTTGTTGGTACTTGTGAAAAGGACACACTTTTTTGCCGCCTATTACGATGACGTTTATTTGTTTGGGTTCTTGTTGAATCCATGTAGCCAGTAAGAACAAAGTCAGGGTGATTATTTCTTTTATGAACATTATTTTGTGGATGCTTATTTGTTGAATCTAAGTAGCCTGTGAGGAAGAATCCTTGTGTGTTTGATGATGATTGTGGATCAATTTTTGTTAAAGTAAATTGTTGTGGAGATGATGTAGAGGAAGAACCAACCTCATAGGTAGATGGTAACTCATGCGATGCATTAGAAGATGCGAATATATTGTCATAGTGATCAGATCTTTTTGTTTTGCGTGAATGGGGTGTTGGGGTCATTGTAGAACTACAAAATCACAAAACATGTAACTTTTATCATATAATATTGTATTTAATTCTATAGGTTTTACTGTAATATATTGTATGTATGTGTTTATAAAATAAGCAATGGTATCTAACTTGCACATTCATAATATTAACTAAAGTTTCTAGTAGATTTTGAACAATCATTCTAAGTTCTAAATGAAAACCCTATCCATAATTCGTAGTTGAAATTTTATTGGCTAATAAGTATTATGGAAAACACAGAAATCTAAAGAATTTATTTTGTAAATGTATATTTTTAATGCCTACTTCAATATTTATATCTATGAGCATCTTGGAAATGGTTCAATATGTGCCAATAATTTCGAGTTTATTTTTTGTGATCTATTAATGGTTTCCGAAAATCAATTCTATGTAAAAATAACTAAATTACTGTTCTATTTGGTAATTTATTGGAATCAAATAGAAAACTGAAAATATGCAAAAATCAAGAAGTAATATGGTAATGAAAGCAAACAGAGAAGGCATCTTAATTGGATCTAAGGAATTAACGTTAGGAGGAATACGTACCTTTAGACGAAGAATTCGCCGGTCTGTATATTGACTGTTACGGATTACAATCGAACATATACCAATTGTAATACTGATATGGCGCTGGAGAACATACAATGATCATACTCGAAGAGCAGTGTTCCACCGAAGGTAACATCGGATGTTGGTTGGTAGCGGGGCTAGGGGACATGGTTTTGAGATTGTTATCAAGGGTTATGTAGTATGCGATCTTGAAGATTGAAGCGAATGGAGTACGAAGGATCTATAAGTTAGTTTCTTTGCCCTAGGAATGTGCAGATTGATAGAGAAATAATATAATAATAATATAATATTGAAAGTTACTTGGAGTGGTCGTTTGGATAAATGTTAACATTTGTGTATTTGTTTAGTTTGATAAATAAACGAAAAAATAATAAATACGTGTGTAATAAATATATAGATATTTGTAACAAAAGTTAAAATTATCGAAAGTGTCTTGGAGTGGGTGTTTGGATAAATGTTAATATTTATGTATTTATTTATTGTGAAAATCAATTAGATGAAAGCCAAAGTTTGAAAAAAAAACTAAAAATAATAAATATCTTCGTACTATTTTTGGGTAGTTATTAGGGGTGTTGATCGGGTTTTTTATTCGGGTTTCGGGTTAAACGTGTTGGGTTTTTCTGGTTTTTCATAGGTGGAATCCAACCCACAACCCGACCCTAATTGCCTTCGGGTTATTCGGGTTTCAGGTTTCGGATTGTGGGTTGATTCGGGTTGGGTTATTCGGGTTTCAGGTTAAATACAAAAGATATTAAACACATTGTCTTAACCTAACTTACGACTGAAAAGAGCAGAATCAATCAAAGGAGTTGATAAAAGTGAGTTCGTAGTACAATGAAGGAATGGATGAAACTTGTATAACTTTGAATGCCTTAAATAACAAAACTTTAGTAACCTAGAATATAATGTATAATATATATCGTATGATTTTCTTTAAAGTACATTACTTTAAAAAGATAAAAAAAGTTTGAATGGAATAAGGATGTCCATATTCAAAATATATGTGGTGTTAATTACGAAGTAAATAAGTATATGGAGTCATGGATTGTCACACCCCCAAATAACCACTAACGGAGTTTATACCGTTAAGGGGTGCGGCTAGACCAGGATCCACAACCATTAGTTACAAATACTAAATGAATCAGAGTTAGTTCAAAAATCAGTTATAAAGTAAAGTCTCAAATACAACGCAGCGGAATAAAATATTGTCTTAGCACTAACCACGTGCTTTACATAAACATTGTTTTAAAATTTCCAAGTTTAGTTTAAACAAAGATAAATATCTTCTCGTGCCATGCCAACCTCCAGCGGATACTCCTTAGCGATCTGCAAAAGTTTAAACCACGCAAGTGTCAACCTAACGGTTGGTGAGTTCACAGTGGGCTTGTCACGCAGCGGCCCGGTCTAATAATCATAATCGTATGAACGTATCCTTATGTACATTTTATTTGTGAAAAGCAATGCTTGTGTCAATCAGAATCATAGTATCGTGGTTTAGTAAAAGCGTTGTCCGTAACCTACGTTATCGGGTATGTACTAGTTTTGTATAGTTAAAGTGCTCAACCGATATCGCGGGTAGCTAATCCGTTGTTCCATGCACTAAGGAGGTTTGCACCAAAGCTGACTATAATTTATTGTAGTGGCCGTGCCATCTAGTACTGCGGACCTACGTCATCGCGGATTTGCCTCCCCCGTGTCCTCTCGGGATCACGGTCAGTTAGGCTGATATTGTACCTCCGTGCACTCCCCGTGCCACGGGGCGGAGTTTGTCAAACTCCAGTAGATCTACCCAACATCCCCTCGCTTTACAATTAATGGTACAATTTAGTTGAGGACTTTTAAGTTTTCAAGGCATCCTTAGAAATCATGTGATATCTTGTGGTTTAGACTTTAACCTACGCTAGCCATATTAAAACGGTTTTTGTTTCAGAAATAGTTTGTTAAGTTTCACAAGTGTTTCCCATAAAACACTTTAAGTTCATCCAATGGGTGCCGAGCACTCCGAGTTTTCACGTTCATCAGGGAGGTGCCTCGCACTCTCGAGTTTGTCAGCATTGTTTTACTTTTAGTTGATCGGTGTGACCCAAACGGGTTCACGGTAACTGGGTTAGTGACACTCACCTTTGGTTGCACTGCTACACTTGCTAATATTCCAAGTATGCTTAATGAAGACCTATGAACACGTTTAGGTCTTAAGTATTAATTTTGTGTCTAATCTTTACTTAACGTCACTATGGCCCAGAACATAGTACGTTGGAACTATGACTCGACATACAGAGACACGACACCGATGGTTGATCATCAATAAGGGTTCACATATTACAGAAATCATAGCATGTATCATCATGGCATAATCATGCAAGTCATGGCATAACATTCAAGCAATTTGCACAAGTTTGGATTTTGGTCTCAGTTTCGCTAGCAGTTTCGCTAGTCAGTTTCGCTGTGTGCACGGGCAGCACTTTCGCTAGGCAACACCCGATGACACAGTTTCGCTAGGCTAGTTTCGCTCGGAACTGTTGGCACAGTTTCGCTAGCCTAGTTTCGCCCGAAACTGGTTTGAACTTTCGTTCAGGGAATTTCGCTCGGTAGATTCGCTCGAGCTGGTCTGGTTGGTTTACCCGGCGACACTGCAGTTTCGCTGCATAGTGTCGCTGGATGAAGATATGCATAGTTTCGCTGGACAGTTTCGCCCAGAGAACACCACAGTTTCGCTGGTCGCGAAAAACATACGGATCAGCCTAAAAATCAACCTAACAGCTTCCATTTTTACATGCAATTCATTGTTTAGCATACATAGGCATTTACCAACATAAATCAGTAAGCTTTAACACCTTAAACATGCATTTTGTCATCAAATCACCCAAAATACATATAAAACCCTAAAATGGCTAAAATAGCATAAATCTTTGTCATGGATGGATTTCACACGTAAAGTTATCAACTTTATGGTAGATCTAGCAATCCTAAGCAACATATCAGAAGATCTAACAATAACACAGAGATCTAGGCATGCTTTATGAAGAAACACATAGAAAAGCATAGAATATGGCATAAAGGAAAGGTTTTGAGACTCACGATTCGATCAGGGAATCGAATGGATGTTGTCTTGGGCTGAGATCTTGGTTTCTCTTGATGGTTTTCGGCTGACCAGATTTCCAGAGAAGAATGTGTGTGTTTGTGGTGTAAATGAGGCAAATAGGAGAACTAGGGTTTATTAAGATTATTTATATCAGGGGCTAGTTTCGCTGGCAGTTTCGCTGGCCAGCGAAACTGACTCTGATTATGAGTAAATCAGGCAGTTTAGCTAACTACCGGGCGACACTATAGTTTCGCTCGGTAGTTTCGCTGGAAACCTAAAACATACAATTTGTCACATAATCAAGGATTTACAATTTGTCATGCTATTTGTAATGTTAAATCATGCATTTAAATCACATTGCACATAATGACAATAAACAAATGTACTCATAACATGTATGGGCGGGTTTGGTGATCAACCAAAGGACGTGGACGTATTCGGCCTAGTTAAGCATTAGTTACTAAGTTAACACTTATAACGTAACTAACGGAAATGTCTAACGGAAGTAAACCTTGAAATTCTCGGATGTCACATGGATGGTTGGATATATGTGCAATTCTCATATTTGAAATATACTCAATGGAATGAATATGTGTATTCGGGTTAATCGGGATGACCCAAACAACACAAAATCTACCCTATTACCGACCCATATAACTGATTCGGGTTCGGGTTAAAGTGTAATTCAGGTTCGGGTGATTCAGGTTTAAAATAATTCGGGTTGGGTGGGTTCGGGTCGGGTTCGGTAATCGGGTTTTGGGTGAAAACGACACCCCTAGTAGTTATGTTTATTTTTCCCTATGCTTTGATGAGTGGTAAAAATTTTGTGTAAAAGTTGCCATTTTTTTTTTATTTCGTGATATATTATGATTGTTAAAATTCTTAATCACTTCAAAAACATGAGTAAATGACTTGATCATAATTTTATAGGTTATTCCAAAGGAAAAACTTGAAAATAATATTGCAGATCATTAGCACAATTCATATACAGAAAAAAGTGTTACATTGTTTCGTTATACATATGAATGTTGTAGTACATTCTGATGTAGGATATTATAGTAGTTTGGAATCTAATAAAGTTATTACATATTATTTAATCATAAATGCTAAGATGTTTTATATGAAATGTATTTCAGAATAGATACATACAACAATCTAAATATAGTGTACTTAAGTTTAACAATAATGACAAATTGTCTTCAACTTGGTTCACGACAATGTATTAAACTAATTGACACCATATCAAGTGGATGGTTTTGTTTTCTTCCCTCCTTGTTTCTGGTGAGATGCTGAAAAAAAAAGTATGTGTTAGTAACTCATAATTTATTTTATCCTTGAGTATCCAAATCATCAGGAAAGACGAATGATTCGAAAACATTAAAAGTGACCATTATATTATTCAAATACAACCGAAACTTGAAAAGTAAAGCATTATCAAAAGAAAAAAATACCTTACTAATGCAACCTTCTAATATGTTTTTTGAATTTCATTGATAGTATTTAATTTTTATTTAGAAATTGAAATTGTAAAGCGTACAAATAGATATATATTACAGTTGATACCTTTTGATATGTATTCTTTTCTTTTTGTTTCAGGCTTATATGGTGTTGTAGATGTTGGTTTTGGTAATGATGCAGATGAAGAGGCAGTATCGGTTAAAGCTTCACTAACTTGATTGATTGCTAGCGTCCATCTCTTTTCTTGTTGATGTGGAAGACCTTTGGAATACCCTTTAATGAAAGTATTGGATGGGGAATGATTTTTGGGTTTGTGAAACCATGCTTTATTACCATGTCCTTGCAATCAATTTTTACGAATGATTTCATTGCATCATCAAAGAAAATAACATCTGCACTTGATGTTATGTCAGCTATTGTAGCATGTACACAATACCTGCATACGTATTTATTTTTAGTATATGAGATATAAAGTTTTATTTTGTTAAAAGAAAATGTACAAAAAATAGTTCAAACACATATTATACTATTGTATTATTCCTAATAATGTGAGAAAATGGACAGCTTTGATAAAAATAGTAATTGAAGTATTTCGAAGAATTTATCTATATGAATATGGAATTTGACTATTACTTACATGAATTGTGGGGTTTTGATAACGCTATCATTTACACAGGTCAATCCATCCGTTTGGGGATATAAATTTTTTTGGCATTCAGAACAAAGGGCATAATTCCATTGCATATATGTGGAAATAGATGTGATAGTAGCGGTACAGACAAAGCGAGCTCCCTGCAATTGTAGTTTAATCTAACTTAGTTCATTAAGAAGGAAGTATATGTTACTGAAGGTATATTTACCATGTTCTCATGTAAGTTGTGTTCTAGAAGTTCAGCAACAGTTACTTTCTTCTCTCCAGATCCTAATGTTGTTGGGATTTTCAAGTCAATGTACCTGTAAAATACGCTTATGCTGTGAAACTGTGTTTGTGTTAATATTTTTAACCAGGTATGGTTGAATTACTTGGTAATATAGTCATTAATGTCTGGTTTGGCTGGGTTAATCAATATTGTGCTTGCTGCAGTAGTTTCAAGTTGAAGTGTATCTGTGAAAGAACAACAACTCATGTTAAATATTAAGGATAATTAAGGGTATATATATTTATAGGAGTTGAACTGAGGTTAAATTTGTATCCCATACAGTTACCTCAAGTACATTATTACTGTGTAGAAAGAAAAAACAATTTGATAATATATATATATATATATATATATATATATATATATATATATGGAGAGGATCATTTGAGAACCAATTTAATTTGAGAACTAAAAAGAACTAATTTGAGCCACAAGTTTATTTACATGTATCCCCTTCCCATGAATTGTAGTGGTCCCCCTTGATATTTGTGATTGAGATTTAGTTCTCAGAAGTTCTCAAAAGAAAAAGTTCTCATTTGAACCTAAACCTATATATATATATATATATATATATATATAATATATATAGTAATTTAGAGTTCAATAGCATTTACTTACTTTTTGTCTTAGACTAAAATCTTTATGAATTCCTTCTTGGTTTTTGTTGATGTTATGTTGCGGATCCTTTCCACACGTCCTATGTAATCTGTTTATAATGTTTAATGTAAAGAACATTGCATATTGTAATAGGAATTAACTTTTGTACTTACCTGATAGCAGTGTGGGATAAATCTTAAGGGCTGGGTTTACTTTTCTGCTTTTAATGACGCTGAATTTGGCAAAGTTGTAGTAATAAGCTGGTATATCGCATTCAGGTAGTGGTGCAAATGATACATTTTTGCCAAACCTTAATGAAGTTTTGTGTGGCACAACAACCATATACGTGCATGATGGAACTGTAACATACTTTGTTAAAGTATAACATGATTGTATATTTATAAAGGAGTCAAAGTAGTCTTCTTCATGTGAGGCACAAATTGCTTCAATAGCATCTCCCTGCATAAAGGTAACGTATTTTTATTAATATAATTTTAAGAGAAGTAACAGGAAATTTGATTTTCACTTACATGGATATCTACAAAGAGATAACAAAGTTCTGTTGGTTTCATGTAAGGTTTCCACTTTTTAATGACACGTATCTGAAGTGGGGATGTTGGTTCATCAAGTTTTAAATCAGAGATTCTTTTTGAAGACATATTATTGATGTTTCCTGTTACACGTAGAGGAAATATGTCATTATAAATGATGTATGGTATATATAAAAAGAGGAAAAAAATATAGATAACTTTATAATGACTTATTCCAAATAACACAAAACAAAAAGAGTACTATCTGTATGTAATATTTTGTAAATATAAATTTTAAATAGCAAGTAGAAAATGGCTAACTCTATGGAACTATACTGTTTAAAAGCAATTTCAATTTCTCACACTATATACATTTTCCTTTACATATTGAGAATATATATCAAGAATAGTTTTTTATATATATCAATAAAGCGTGTCTTTTTACTTTAAGATGGGTAAAATATTGTGTCATAAGAAGTGCATAATAGTTAGTACATTTTTTATCTAATAATGTCCAATGTTTAAAATAACTTTCAATTTCTCACGCTAGATACATTTTCCTTTACAATTGAGAAAAAAAATATAAAGAATATAAACTGTGTACGTTTATTCTAAGATGGGTCATAGTTGAAATTTATAGAACTAAAACCATATGGATAAAAAATTATAGAGCAACAAAATATTGGGTCAAGATAAGTGATAAATAGCAGGTTAGATGTTTTAATCATTGTATTGAGTATGATAACAATGGAATTAACTAATAACATCGAAACATATATGAAAATATCAACGGAAAGAACGTAGGAGATTAGTAAATTAATTGTTATTGGGATTTATAAAATTGAATATATAATAATAAGAAAGGGCATACGCACATGTTTATAATGAAGCAACATAAGAAACAATGATACTAAAGAAGAAGTAAAAGAAAACAATGAGTAAAACATTAATATGATGGAGTTATGCCCAGAAACTAAACAGAGTATGTGGAAGAAATGTTTTATTATGATGTAGCAAATGGAAACAATAATGAAAGACAAATGGGCATAAGCGGATCTTTATCGTAAGGCGGCATTATTAAATATGATTAAAAATTGATCGGAGAATACACAGGAGGTTGTAGTTAGGGTGTTAATCAGGTTAACCCGTTCGGTTTCGGGTTATTTGGGTCGGGTTAGTCGGGTTTTCTAATTAAAAAATCCTACCCACAACCCGACCCTATTAATGTTTGGGTTAGTCAGGTTTCGGGTTATTAGGGTCGGATGAGTCAAGTTAGTCGGGTTTTACACATAAACACATTTTCAACATAATAAAGGTGAAGTTCTGATATGATTTTCATCATTGACACAACCCGTACACCAAACAAAACAAATGTTTTTTGATTACTGATTATTTATTGATAGATGCACACGAGCCTTGATATTGCACAGTACATAATGCTGAATTAGACTTAAAAAGTTGAACAGTGCATGATTGCATGCACATGTGGCTTATGTGATTAAAAATGCTATATAACATGGACAGTGAATACATTTGTGAAAGGGAGAATTGCATATTTCCTCCTATTTTCAATCCTAATTGCATATATACCCAAAGGAAAAAAATTATTGCATATATCCCCTCTTAAAATTAAAGACAATTATACCCTTGAAAACATTATGCGCCAGAACTGGAAAAAGACTCCACCAACGCCAGACGACCTAGCAACCCTCTCTCCGCCGGCGCCGCTTGTCTCCCCCGGCGCCGCCTGTCTCCGTCATGTGCCATCATCTACTTCATCTTCCAGGTGGTTTCTCCTTCTCTTGCCTTCTCTCCACCTTCTCCGACCCGCCTACACCAGATCCACTGCCCTAACCTTGAATACCCACCATACACCAGGTTTAATTGGTTCTTGTTCTCCCATCATAATCAACTGGACATATAGTTTACCCCATCGAAATGGAATATTGTAATGGAAAAGAACTTATGTATTTTGGATTAAGAATGACATGAATTTCAAATCAAATTGCCATCTTTTATGTTTTGACGAAACTGATGCTTATGACTTGGTTTAGTGGATCAATCTGTATATATATTTGTTGATTATTTTAATTCACACCCTAGTAGGAGTAGAACATCAGCTAGGGAATACGAGCTTATTTTTTTATCAGAAGAGGATACAAACAAAATCAAGCTAAAGATATCGATTTGTGAGGTAGCCAGGTGATGATTGAGGGGATTTATATAGTGACCGATCTTTACTGATATGGAAGAAGAATCCTCCCAGTTTCTCAGTTGGGTTGTTGAAGAGATAAAGCAAACAAACAATTTATAAGATTTGATTAAATGGGGGTAAAATAGTCTCTTTATAATTTATTTTTAATAAAATAAATTGAAATGGGTAAATTGGCAATATTTTTTGGGGTATATATGCAAATTTTAAAGTTTGTAGGGGGAAATATGCAATTGCCCCTTTGTGAAATTTATTTTACAATATTTGATATATTCGTAATATATATAATATATTGACTCAATGATTTACCGCCTAACATATCACTATTCGGGTTATTCGGGTTAACCCGTAACCCGATCTTTTTTTCTAAATTCAACCCGAAACTCGACCCTAATTATATTTTTGGTTTTTCGGGTTAACCCGATTAACCTATTGAGTATTTTAGACCTTATTAGACCCAACCCAAACTACCTTATTGGGGTTCGGGTTGGGTCGGGTTAGTCGGGTTCGGGTATTTTCGACACCCCTAGTTGTAGTAATGAAATTTTTATTGTGATGAAAAATTGAAGAACTAATGAAAAAAGAAAGGGGCAGGCAATGATGTTTAATAAAGATCAAGAACATATTATTACAGGTGGAATCATGTAAATAGAAAAGGTAGTGAAGAAATAAGAATTATTACCCTGGATGATTGAGGGTGAGGTTGAGGGATTTGGAGGAATGAATATCAGGGAGGAAGGAGAATTGCAGGTTTTGGGGGTTGTAAGGTTTAAATACATCGCCGTGGTGGAGTAAGAGTATGAAGGTTGACATGGCGATTACGGCGGTGATAGTTGGAATGGCGGTGAGCGTGACTGTTGATATGGCGGTGACGACGGTGACGGTTGGAATGACGGTGACAGTTGACAAGACGGTTGAAGTATCGGAGGTTGGTTTGAAGGGGATGGTAGGAGGAGGCGATGAAGGGGAGTATTTTGGGGTTGGGACTTAGGGTTAGGATTTGGGGGAGAAAGGACGGACGTAGGAGGAGGACGGTGGGAATAAGGAGAGAGAATATGTTGTGTGAAAGGAATAAAATATTAAGAAATAATACAAAGAAGTTGTAATTTGTTATGTAGGATAATAGTAAAAAACGAAGTAATCAAATATAATTTTACCAACATTTTCATATAAATTAA